>OZ038516.1:41235223-41285223 GCA_964036315.1 Acanthosepion esculentum
TGTTGATCGACTTTTCAAAGTTATGATGAATCAATCTGAAGACAAAGAGGAAATTCTATCAGAAATTGTCCAAAGTTCATTTCAGGAGAAAAGTACAGGAAATATGTTCTAAGGTTTTGACTTTCTTTAGTCATCAACCTTGTCTGAGCAGGATTATTCGTAACTTGGAAAAGTCAATCATTAAAATTAATCAACACAAAATATCTGTCATTTTTAATAGTATTTGCCTTAAATATATACATACTAGCTTACCCATGCCATAAAAATTAACATCAATTATTAAAATGTTTTAATAGCGAGATGCAGTGAAACAAAAGTTCTTAACAATGTATTGAGATTCAATAAAACTAAGATAAAGAATTCACAGCTAAAAATGAAGCATTTAATTAATTAACCTTTTATATTTTATAGACATTCAATGGTATCTATGATTCATTGATTACTTTTGGTATTATATTAATCACTTTTTGATCAACATTTTTTCATGCTAAACATTTTATGTTTAATATAAAGTAAATAGAAATATTTCTCAGAAGAAAAAGATTAGCAACAAACCAACAAAGACGGTGATGACAAAGACTATTTTCAAGTTAAAGCAAGATGATCACTTAAAAGACAAAGGTATCTGAGTGTCTCACATGAAAGGATTGAACAAATAAGACTGCAATCTAAGAAACACTAGAAAGGAACTGATTAATTAAATGGTTCATTTTGCTCGGGAATTAATTTTGTCTGAATGCAGTTATATTTTATTTATTTAGTTATTTAAGTGACTAAAGGAAGTAATCATTTATAAATTTACTAACTTAAGTTGATTTATGACCCTTCCCATTACAAACAGGACAGGAAATATATAAATCAATATACAGGAAAGAAATACACATTGATAATTGTTATATATTTTGATGATACATCGCTCGCTCTCTCTCTCTCTCACACACACACACACACACACACACACACACACACACAAAGAGTTTTGCATATACTTTCAAACTCAACTTCCCTCAACAAAAAGTGTATAACAGTCAAGGCAACTACTAATACAACCACAACAATTCTAAAGAGTGATTTAGTCATGGACTGGTATGCTGCTGGCGTGAGTTTGAATGATGTGTCTGTGCACATCATAACAAAGTGTGATGCTGACACAAAGATGCACTTGAAAAATACTAGCTGCCTGCTGGATTAATTGAGGTAGCACCTCTTATTTGTGGCCGGTTTTTTTTTTTTTTTTTTACCACCCTCAAGGGCAGGGTGGGACAATACAGAAAGTATGAAAGACTGAAGAGATGAAAAAGAGAGAGATTGATAGAGAGTAAAATGAGCAATGTACAGGAGAGGAAGATGAAGGTAAGAACAGGAGAATAGATTAGTAAATAGAGTGAAGTTAGACTGAAAAAGAAAGAATGAATGAAGCTGAGAAAGAGAAAGGGGAAGATAGTATCAGAATAAAAGAGAGTGAGAGTAAAAGAAAGCCAAAGGGAAAAAGAGAGAGAAACAAAACAAAAAAAAAAGGTGATGCAGATGGTTCACACAATGTTTGGCATCAGGCTGATATTTACACTGCCACGTAAACATACTCATGAACTGTATATTGATGGATAACAGGGTGTGGCTGAGGTAGAAGTTGTTAGGGTGTTTATTGAACTGGTGGTGGGAGAAGAAAAGGGCATATTGAAAATAAAAAAAATAATGATGAGTGAAAATAAGAGAAAAAGAAAGTTTTAATGCATTTGGCAGTAATTCACATAGACTTTTTAACACAATTATTGAACATACAATAACCTGCAATCATTCATACATACATAATCCAGCCACTCTGCCTGTCTCTATATTTTGGCAGTAATCCCTCTTTAATACAAAGCTTATGGCCATATCATGTTGAAATATTGTCTCCCATACAATCATCAAAGTTAAGCAACATTGGTTAGTACCTAGATAGGCGACAGTTTGGATGTGTGGATGGTATAATTGATAATGACTTGGAATTGTTACTCAGAGAGCAGAGTTCCAATTCCTATTGGAATTGTTACTCAGGGAGCCAAATTTCAATTCCTGTTGGGTTCATTATATTCACTTACATGAGAAAGGTATGAATACACCTCTTTTCCCTCCAACTATGGATTTTGTTAAGTCTTGTAACATTAAACCATTATTATTCCCTGCACCCCAAAAGGATTTTTCTTTAAATAACCTGCAAAGGGTTGATAATCTGTAGAAAATGAATCAATCAATCCGTCCATCAAATATTGATTAGCTACACAGACATGTCTCTTAGATTTATTTACATTCTCTGAAATATATGTATAGAAACTACAGCGGCCACAAAGTGGGGTGTCACTTTACATATTGATTGTAATATAAAATTGATCCCCCACTTTATATCCACATTATAATTTCTGATTAGATATGAACCCACCTCTAGGTTAATTAGAAAGACTTGTATCACTAAACCATTATTATTGCCAAAAACAAAAAAAAATTCTTACAATCTAAAAATATTTTCTGGCTTTAAATAAAGTGCAGTGGGTTGATAAGCCATAGTAAATGAATCAATCCATCAAATACTGATTAGCTACACAGGTATGTCTCTTAGATTTACTTACATAATCTGAAATATATGTATAGAAACTACAGCGGCCACAAAGTGGGGTATCACTTTACATATTGATTGTAATATAAAATTGATCCCCCACTTTATATCCACATTATAATTTCTGATTAGATAGGAATCCACCTCTTTCCCCACCCCACCTCGAGGTTAATTGGAAAGACTTGTATCACTAAACCATCACTATCACCAAAAACCAAAAAAAAATTCTTACAATCTAAAAATATTTTCTGGCTTTAAATAACCTGCAATGGGTTGATAAGCCATAGAAAACAAATCAATCAATACATAAATAACAAATTCTTGTACCAGTTGTAGTTGGATGTGTGGGGGTGTAATGGATAATGGCTTGGAACTGTTAATCAGAGAGTAAAGCTCCAGTTGGGTTTGTTATATTCATTTACGCACAAATATGCTTGGGAAAGGCATGAATTCATCTCTTCTCCCCCAGCCGCTATTGATTAAATAGTAAAATTTGTATGAGTAAATCATTATTATCTCCCCTTTTTTGTGACTTTAAATAACCTGCCAAAGTGTTGATAAGCTGTAAAATACAAATCAATTAATCAACACTCATTCATGTATGCATAATCTAACCTATCTTCCTCTATAATTGGTCAGTAATCCCTCTTCATTATATGGCTTATGGCCATATCATGTTGAAATACTGGTTCTTATACAATCACCAAAGTTAAGCAACATCAATCCTGGTCAGTACCTAGATACATGACTGCTAGAGAATACTCAGTGCTATAAGCTTGGATATATGTAATGGATAAAAGCACAGAAATGCAAATTGGATAGCCAAGTTCCAATTTCAGTAGGGTTCGTTATATTCACATGTGCAAATACCCTTGGGAAAGGTATGAATCCACTTCTTCTCCCCAACAGATATAGGTTAAATAGTAAGCCGTTTATCATCAAATCAATAGTAAAAAAAAAAAAAAAAAAAATTTCTTACAATCCAATTTTTTCCCCCTGGCTTTAAATAACCCGCAAAGAGTTACTAAAGGTGAGCCCAAAAAGGTACAGTGTTTCTTTCCTGGGGGTTAGCATCAGACAATACAAATGGCAGACAGAAAAGGTTCTGTGTAATGACTAAATGAAAGCAGTTTTGTTTTAGAGGTGTTATAATTTTAGGAATTAGAGATGATAAGATATAGTATTTTTATTTTTTCATAGTAGATAATTGGATGTGTTTATTAGGGATGACAGGTGATAAGAATATTATACCAAAGAACTTAACAGCTATCTCATCCTGTTTATAATGAAGATGCAATCTGGTTATAATAATATAAGTTTGTTATATTACTATTTTTGTTGTGCAGATTATAACTGTAATTTTTATTTATTCATTGGCAATGTACGTGAGAGAGGGGAGCAGGTAAGCACCGAGAGGGAAGTGAGAATTTAGGATGTCTGCATAATTTTTCAGTTTCCGTATCTACTGAATGAAAAGTCAATCTATGTAAAAGGAAAGAAGGAGAAAGCATACAGATAATTTACACATATACATAGAGTGATCGTAAAGAAAGATTTTGCTGGATCTCCCTCGCTAAGTTTTTTTCTTTTTATATTGTATACTAGTAACATGATATGATCCAGCTGAGAGGAACTAATAACAAATGTAGGGAAATGTTGTTTCATGCCACTCTTATAAAAAAAAAGGGCCTTTGGATACAATACAAGTTAGTTAAACATCAATTAATTTTTTAGATCGTTTATTTATATTTTTTATTTTGTTTGGACCATTTTTCTGGTTTCCAGGCAGCGTTTGAACATAAACTGTCCAATGTCTTCTGAGCATTTTCAGCTTTTATAAGTTATTATCAAAGAATATTTGTGCAGATTAATAAGGATGTTTTTTGAAGTCTGAATTGTTTCTTTGACAGTTCTTGAGTATTGTATCTTCACATTGGACAATTTATATCCAATTATTTTTCACTTTGCAGCCTCTTTCCCACAGATACATCACAAAACTAATACTAGTTCCTTGACATTTACAGCAAAGACTTTCCATGCTACATCCACAAAATCAAATCACCCTCATTTCCCCTACATTCTAAGGAGGAAGTTCCACCCCTAGAACTGCTACTTTGTGAAACTGACTCCTTAAGCCCTTCAAGTCCAGAGTTAGTCATCTATCTTCCTTATCCTCATAATCTTAAACGTCTGCTATCTCCTATTACATTCATATCACACACTTTCAGTAACATTGAGTGGTTCTTGAGCCCTGTAGAAAAATTAAATAAAAAATTAGAACAAGGAATTATTTGCTCTTTAAAAAATGTGCATAAATTAGAAATTGCTTTCTAAATACACTCTCTTATTATATATAGTGATTTTCCAAACATAGCTTACATGTGGCACAAGGCTGAAAGTATGAGGCACCCAGTGAGGATCGAACTCACTACTCATTTGTAATTGTTCTAGCGAGACAGGCTTGCTAACCGTTACACCGCCTCATGCCCCTCTCTATATATAAAGGGGTTTTGAAATGTTTTTAGGATGAATGAGAAGAGATTCAGAAAAGGGGGAATCTGGTCATTTGGTCCAATAGAACTTTTCAGAATTTTCTTGTCTGTATTTCTGTATGATTTTTATATACGCTCGGCTTGATGAAAAATATGGCAAAGACAAAACAAAATCCGAATATGCAAGTTTACTGTTTTAATGTTGTTTTACTCTCGACATAAGACATTTCGGTCTAGTAGACCATCTTCAGGACATGGTTATTAGAAACATACTTAGGATTAGATGATATTTAAGTCAACATGAAGAGACGATAGACACAAAACTAATCAGAAACAGAACAACTGAAAATCTAAAGTCAGCGTTCCTTTTTTGGGAGGGGTTCGGTCAGGTTGCTGTCACGTTGGGGTCACGTGGGCGATGCTGCGAAAAACGCGCTACCAAGATAGAGACTTTATCTTTGTTTTGTCCTTTCCATATTTTTCATCATACCGTCGGATCTACATCCACATATTTGCTTACATAAGCTAGGCTTAGCTGTGACTTACACAGCGCCACAAGTAGAGAATGTCAAGTGAGGAGTGAATTCATTACACATTAGCAATAGCCAGTGAAACTAAGCATTATAAGATAAAGAGAAAAGAAAGGAGAGAGACTGAAATGGTGAGAAAAAAGAGAAAAAGGAGAGACTCTGATATGATAAGAAGAAAGAGAAAAGAAAGGAGAGAGACTGAAATGGTGAGAAAAAAGAGAAAAAGGAGAGACTCTGATATGATAAGAAGAAAGAGAAAAGAAAGGAGAGAGATTGATATGATAAGAAGAGAAAAGAAAAGAGAGACATTGAAATAATGAGAAGAAAGAAATAAGAAAAAGAAAATATCTTCTTTAAAAAAAAAAAAAAAAAAAAAAAAAACTGGTACAGGAATGACTTTGTTTCTTTTTCTTGTATGTGGCAAAATAAGGCAATTAGATCCTGAACTAAAATTCTAAACAGACATCATCATGTTTGTGGCACCCAAGCAGAACCAAACATTTGGAATGTGGTGCTAATGTTTTGTGACAGCATCAATGGTCAGAGAGAATAGCAGGAATATTTCCCTAATGCTTAATATCTCAAACCGATGATGACAACAATGATAATCTAATAATGTTGGCACAAAAAAAAATTAGTCTGTTTTTTTAAAGAAAACTCAGCTTGAGTCTCCAAACATTTTTTCCCTTGCTTTAGATACCAAAAAAAAAAAAAAAAAAAAAAAAACTTTTTTAAAATAACCAAGAAAATACTGGGTGGTTCTTTTGTTTTGTTTTTTAACAATTAGACCATTTTTAAAGCTACTGCTTTAAATAGTCAAAATTCTTTCTTTTTTTTTTTTGACACTCATTAGAGAAATTGTCAGTACATGTTCTTTTCTGCAGTATCATGCTGGAAAACTTAAAAAAAAAAAAAAAACAGTTTATAGATATGAGACAAATAAGAAAAAAATAACTTACCAATAAAAGAATATTTTCTAAGAGAAATCATGACTATTCATAGAAGAAAAAAAACAGCCATGTAGATATGTTCATTTTACAACTGATACATTATCTGATTGATGGTTTGTTTTTTTTTAGCTGGGGAGGGGGTTGTTATCAAATCAATTGAAAAAAATTATTCTCTGAAAGTTCTTCCATTCAAATTTGTCAATTACATTGCTCATCAGGTAACAAATATAAATGACATGGGAGACTATGGAGAAACAAAGTGGGTGTAAGGAAGGACGGCGGGGGGGTAGTGACGTCAAAAATGCAGCAAAAGATATGATCACCAAACTGATGCATAACTACTATTGTTAGAAGAAACCACATTAATCCTTTTGCGGTGAAGTATATTTACAGCTCACCCCCCCTCCCACATGACTGGGACGTTTGTGATTAAATAAAGATGAGCAAACCAGCATAAAGGCTGTCAAAAATACAGATTGCTGTTTGTAGAAACAATCCTCAAATATAAGAAACCTTGTGTATTAGCAAATAAATTCTTCTCTGGAAAAAGTGGTAACTCTTCTGGAGAAATACCGACAGAAGATTAAGACAACTGTCCCTATTTCTGTATGCTCATTCTTTTATACTTTTCTCTGTATGCGTATGCGTCAGGAAATGTACACATACACACACGTATTCCGTTTCATGCTTAATTGCAATCTTTATAGGCTGAAGATTTCACTCAAGCAGGAAACAAACTGTTGCCACTCGATGTTGACCTCAATGTCCACTTCTATATTTACATATGCTCTATCCCTGATATTGAGCACTTTTACCAATAAATATCAGTCAGCTCTCATATAGACTAAAAGTCCTCTTTGAAATAATCCCTACCCATTACAATTTGGTATTATATATATATATATGTATATGTATGTATGTGTGTGTGTGTGCGTGTGTAGATGTGATGGACCCTCCCATAGCCTTTTAGATGTGGGGATGCAGCAGGAACAAATGGCCATACTATCTGCATATACAATTTGATTATAGCGGTGAAAGCTTGTGCTGAACAACAGTTTTCATAAGAAGCGAATTCAGGGAACTGGTTCACATAGTGTGCCACAAGGTCTCCAAATGAATCTCTTTTGAATTCAATCTAGCAGAAACTAAAATAGTTAGTAACCAAGGACAAAGAGCCGAGTTTGCTCTACAATTTACCCAATAGCTTAGTAGAGAAGGGATGGTTTCATGCCTTTCCCAAGGGTATTTATGCATAATTGTATGTAATGAACTTACTGGAATTTGAACTCAGCTCTCTGATTTCTCATTCTGAGCCTCTATTCATTACACCACCTGCACTTTCATATATATATATATATATATATATATATATATATATATATATATATATATATATATATATATATATATATATATATATATATATATGCTTTTCCACTTTGTCTCAGTTTTTCTGAAGCAATGTAAAAAAAAAAAAATTAGGCAAAAAGGATTGTCATTGGTCAAGAACTGATGCAAGCTTTATTAATAGAATAGAACTCTAATATGTATAAATTTACCATTATCCAAATAAAATTTTAAAACCTAGGACCTTCTCACATCTGTTGGAGGAACCACTTCCTGATTGACCATGTTTTCTGGGATTTAGACATACTTACCACACTTGGCTATTCAATCCATGCTTTGAATTCTGAGGTGTCCTTCCCCTAGGCTGATTGCCACCCAAAGCTATAGGACCAAGTTTGTTGCCCTATTTCACCTATACCTGGGGCAGGGGAGAAAAAGGTTATTTGCATGTAAGTGAATATAATGAACTTGACTGGAATTTGAACTCCTCTCTCTGATTACTTAATCTGAGCTGCTATTGATTACTCCAATGTGCTTCCAAATGATGAAATTTAGCCACATGAAAAATTGTATTTTTGGCAGGAAATATTAGAATATTAATTTAGAGCTGTGGTTCCCAAAGTTTTTTTTTTCTCTGGACTGCATTTTTGGAATTAAAATTTGTTTGCGCCTCACCAAATTTTATGTGATAAAAAGTACATTTAAAAATAAATAAAAAAAACAGAGAAGGTTAAAGGGAGGTAACTGCGGATTCGAAGTCAGAACATTATCATTGATAACTCTCTCCTCCAATTTGTGGACCCTAGTTACCATATTCTCAATACTTGATATAATGCAGAAATGTCACTGATAAAATTGGTCAGTAATTATTTATAACTATTTACACTGGGACTCATAATTGTAATAACAAGAAATCCATAATAATATTTAAAATTTTGAAATCATATTTATTTTTGGTATATTAATTTTTAAAAACTGTTTGTAAATCATTGTCTTTCTATTATTCCACCTCACCTGCTATCCTCTTCAGCCACACCTATTTGGCATGCCACACTATTTGGGAATTACTGACTTAGAGAATATAAAACAATTGTCTTATAGATTTATAAACAAAAGTTTCTACAAGATGGAACACATAGTCTCATACATTGTTTAATTTATTATTCCATTTAAAAACTGAAGATTAGCCTTTTCAAAATGTGAATTTCATTTTTAACTCATTATCTTATCAATTGTTCATCTTTTAACAGAAGAAAAGAAAAGGATTATTTTTTGTTTGAAATGAAGAATCATGATTCTATCTTGGCTGCATCTTAGAGTTTTCTTTTATTCTTTTTATTCCTCCAAATTTTGCTATCTTTGCAAAGGATGTGTTTATCATTACTCAGAGTGAGAATAGATTGTTTTTTTGTTATAAGTACTTGACTGGAGTCACAAAGATGAGAAGCCCCAGGCTTGGAACTTCTAAAAGAACAACAAAAAAAAACCAATACTATCTGGAAGAGATATAGAAACTCACTTAGGGTCAGCTAAAATCTATATTGTGACTGAGGAAGCAAACAGGAAACTGTGGCCAGGCCGGCTGGCTAAGAGAAGCCTCTTTGCAGCATTGAAAAAGCCATGTCAATAAATCCAACAGTGTTGAAGAATAAAAAGCACTTGAAGTTGTAGTCAGATCTATAGATCACACGATGGCTGAACAGAAGAGACAAATGTGTTGAGGGATGTCTTTTTCTCCTTGTCTGCTAGTTTTTGAATATGTATTTGGATTAGTAAGTGGCTGAGTGGTAGAGAACATTAACATTCTAACCTTGAAACTCAGGTTCGGATCTCAACATGCTTGTCAAGAAGGTGATTTCTTGATAATATCAGCTCGGTGAGATGATCCTAGCATGCAGCACAGGTCTATCGAAATTGGCTAGATGGAACTCTTCGGAAACCACCCATTGTGTTAGCATGAAGCCATCGTGACCTAGGGTTTGAGCATACTAGCCTTGTCGTCATGGTAGTTTATATGTTCTTTCCAAAAACCTATAACTAATGTCCACTCAGCATAGTTGCAGTGTAAACAACAGGTTGCTTGTGTGGGTGCTGAAGAATTACAGATGTGCCTGAGCCAGCGTCTGCAACAGGGATCACCTCACCACATTAGCAGAGAGGTATACTACAACTAGGTTTATATTTTGAGAATTCAGAAGATGGCATACTAACATTATTCTTTGTTGTTAACATCTTGTGAGTATTACAGATTTTACAAATACATAATAAAAATAAAATGTTGTTTGTTTTAGTTTAGGTTGATATGTAATCTACCCAACTAGGGAGGGGGGAGCCTGGGGTAGTGCCTTGTGATCCTTACTATTTGCTATTTTTCTATATACATTACAAATTAAACTAAGCACAACTGACTATTAAAGAATGAAAAATTCTTGTGGATTATGACATCATTCTGTTTTTTTTTGTCAAAATTCACGGATTTGTTTTGTTCATGCTAAGTCTAAAAAAAACACGATATAAAATTTACTTTTATCCATAATGTTGAATGTGTTAAAATTATTAAACTTTTTAACAAGAAAAATCTTAAGTTAATTTTAAAAACTGCTGCAAAACATTGTTGATTTATCTCAGATGGAATGATCTATAATGAAATGTCTCTAATTTGTATTTAGATATTTTGGATTCATTTTCAATTTTTCTAGTTGAAGTGTTCACCGATATTACACATGATCTATTATTGGCCATAATTAGGTTACAATAAAATTCATTTAAGTTGTTGTCGGTAGTCCTCAAGTGATGTGATTTCTGTTATTTGGTACAGTGGTTTGTGATTCTGTAGCACCAGTCCTCAATGTACAAAAAAAAAGGATGATCTTTGCAAGAACTGCAAGCTTTACTCACTCAAAGCCTTTTTTACCTTTGAAAGCAGTTGTATGCATGATACCCATATGAAAGTCTCAATCTGATGGGGCTATTTAAGATCATGACTTCAGTTTTCAGGTTAATATTGTATTTATACCATTTTTTTTTTACCAATCTTCACACTATACAATATATATATATATATATATATATATATATATATAATGACAGAATTTATTTTTTAATTCTATATATATTTTATTACATTAAACACTATTTTTAGTGGATACCTGTATTTGAGTAGATACTCTGTCATGAATAACATCCATATGCAAGTCTCAATCTAACAAGGTTGTCTAACCTTTAGCCCTCTGCATTATTAATATTACTTCCCTTTCCTCTGCATTCTTTTTCAAGGATTCTTAACTGCAGTATCCTTATCACTAATTTCACTCAAAGTTGTTTTCTGTTGCCATAGCAGGATATGGCAGCACAACTATGAAATTCAAACTCACTATTGTTCAGGGATCAGAGTCGCCTTCAATGGCAAGATTAACTATTTGTACAGCAACTGAAATCACATACAGAGTGATAACGGTTAAGAACATGGCTCCAAGCAAATGTAAATTAAATTAGGTTACAATAAAATTTTTATTTTATATGAATACTATCTTATGAAAATTGAAATGTAGTAGGGGGTGCGTATCATAGATTCAGTGGGTGTGCAAGACTGTTGCACCGGCTCTGTATGTAGTAATATCTTTGTGTTGAAAAATACACAGCTCTTAGTTTTTGTAATCTAACCATTAGGTCACATATGTAATATGTTTATTTTAGGTAGACACCACAGTTTTATAAATACAAGACTAATTGCATTAAGATACAATAAGAAAGAATCCTGTTTCTGAATTATTTTTCTTTTCCGAGCTGAACATAAGTATTTTATAATTGAAAAGTCCTTTACCTTTGTTCAAAAGTGCTCTTTTTTTTCTTTTTCTTTTTTTGGTGTTAGTGGAGGTTGAGTAATGAGTGTCACTGATCCTGCACTTGAAATAGAATGTCAGACCCCTTAGCCACCTAGTACTTTTACTGGTATATTTCTAAATATTTTTTTTTTCCTCTCTCTCTCTCAGGGGGACTTGTTTGTCATACAATGTGTCAAGATCCTGATAATTGCAATTTGTGGCAGCCCTATATAAACTACAATTGTTGATGCCCATTGAAGCACGACTAGCCCAGCAAGCCAGCTTGGATAGAGGCTGACCCCACAAATAGTTTTGATGGTATTAAATTTAAAATCAGCTGGAAAAAAGAAGAAAAAACATTTTAAAAAATAAATAAAAGAGAATGATAAAAGAGAATATATAATATCTAGCAAGGTTACTTGTCAATGCTCAGGTTAATATACCTTTTGTAATTATCCAGACTCTTTTGTTAAACAATTTTATTTGATCTCCAGTAGAGGAAATATCAAATAGAAAACTATAGACTGATTGAATTGAGAGGGAAGACTTGTTAGTATACTTATATTTTCTTATTTAATCTTCTATGTGTCATGTCTATACAGGATGTGGTCAATCATTGCTCTCCACAACTTCCTGTCCGTTGTAGCCCTTAGTAAGGTTGGTCTTTTTGCTAGATCTTCTAATCCCTGTTCTGCCAACCATTTACACAAGCTTCTTAGGTAAGTTAGGCACTGCTTTCCTTTGTCTCTCTCCCCTTCAATATGTCCTGTGAGTGTTAAATTTTCTAAGCCCTCTTTCCTCATTATGTGCCTTAGATATTTCAACTGTCTCTTTCTGATGTTACCAAAGTTAAAAAAAATAATTCTTCCATCCATCCCCAGTTAGGTATAAAGACTGTAGATTCTAATTTGTTCAATAAAATTCAAAATGAGAATTTTAACTCAAATGTTACGAGAATCTATAACTTTCAGTTTATAAATAGTTCATAGAGTGAGCACTCAGAAAAGACACACATTAACTATCAACCCATAATAAGGCACTCAAGCTTTGGTTGATTTTTATTTTCTAAGGATGATCTTTCAACATTTCTTTCTGATAATTGCTCAAAATGAAATTATTTTTGCTAACATCAATTTTAATAACTTATATTGTAAATATCTATACAAGAAAAATTGTAGTTAACTCTCATGTATCAATATAATATAATGTGCATATTAACATATACTGGCTTACATCACGTTGAAACATTGGTTCCTGTATGATCACCAAAGTTAAGCAATGTCAAGCCCAGGTAGTACCTAGGTGAGTGACCACTCACTTGGGAATACCAGGCACTGTAAACTTGGATGTGCTAGTGGTGTAATCGATAATGGCTTGGAATTGTTAATCAGAAAGCTGATTTCCAATTCCTGTTGGGTTCATTATATTCACTTCACCATGTGCTGTAAGCTTGGATGTGCAGGTGGTGTAATGGATAATGGCTTGGAATTGTTAATCGGAAAGCTGATTTCCAATTTCCACTTGGTTTGTTATATTCACTTACGTGCAAATACTCTTGAGAAAGTTAAGAATTCACCTCTTCTCCCCACCAGCTATGGGTTAATTAGTTATAACCTGTATCACTAAATCATTATTATTCACACCCCCTCCCTCTAAAACAAAAAAGGATTTCTTACAATCTAAAAATATTTTCTGGCTTGAAATAACCTGCATTATAGTACATGGTATATGTTAACATTAGAGTGCAGGAAAGTTTTAATGAATTTGTTTTAATTGGAATAATACGGTTTTTTGGCATGTCGTGTTATATTCTGTCTAGTATTAAGGAATAAAGTAACAAAAATATAACCTGACTTCTGTCGACAATAGCTCTCTCTTTAATTGGGTATTAAATGGTAAGAGAAAGACAATTCAAATAATAGATGAATTTTTTTTTTCAAAGTTATCAGTTTCAATTTTTATGACCAATTCCATTTGCAATGTTCCACCCGCATGTACTTTATATGCTCAGCTTCAAAAGGCCCTGAAAGCATGAAGGTTTGAATGAACACTATAACAGTCTAACCATACACTATCATCAACAAAACCACATAATCCCAATATGTGCTTTGCCTTCATTTGACCATATGTATCACTGACATGTCTGGAGCTCTTATTTTTGTCGAGTCACAATGTTGAATATATTGCAAAATCCAACCTATGATATCAAAGGTTACAATGTATTTATATATGTTCTTTCTAGGTTATCAAGCATGTCTTAGAAATTGTTATTAATGTAGAGAGTCTGATTCTCACTGTTGCTTGATACTTGTGAACTTCTGCCAGATAAGATGACCTTAGCGAATGCTTACAGACCTACCTAAACATTATTATATTCATGTATGCAATTAATAAACAAGAAAATTTGATTAGAAACAAGGAAAAGAATGCTGAACTGCTATCTAATATCAATCCTCCTATAAGACCATGAATGTTAAACAATTTCCTCACAGATGAAGAGGAGACGAGGTAACAGAGTTATAAGCAAATCTTAAGGAAAATGAGAATAAAAAGATAATATAACAAAATTTAGAAAGAGCTGGGAATTTTTTGTACATATGTGGCTTGGAGAATTTGACACTCACAGGATACATTGTAGGGAAGTCGGACAGAAGGAAACAGTGAATAATGTACTTAATAGGCTGATGTAAATGGATGGCAGAACAGGGATTAGGGTGGATGATAAGGAGACAAACAATGCTTAAAGCTAAAAAAGATAGAAAGTTGTGGAGAGCTATTTTTTAACAATTTTTTTTTTACAGTAAGATTCACCCTTTACAAGGCCTGAGGGCCACTTGTGGTAGAAGGTTACATGAAGAAGCAATTTGTACAGATAGGAGGGGAACCCTAGACTTGAACAGGTTAAGATTGTAGTGATTAGGCTGGTGGGGGGGGGGGAGTTAAACATCCTCTTGGGAGTTGGTGCCACAGAGCAGTGTTTCATGTGAAGAAGCTGTTCCAGTGGAATACAGAGGAAACATTGGTGGTTTGCTACTATGTAAGTGACAAGGTGTGTCCTTGCCATGAAAGCTTGAGCTATTTCTCTCTCTTTTTTTTATCTTTTTCCTTGCCCCCAACTGAGAGAGAGAGAGTAGAAATAAGAAAGAAAAAAAATTATGCATTGCAAAGTACAAGAGACATTTTTAATGAAAAGTACAAAAAAACAAAAAACAAAAAAAAATCATCTAGAATTCTCAGCCAACCTTTCTCCATTGTCCCTGCTACCAAGCAACCCAGAACCATTTTTGAAAGAGTTACCTTTGATCATGTAGTGTGAAAACATTAAATTTCACACACCTATAAAAGGATCAACACAATTGTCTAAGAGGTTTTAAATGAACTTATATTTTCATTAGTAGTCAGTACTACAATAAACTATTTTTGTATTACAGCTACAGTAATTATATTGCAACTAGTATTTACTTTAATCTTGTACAAGTATTATCATTATATATATATATGATAAAATATACTTTAAGGTATGCTATATTTATGGGATAAAGTGCTCATTATCAGGACTAGAGCATATGTAAATAAATATAAAAGTGGACAATGAAGTCAGCACTCAGAGGCAACAGCGTGTTTCATGCTAAACACAATCGTCAGGCCATGTCCGATGATTGTGTTTAGCATGAAAGAGACTGTTGACTCTGGCTGTTAACTTCAATGTCCACTTTTATATTCATATATGTAGATTTAATAAGTCTGTTAATGAAATTTGAGGAATAAAAAGACAACAAAATGATAACAATATTGGTAACAAGATTAATGATATATATATATTATATATTTATAGTCCTTTTCCCTAAATTTAAGGATGTGGAGTGTCCGAAAATTCTGATTTTAAAATCTTTCTCTTCATGCTTTACTGCCTTGCTTGGATATATATATATATATATATATATATGCTTATTGCCCAGTTTACACTCCTCTCTAGCCCTTTTGAACAAGAGTAGAGGTTTACCTTGTTTCCTGTTTAAGATTGTGTTTCTTTTCATTCTCTTTCACACCTAGTAAGCCCTTACATCTTAGCATTATCACCTGGCTTCAGGTAAATTGATTTAATATATATATATATATAAACAAGTTTGATTGAATAATATAGACATATTGTATCTAATTATTTTTACTGATCCTTTCCATGTTCCTAATCAGTTTCTTGCTGTTCACAAAAAATACATCAAAGAATGCACTGTAGTTTTTTCGAATCTAAGTACTTTCAATCTTTTCCAAGATCATCTTCAGAGGTAAATTACAATGACAAACATGTTATAACCTCGATAAAATCTGCATTCTGTTGTGATGGTGATTTTTGAAAACATGCACTAACATGCTGCGTTTATAATGTGGCTTATAATGTAGAAATGTAAAATGGCATTAGATGCTTGTTATATGCACTTTAATATGTTGTTGCTATATTCATAATAAATTTACTCCTAAAGATGATCTTGGAAAAGATCGAAAGTATTTGGGTTAAAAAAAACTATGGCACTCCCTTAATGAATTCCATCTTAACATCAAGAAACTGATTAGACAACTGAAAAGGATCAGTATAAAAATAAGTAGACACAAAATGTCTTTATTATTCAATGAAACTTGTTTGAATTAAGATATGCTGCATATATATATATATATATATATATATATAAAGAAATATAGATAAAGTGCTCAATATCAGAGATAGAGTGTATGTAAATATAAAAGTGAACATTGAAGTCAACACTCAGAGGTGACAGGCTGTTTCATCCAGCATGAAACAGCCTGTCACCTCTGAGTGTTGACTTCAATGTTCACTTTTTTATATATATATATATATATATATATATATATGCATGTGTGTATTTGATTAACAAACCCCACTTCCTAAAAAATATGGAACCTATTTTGCTTAGAGAAACATTAATATCTCAAAAGGATATTACTATTACTTTAGTCCCTGATATCTTAATAAAATTAGAGAAAATGACTCCAAATTTATCAACACCCTGTGTAAAGGTCTGCATGCAAATATCATATTTCAGTCCCTAACTTTTTTCATTAGGCAAGTTTGTTTTTATTCTTATACTGTGTTAGTTTTACATTGCATCCATATCAGTTTCAAACAAATTTATATTTTGAAAATACATCTTGTCTAGTATATTATTAAATATTTTTTTAAATGCAAAATCCCTTCAGGACATGAAATGGAGACTTTCCAAAGATTTGTTTTCTTTATTATCTATGAATTGCCATGACTTTTGTGGAAAGATAAGTGAGGGGTTTCTTGTTGCCTTCTCCACAGTTTTGAACTCAGAGTAATCTTTCTCCATTCAGGACCTAGATCTCCATAGATTCCTATTCTTTATTATTATTTATGAGTTGCTATAACTTCTTTGGAAAGATAGTGGAGTAGTTTCCTGTTACCTTCTCCATAGTTTTGAATTCATAGCTTTTTCTTCCACTAGACTGGCTGTCAAGCAAGGTTAATAAGCCCAGTCTAACCTGCCTCTAGGGGCGTCCTGGGTAAGATGATAAACTACATCCAACAGCAAGGCCTCTGATCAGGAGGTTTTGAAAAGCGTGGAACCACCTCTTAATTGGTGGTGTTCCCAGATCCACCCTGACCTGGGGTGGTAGCACCTGTTAGGTTCCCAGCTATGGGCAAATAGTTAACACCCAAACTTGTGTAAAAATAGGTTTTAATATCAGAAATACTTTGTAATAAAAAAGTTATTACCAGCAATAGTTTTTGAGGGATAAATTATTGTCAGCAATACTGTAAAAAAAAAAATACCAGCAATACAAACAGTTGTACATTCTTTGAAAAAATGTCACCAGCTATAGATTTCGTCAAGGAGGAATATTGTAGGCATTAAATAACTCATTGAGGTTGATATGCCGTAAACCAAAAACCAAACCTGCCTCTAGGGAGGGAGAAGAAATAGATTCATGCCTTCCTCCAGAGCATTAGTGTGAAGGATACACAACTAGGCTGGAATTTAATGAGAGCTTGCTGATTGCATTTTATTAAATATTACTATATCTGTTATGTCAATATTAGTTCAGTACTCATTATTTCAAAAGATAACCAGATTTTAAGCAAAATTGTTTTTCTATTTAAAATATGATACTTATTAGAAAACATATCCAGTTTAAATAGAGAAGCAGTCATAAAAATGACTTCAAAGAGCCATAAATAATTGTTGTTGAGATTTTTTTTTTTTTAGTCAATTCACTCCAAGCAAAGCAATAACATCACTAAGATACAAAGGGCGACTGGAAGTAAAAGAAAAGGAAAATAGAAAGAACCAGAAAGCCAATCCTAAACAGCAAACAAGGGATAAACCTGTACTCCTGTTCAAAAGGACTGGGGAGGAGAGTGAACTGGATAGTTCTTCAGCTATGAATTGTCAGAGTTGCATTCATTTTGTTACTGCTTAAAATAACAATTTTTTCCTCTTTTCATTTCCTTTTTCCCCTAACCCCACTTCTCTATTATATAAGTAATAAAAATTAAGGTAAATAAAGTCAGAAGGGGAGCAATGGTGTTCTCTGTGTAGGGTTGACTCAAGTGCATATTTTTTGGCAGGGGTGCAATAGGGGACAGCCAGTAGATTATATTCTATTAGGTCTTTAACACAGCATGTTGTGATATCTCTCATCAACATACTAAGGATTTCACACTGTAGGTAAGAGAAAGAAAAAAATCAGTTTTTTTTTTTTATTTCACAGCCATAAACACATAAAAGTAAAGAGGCAGTTTGACAGACATGAAACTTTTAAGCTTTTCATTCCTTCTTTTTTATTAATTTTCTTGTCTCCAACTTCATGATTTTATTGCTCAACCCAGGATAGGGGTTATCCAGACTGAATTGAAGTAGAATGCATTATTCTAATCACTTATTTCACACTTAGTCGAACCGTGCATATGCATTTAAATTAAATGTAATCACTCATACACAATGCAGACCTATACATGCAAAAGTTGATTTACTGTGTCATGTTAGACAATTCTTCTTACCTGAGTCTATCTTACATATTTATAAGTTTATCATTCATCCATGAATATTGCACTTGCTATATATTTAGAGATTCTTGATAAAATCCAAAGAAGAACCTGCAATGTTATTGGTCCTCAGCTTCAGTCACTTTCCTACCTCCATAACATAGATTCCCTGTGCCTTTTCTATAAATATTTTCATGGTAGTTGTTTAGATGAACTTTCCTCTATAGTACCTAGACTATGAATTTAAGCACAGTACTAGATTGGCTAATACCCTTGGGAAAAGTATGAATCCTCTTCTCCCCCAGCTATGGGTGAATAGCAGGACAGACTGGATGGCAACCTACTGAGGGAAAAAATCTGCCTCGTCCGTCATGTACGAAAGATACTGATTACCTAAGTGTGTATCACGCATGGCACATAACTGACTGATTTACTAGATTGACAGTAAGGTCTCATCATTTTACAATTGAAATAGCTAAATGCAACCGTAAGTTCTATGCTAACAGTTTCTTCTCTTGCACTTTTTGCTTGTGGAACTCTTTTCTGTCTTCTTGCTTTCCAGTCAATTTTGATCTTCAAAAATTTAAATGCAGTGTCAGTCATTATCTTCTGTTTTCTCAATTTCTGTTCTCGCTCCTTAATAATGCTTTTTTTCTTATATTCTCTCACACCCAGTAAACACCCCTGCGTATTAGTGGTTTGGGGCGAAATGATTAGAGAAAAACGTCAAACAATGACATTATGTGACAGACAGAAGATCAGGTCTTCTTTTATAATTGTTGTGGCCTTGTTAGGAAAAAGAGAGTAATTAAGTTAAACAAATATATTAACAGAAACAGTAATACAAACATATATGAATGAGAGTGTTACAGTAAGAATGTTCGGTCCAACTGTCAGAGCTGACTGCTGGAAACTTCCCACTCCAAAAGGCAGTACCTGCTCCTATTTATAGCTGGGAAAGTCTATGCGTGCGTGAGTAAATTACCATAACAATAATATAGATTACCAAAACAATTTATGATTACTGCTGAATACTATTTGATTAGTATGCCTAGATTTATTTTTAACTGGAAAATAAAGATTATTTTCTATTGCTGCAACAAAGTAAACAATCTATTTAATCATCGACCATTTTCTTTGTTAGAAAATTTATTAAACTAAAAATTGATTGGTTTCTATGGAGTGTTCCTAAAATCTTCATAGCCAACCAAGAAGAGATTCCAAAACATAACTTCTGATGTTTGGTCAGATTTTAGGAAATGGATCCAACCTAAAACTTTTCAACATCCTTTCATATACTTTGATAATTATAAAAAATGCATTTGAAAGTATCTTGCACCATGATATGGGAATGGTGAGATTAGATATATCCATACAGAAATCAGGGTTGTTACATTCACTTACATGCAAATACCATTACTCCTCCTTATTGGATAAAAAGTAGGACTTGTATCTGGAAAAAAAGAATATTAAGCTTAAAAATTGTTAATGCAATATTCATACACACAAAAACATAGAATTATTATTGTAGTCTAAAATATGCTTTGGTTTTAAATAACCTACAAAGTGTTGATAAGTCATAAAAAGTAAATCAATCAATCTATATAGGAAAATTTTGGTATTCATTGACCAAACAACATAACTGTCAATTTTTCTTTAAAAAAATTTCAGGTAAAAGACTTCTCTAGTCTACTTTTTATTAACTGCACTAATAATAAGAGTTTAAATTTGAGCTCCAAATTTTAAAATATTTACTCTTTCATTGGGATATTGTATTCATTATACAGGGTATGGCAGAAATGCCACCAACATGATGGTAAGACATTAGTGGTAGTGATGTCTTCATCTACTTAATGTTTTACCATTACGTGGAAGGTATTTCTGCTACATATATATTAGGTTGGTGCAAAAATAATGTCGTTTTCTCACATGAAGTTGAACGTCAAAAAACGACATTATTTTTACACCAACCTAATATAAGTATATATACAGGGTGCATCAGAAATACCTCCCACATATTGGAAGGTATTTCTGTCAAACAGTGTGTGTGTGTGTGTGTGTGTGTGTGTGTGTGTGTGTGTGTGTGTGTGCATGCATACATACATACATATATATATATATATATATATAATAATAGCTGGCCACCCATATTCAAGGATACCTATCTACTAGGATGGCTAGCCAATCCCTATTGTAGATGCTTGTTCAGGCACATTTTTTGTTTGTTCAACACCTACAAAACTTACCTGTGGTTTATACTGCAACTATGCTGAGTGGACCTTTTTACAGTTTCTGGGAGAGTGTGTGTTATCTAGCATGATCAATAATCTGAACTCAAACCCTCGGTCATGATGACTCATGACTTTGTGCTAGCACAGCTATTGATAGCTTCCAAGTGTTCTGTCTACCAAATCTCACTCACAAAGCTTGAGTATGTGTACACACACAGAGTGTGGCAGAAATACCTCCCACATATTGGTAAGACATTAGTGGCAATGGTGTCTTCATCTATTTAATGTCTGACTATTATGTGGGAGGTGTTTCTGCCGCACTCTGCACATATGTAATCACTCAAAGTATTCATTCATTTTCTTCAGGAAATAGACATTTCCAGTAATTATTATTCCTTGTGCTACTCCTGTATTTACACCATTTGACAACATTTTTATTATAGTTATGGCTGCCATTGATATTATTGCTCTTATTACAAATTCAATTCTTTAGCCTGTTTTTCTCCACTACCAACACATCAATTAATAAAGTGGCAGTTACTGGTTGGGTTGATATCATTGTTGTATGGTTTTTCAATTTCTCTCTGGCCATAAATTGTACACTTCAGTAATTTCCTTTCATCTCCATCCAATAAAAAATTACAGTCACTTTCATTTCAGATTAGCTGAAAATTTTCCCCTTTTCTCCATCACTATTGAATTCAACAGCTGCTTTTCTTTTCTAGCTGTGATTATATATATATATATATATATATATACACACACACATATATAATGTGGTGGTGGACTCTCCCATCGTATTTGACATATGAGGGTCAAGCAGCTTAGTTCCTAGGAACCGACAGCCAGACACCAGCACATATGATTTGATTATAGTAGTGGAGGCTTTGTGCAGAAACAACCGCACATTTTAAAGGGCCAAATACAGAGACCTGGTGCACTACGTGCTACAAGGTCCCTAAACAACCCTCCGCAGGTTTTGAATTCAGAGTTATCCTTCTCATAGACCAGTTGCCATCCAAGGCTATAGAACCCAGTCTGTCCTGTTATTTTACCCATAACTGGAGAAGAAGAAGAGGATTAATAACCTTTCCTAAGGGTAGATTGGAATTCAAACTTGGCTATGTGATTCCTCAATCCGAGCCCCCATTATATATATATATATATATATACATACACACTAGCTGATATCATATGCAAGTATGCCTGTCTCCTAAGACAGCTAGTCAATCCCTGTTGCAGATGCCTGCTCAGGTACATTTGTGTTTGCTTAATGCCTACAGTTTCCACCTGTGGTTTATATTGCAACTATGTTGAGTGGACCATAGTTACAGTTTCTGGAAGAGAGTGCATCAACCAGTGTGATCAACTATTTGAACAAAATCAGTATGCTCAAACCCTCAGTAACGATGACTTGTGATTTTGTGCCAGCACAGCCATTGATGAACAATCCTTTTCCATTCACAAGGCTTGGGTCAATCTGTGGCATGATTTTCAGGTATTTTCCAACTGTGTAGTACAGTCAATGATAATTCAATCATGGCCAAGCCTCATTGTCAGAAAGTGAATGTTTTAACCACTCAGCTACGTGTCTCTCTCTCATATATATACACACACATATATATATATATATATATATAGTGTTTCCTACATTCCAGTTGCTAAGAACACTCTGTTTTTTGTTTTTATTAATTTTCTTTGTTTAATTAAATTCATTTCGTTTCTTGCTTTGAAAAAGTCCACATTGGACGAAATGCGTCAGCAATTACTGTTTTCCTATTGTCATATATATATATATATATATATATATATATATATATATGCCATTAAGGTGAAAGGGGTTATTGAGTGTGAAATAATATGAGAAAAAGAAAATCATTATTAAGGAGAGAGAACAATAAAAGAATAGGAATTAAGATAAAAGATAAAGATTGACTTTAAATTTTTGAATGTCAAAGTTGGCTGGAAAGAAAGAAGTTGGAAGTGAGTTCCACAGGTGAGAAACTGTTACCAAAAACACACACACACACACACACACACACACACACATATATATATATGGGTATGTGGTTGAGTGGTTAGAACATTCACTTTCTGACCATGAGATCTGGGTTCGAATCTCACCAAGGTCGCTTTGTCAGGAAGTTGACTTCTTGATGCTATCAGCCTGTGACACATTTGGAATGTGCCTGAAAACAATACCACAGGTCGATCCAAGCCTTGTGAGTGAAATTGAGTAGACAGAACCTTTGGGAGTCATTGATGGTTGTGCTAGCATGAAGTCACAAGTCATTGTGACCGAGGATTTGAGCGTGCTGGCCTCATTCAGACTGTTGATCACACTAGATAACGCACTCTCTCCCAGAAACTGTAAATATGATCCACTCAGCATAGTTGCAGTATAAACCACAGGTAGGCTCTGTGGGTGTTGAACAAACACAAAATGTACCTGAGCAGATGTCTGCAACAGGGATTAGCTAGTGCTCTAGTAGACAGTCATCCATATATAACATACAGCGTTGATCTTGGCTTTCATTAAAACTTTCCTGAAAACTCTATAGTGTCCTGCTTGGTTCATGGGAACCCTAATTCTTTCCTATCTTGTAATCCCTTGTATCTTAGTGGCTTTACTGCCTTGCACTGATAAAAACAAAAACAAGTGCATTTTTAAAAGCACATTAAAAAAAGTTGATTACTTTGTCTTTTCTTTCCTTAGGAGAGAAAAATGTATTTGATTTTATACTAGAGACTTGTTGATATATTAATTTTTCAATATCATTGAGTTATGCTTGCAAGATTGAGTTATAACATAGAAGTAGTTATCAAATAACAGAAACTGATTATTGCATATTTTAATTTGCACAATTAAACAAATGAACAATTCCATTCACCAAACAATTAATATCAATGATCTTGACGAGGACTCACTGTAACATGAGAGTTTTCTTACATTAATACTTTGTAAACATTTGAACAGATTAATTACTTTACACATCTGTCAAGTTAGTTATTGTTTCCAGAATTTTGTCAGATCTTTTACATTTAATTAAAGTTCAATCCACCATGAAGTATAGAGTGACATTTTCCATAGTTTTTTCCTTTCTTTGAAGAAGCCATCTTATGTTTTGAATTCCACAAGCTTTTGGGCTGTACCTAGTGTGTGTGTGTGTGTGTACAAGGTAGGTGGGGGGGGAACCCCATTTAAAATTGTTATTAACTTTATCTTGTTGATTTTCATAAAACCTGTTTTACTTTGAACAGTATAATGGTAGAATTCCAGTCCAGTGTTAGAATTCTACCTTTTACACATTTTCTTCCAATCTGGATGCTGAAGAATGACCACTTCTCTGGGTAACTACCACAGATCCTGGACTCATCAGCTTGGAATGAAAATTTCTGATCTTTTTACCATTTACTGAAGCATGACATCCATGAACACTGCACCTGTACCATGGACTGCTACACTACATACTGGGGGATAATTTTTCTAAGCATAGTTTAGATGTGGCACAAGGACGAAAGTTTGGAGCACCCCATGAGGATTGAAGACACTTCATAATGGGATGCTAACTTGTCACTCTGAAATAAAAACAGAAATTAGCAATGAAAGTCTACCACAAATCAAATACTGAGAAAAGGATTCAATTCTGTTTGTAATGAAATATAAAATTTGTTAAAAAATGTCAGAGTAGCTTTTGAATATTAGAAATGTAAGATCCAAAGAAGAATCTGCAATGTTATTGGTCCTGATATGGTGGCTCAGTTTCACTTACTTGTCCACCGCCATAAGGGTGCCTCTCTTTACCATTTTTATAAATACTTTCATGGTAATTGTTCGGATGAGCTCTTTGCTATGGTGCCTAGACTTTATGAATTTAAGCACAGTAGTAGACTGGCATCTAGATTTCATCAATCTACAGTTAAGCTGGCTAGATCTTACCGCAAATTCTATGCTAAGAATTTTTTCTCACACTTTTCACTTGTGGAACTCCCTTCCAGCTCCATGCTTTCCAGCCAACTTTAATCTGAAAAAGATTTAAATGCAATGTCAATCACTATCTATTGTCCTCCTGATTACTCTTTTCTCTTTCTGTTCATTACTAATGGTTTTGTTCCTAATTCCTTCACACTCTGTAACCCCTTGCGTATTAGTGGCCCTACTGTCTTGCTTGGGGTGATACCAATTTAAAAAAAAAAAAAAAAGTACTTCATGATTGTTTTTGTTTTCTTTCTAGGAAATTCCCTTCCGACACATTTGGAGTGGTAACCAGAATAATCTTCATTGTTCCTTCTCTTTGGAACTACTTGACCGATCCCAGCACATGATCAGCTGCAAGATCCAAGTCTATCAAAAAGCCATCCTCAGCAACCGACAGGTGCTGCACGTCCACACCAACCTCAAAGATGTAAGTTGAAAAAAATACCCTGTTTTTTCCCCCCAAATCTTTCTAAATTCTCAGATGCTATAAAAATAGCAACAATCACAATGTTAAGCACATTTATTTGAACTTTTTTTTTTTCTTACTTTCTCTATGTAGCCTCACAGAAATATTAGCCAACTTCTACATTGTCAGATTTTGTTATGCAAATCAATGAAATTAGTGTTAACCAACCAAGAGAATATATTTATATACGCAATATATCATGTGAGCTTCAACTTATCAATATCTTTTACTAATATTGTAACTTGTTTTGCAGGTGTGCAACATAATCTTTTCATTTACAAATAAATCCAAAAGATAAAGGCCATAGAAACACATATTTGATTAACGTAATATCTTATATATGTGAATAAATTATTATTATTGACTTTTTAAAAAATTTTTCTGCTGTTTTATCTTAAAGATTTCTTTTATTGCTTTCCCAGAGATCTTTAAGAATTTAGAACAATTCTCTGCATTTATCTTGAATCATCAAAGATGGGGACTATAATTTTAATCCTTACAATACAAATCCAGTTTCACTCTGTTGTTCTTTAACCCTTTCACATTCAAATTCCACCCCCCATAAATATTGGCTCTCAAAGTCTCACTGTTTGTATGAATCCCTGCATTATTTGTGACGATGCTGTCATATATTAACAACAGAGTATACATGAGGCGGGTCACAGTAGTTGAACATTGACAGCCGATATTTATGGGGAGAGTTTGGGCAGGTTGAATGCTAAAGGATTAACATATCTTTGTTGACTATTTCTATAAAAGGAACCCAACCTCTTGCTCAGCCATTAGATCCCTCCAATGTAGCTCTACATTCATCACTAAAAACTACTATTGTCTTAACAGTTTTCCTGTACTTCTTCACCCAAATTACACATAGGTGCAAATCAGTTTCTTTACTGTCCAGTTCATACCCTTCTATCTTTTGAACAGGAGTAGAGGTTTATTCCTTGTTTCCTGTTTAGGATTGGATTTTCAAGTCTTCTCATTTTCTTTCACTCCCAGTAGCGTCTTGCATGTTAGTGCCATTATATGACCATATCATGTTGAAACAACAGGTTCCCATACAATCACTGAAGTTAAGTAATGTTGAGCCTGGTCAGTACCTAGATGGGTGACTGCTTGGAAATATCAGGTGCTGTAAGCTTGGATGTGTCGGCGGTGTAATAGATAATGGCTCAGAATTGTTAATTGGAGGGCCGAGTTTCAATTCCCATTGGGTTCATTATATTCACTTACACACAAATAACTTTGGAAAGGTATAAATCTATCTCTTTCTCCTCAGCTATGGATTAATTAGTAAGACTTTTTCAGACACCTTACATACCAAAATCCCATATACAAACCTGAAACAAACAATAAATATATTAGGGAGGAGTGGCAGAACCTAAGGAACTCCTGCACAAATAAACTATTCAAAATTAAACCAACTATTTGATCAGAAATGCCAAACTAGAAGAGAAGAAGTGATTATGTCCAGGCTCCATATTGGATATACGACCATAACCCATTCGTATATCCTAAAAAAGCAAGATCTGGTATGTGTGGCATGCCAAGAGCTATTCACCATAAAATACATGCTGATAAATTGCAGCAATTTTAATTCAAGATCATGGATCTCCACCTCCCTCTATCCCTTGCAGCTCTCAACAAGTTCCTTCCCTCTGCTTCCTTCCCCAAACCGCATTCTGTCATCCACTTGCTTAAGTCTGCCAGGTATGCCACGTGTTGTTTTCCCTCGTCTCTCTTTCCCTCTATGTGACCCGTGAGTATCAGATTCTCCAGGCTTTCCTTCCTTTCTTGCTGAGTCAACGGCCAGCTAACTAGAGGTAGTGTCTCCATAAACCTCTGTGGACAAGGCAACAGGAACCACTCCAATATCAATCCCAAGACAAATCATGGTTAACAACTCAGACAAACTACATTCCTTAATTCCACTCATTCTAACATTCACGGCTAAGACTCACCATACCATGTAGATTGTAGTGAACCAACCTTGTTCCTTTCGTATTCCCCTGGTGAGAGGTAAGTTCCATTTGAGCAGTTTATAAACTGCTGTTTTGTGGAACCAAATCCCAAAAGAATGCTTCTCCGTTCACTACAATCTTGTTCAAGTCTAGGATTAGCCATTATCTGCATAAACTGTGTAACCCCCTACCTCGAGTGGCTCTTGGGCCTTGTGCAGTGTGAACATCATTGTGAGAAAAAAGTTTTACCTCTGTTCAACATTTTCACAATTTTTAACATTGTGTTTCCCTTATTCAGTAATTTTATAATACCATGTTTTTCTTTTGAGATTGTATATTTGATATTTAAAAATATCAGTAACTATACTATTATATTTATTTGCAATAGGATGAACAACCCTTGATTTTTATAATAATAAGTAACTGTAAATATTTCTGATAAAAAAAAACAAGTGGAAATTCACATGATATATCCTGGTAATTTTGATAATGATTCACTGACTTGCTTCATAAAATTTGACATATCTTTTTCTCTAGTTCACTCTATTTCTGCATCTTGTGTAGTCTTTAGATATTGACTAGTATTTCTACCAACTTGATCGTATTTTATTTTATTTTTTCACCTCAAGCAAGGTAATAATGTCACTAAGATACAAGGGGTTACTGAGAGTGAAAGAAGATATTAGCACAGAGAAAGGACACTAAAAGAACAGGTTTCAGGAAGACAGAAGATTCCGATTGATATTGCATTTAGAGTTTTGAAGATCTTAGGTAGCAGGGGAACAAGAAATCAGAACAGAGTTCTACAGGCAAGAAGTGCAAGAAAAGAAACTATTATAATAGAACTTATGGTCACATCTAGCTGTTTCAACAGTAAAACAATGAGGCCTAGTTACCAATCTAGTAATGCACTTAAATTCATGTGGTCTAGGTACCAAGAACTCATTAAAACAATTACTATGAAAATAAATTGCTGGGTCAGGATAGATAACATTACAAAACATATTTGGGGTTGTGCAAATTTTAAAATTCCATTCCATGTACCATATTGATATACAAGTTAACAATTATTACTCTTCAATAGATCTGTGTAGTTTCATGACTATTTGGGGAATTCTAGAAAGCAGTTTCATTATTTCATATTTCATGACAGGTGTTAAACCTGTATATCATTACAGAATCTTTAATGGTCAATTCTTCCTCTGTAGCTATACCTACTTTTTATTCAAGAGGTTGTCAGGGCAAAATGATTTATTCATATTGTCTAGTTATAATTAATTTTGGTTGATTCGTTCATTTTGTTTAGTGGCATATCAACCTCTATGGGTTATTTAATGCCGAAATGTAAATATTTTGAACACAATTTTATGGCCTCAACTAAATATATTTTGAATACAATTGTATGCCTTCAACTACAGATAAAATGTGTCATTGGTCATTTTGCTATAAAAATGTATTGTTGGTCATTTCTTTTCTATAAAAATTTATTTTTATACTTTCATAGTGTTTTGTTTAAGAGTTCACTATTCGCCCATAGCGGGGACCCTAACATGTTCAGGCTGGGCCTGGGAATAATAGCAATTAAGAGGTGGTTCTTTGCTGCTCAAAATCTCCACTCTCCTGATCAGAGTGCTGGATTTAGTTTATCATTAGGACTAAGTTATGCTATTAGGAAACCTATTATTAAAAGCACTTTATATTTTTACAGTTAGGTCCATTTCTTTTTTATTAACTTAGAACAATAGTGAGCAAGTATATTCTGCAGATACTTTTGCTCCTGTATTCAATCCTCTGTTGCTAATTTAATCTGTCACAAGGCCAAAGTTAATTTTCATAAATTATTATAAGATTTGATCTAGCATCGTTTTGATATTTAAAGACTTTTCCTATTAGGAAAATCACCAATGCCAGTATGATTCTAAACATTCTTTCTTTCTTTTTAAATGAAGCTGCAATTTTTTCATGACCATCAAGGACATACTACAGAAGCAGTTTATTATTACTCTTGTTTAGAAGCCAACCATCAGGTAACTAAATAATATCCTCTATTTTCTTAGATTTGACACAGAATAATGATTAACATTACTAGCAATCCTCATTGGGCACCCAAATGTTGTGGCTCTGTGTCAGACTAAGCTTAATAAAAAATATTTAGGCTATATAAAACACACTATTTACATCATTCAGACTGTTGTCCTCATATTGTCATATTCACAATGTTTGGCCGTTGTACATTCCAGCCTTCTTAAGGTGGTTTACGTTAGAATTTCGAACCAGACTCTTTATTTAGTCCAGTGGGCTAGATTGTTCTAGTTCCACATGTCATACCATTTTTGGATGTTTCAGTTATTTCCCCTTAGTAACTCAACTCTCCAACTTTGACACATGGCCTAGTGGATAAAAGCATTGGTTGAAGTAATCCAGTGACTTGACTCAAAGTGTTGCAAGTTCAATACCTGGTCACAGTGTAGGTTAACAAAAAAAAAAAAAAACAACAAAAAAAAAAAACAAAAAAAAAACTTGGAGAGTTGAGTTACTAAAGGAAAATAACTGAGACATCCAAAGACAAGGAACATGGTACTAGAACAATCTACTCTAATGGACAAGATAAAAGGTTCAGTTTGAAATTCCAACATATATTACCTGAAAAAGGCCTGAGCGTACAATGGCCGAAACGAATATGGCTATAAATATGAGGACAACAATCCCAACAGTGTAAATAGTTACAATACCTCATCTCAGAAATATAGACAGATATATAAAAGCCAATCATGAAGTCAATCCTGTTGCCATTTCATCTTGTCTACGTTGCTAACAACAACAACAACAAAGGGTAGGAAGTTGTGGTGAACCAAATTCGCTAAATTAGAGCAATTTGAGATTTGTTTATGGTCTGTTCAACTGTGTTTGTTATAAAATCCATAAAAAAACTCTTCTAAAGAGAATTAATGTTTTTCAAGATCCTTCATGGTGATGAATATACTAAAACAATCAATTTCTATTTGAATTTCTATGCGGAATTATCATTATTTACATTATTTATCCTGACTATTGTCCTTAATTGTTATTATCACAACGTTTCAGCTGTTGTATTCTCCAGCCTTCTTCAGGTGCTTATAAGTTCATATAACCTTCAAGGAATCTACAGAGTAGATTGTTCTTGTTCCACTGTCCATTTTTAGAGATATTTTTATTTAGTACTGCTCAGTTATTGTTCACCCAGTTTTCACTAAGTCTGCACTACCTGGGCCAGGGGTTGAACTCACAATTACTATGTCCCCCATATTAATGATACAATGCTTTAATCCACTAGGCTATTGTCCTATGGGATAGTCCTGAATGTAGAATTTGGAGCCTCAAACTTATCTGCTGCAGTTGAAGCCTTGCTGTCATTTCTCTTTATTTATATATTTATTAACAGTTCTCATATTGTATTTATCTTTATGCTGGGCCTACTAAGCTAGAAGATTGTTTAAAGTTACAGTGGCTGAAACATTGTGATAACAATAACAAAGATGACGATAATAGTCCCAGCACAAATAATGAAACAATCAAGTTGTGAAATATTCCATATCAAATTGATATTAAAACCAAGCATTTCTTTGGCTGTTGGTCTTTTATTCCGAAACCTCTTTGAACATATATATTTTTTTTATTTTTTAGATCTTGGTATTTTTTCTTTTTAATGTTTTCAGTAGGATTTTACAGTAAAAGAATGAGATGAAAATAGAAAAAAAAAACAAACTAACCTTGCACTGTATTGTTTGTTGTTGTATGTTGTTGACATAAGGCAAAGGTTAGGTCAATCTTTCTTGAAAGCTGTCACTTGTCACCATAAAGTCTTTTTAATTTCTCTCTTCTCTCTGTGAGTGTTGAGGGTGAGTGTAAATATCTTCTCACTTAGTCAATGGAAGTAATCCGTTTGAAGCTATTAGTCTGTCTTTATATTTGTAGACATGTATTCTGTATCAGTCTGTCCATCTGTTTGTTATTTTGTTTGTGTCTCTCTGTGTCCAGTTGATGGCTGATCACATCATAATGTTGTTGTTTGTGTGTTTGTTGGTCCATGTGCATGCTCAGCCTCCTTGCTTTTTAGGTAGCCACAGGCCAGGGATGATGGAAGAAACCTTTCTCTTGATTTGACATCTTTTTGTGTTGTCTTCTCTTGTTAAATGGCTGGTCAATGAACTGTGCTATGAATTGGAAGGCCATTTCAATGGAGTCATCTTGAAGAAAAAAAAATCAAATCAGATCAATGGTCAGGACAGAAGTGGCATCTGTGCATAAAATTTACTTCCATGCTGAATTGAAAAAAAAAAGGTTTCATCATGAAGTGGCTTAAAAGAACAAAAGAAAAACAAAGAAATAAACTATGATTAGATAAATTAACAACTAGCTTAACTCACTACCCTCAGTTATGAACCAAAAGTTTTGTTTTTGAAGAGGCTGTGAAATTATAGATCATTAAGAGGATATCCCTAGATCGAGGTGCAATGTTAACAATCTCTCTTCAGCTGATTACAACATAATGAAACTTAACAGACATATTAAGGCAGAAACCTAGAGTGAAATAGAATTAATAGCATACAATAAATTTAGGATATGATTTTTTTTTTTTAATATTGTTTAAAGCAGATTTTATACCAGTCTGACCACAATTTTCCCCTTCCCTTAATATTAAATAATACAGTTTTGTACTTGTCTGAAATCAGAGTTTCTCCTTAATACTGTCCATTCATATGCATGTCAATTTGATTTCTCTTTTAGGAAGCTGTTCATGAGATGAATCCAATAAGGCAACTTTAGAAGCAATATCTTATCTTTTTTCCAATATCTTATCAAGGTTATGGTTAGGAAGTTAAAATAATAGCATAAGCCCCAAAGTAAAGCTTAAAGTTATCATTTTTACAAGGAGCTTTTCAAACAAAAGAATGCTAATGATTATGAAATAATTTTGTTAGCTTTATTTGCCGATGTTCTCTTCATTAAGCCTTCTTGCATTGTTTCTCCGAAAGCAAAGCATAATGGACATACATCCTCACCTCATCAAACTAGATATTAAACTCTACACTTCACGGCTTCATATCAGAACTCTTAACCATTTGGTTATTATTCTATAATTGTCTAGACTTTCTTGATATTTAGGACACAATATTATTATGGATGTGCAGATTGTGTAATGGATAGTGGCTCAGAATGAGAAATCTGGCAAGTTTGAACTCTAGTTGAATTTGATACATTCAGATATGTAAATATCTTTGTGAAATCTATAAATCCTTCTCTTTATCTCCCTTTAACTATGGGTTAAATAATACAGCAAACTGGGATCTTTAGCCTTGGTTGGCAATCAGTCTAAGAGATGGAAAACTCTGAATTCAACACCTGAGGAGGGTTGTTTGGAGACCTTGTGGTACATTATGTGTGTATTCAGTTCTGAAAAATGTGACTGGTTCTGCAGAATCTTTCACCACTATAATCAAATCAAGTGGTAGTTTGGCCAATTGGTTCTAAGAACTGAACTGCTGGACTCTTGTATGCCAAAGACTATGATAGTGTCCATTATTAGTACAACAGTAGATTTTCTCTGTTATAATCATACCCTACCATCTAATTTTATGGTTGGTTCTAACACAAGGCTGGCAGAAATTTTAACTTTTATCATTGGAATTTACCAGAAATCTGCTGTAATAAAGTGTTAGGAATGGTATTAACTGTTTTGTAATAAATTTCATCACCCTGACACAGAAAATCTTTACATTTGAAATGATAACATAGAATTTGGTCCAGAGTTGGTCATGATGAGAGTATTCTTTACTCTGAGCCAAGAATAGTATTAACCCTGATATGTTCTGTGCACTTTAAGGTAGACATTTAAATTTCACAACTAGCTATTCACAGATATGTTAATTTTGAAACAGTAAGAAAAATCATTAAAAATTTGAGATAATTTCTCTTTTTTATGTTATAATTTATTGGGTGCCTATAAAACAATTTTGTAGGCTCGGAGGAAATAACATTAAATATTAGGTTGTGTCATAAACACTTTCCATTTTTGTTTGACTTTATTCTGCTAAAAGTAAAGGACAACTAAATTTTTCTCATATCTTCACCATTATTTGCAATGTCATCTTGCCACATATCAAGCAGTTCCTCGATACCTTTTGTTGTATCCTTAAAGAAGGTTACAAACAGACAAAGGTAGTACTTGAGTGAAAGGAACAGCAACACAGGCGTAGATGAAAGAAAGAGAGGTTTATTGTAAAAGAGAATACACTACTGAAAGATAGGGAATCGGTTGGCAAGCTAGTAATTCCTGAAGCAAGTCTGCCAGGTATATCCTGTGCTTACTATATGTATCTACTGATATAGTCAGTCCACATTAGGCGATAGGGAGTGTGGGACATTCCATTACAACACCTCCCCCTGAGCTAATTTTCCCATGAAATTTTGCTCAGTACCTCTTCTTTTGGGGACTGTTTGACTTTTTTCCTCTTCCCAATAGTTCTCCATCTCACCGGCACAAAACTTTTGAATAAAATTTTGCAGGTTTTCACATGAAAAGTTTTTCGACAAAAACTTGAATCTGCTTTTCATTATAAAAAAATTTGCACCTCCAAAGTATTTTGCATTGATTGAAAAAGGTTGAAGGTTAGGTGAATATGATCGGTCAGCTAGACTAGACTGAACCCCCCAAATTACCCCTGCCATGTATAAATGTACATTTAGTGTTTCACTTCATTTTAAGAACTATTAACAAATAATACTTTGATGATTCCACCACATTACCTTTTTCTATAGAGCTCAGCTCTTGGAATCAGTTGTAGAGATTTACCCTTGTCACTTCACTGAACTTACTTTTCATCACCTGCTATGGTATATTTAAGGAACATATTCAGGTTTAGCTTTGAAGAAAGTTCAACCTGAAATGCCACTAGAAGTACAAAAATGCAGTTGAAGTTCAAAGGTGGTATCAAAGACAAATAAAACAGGATCTTGATCAATAAATTGAGTGACAGCACTTTACCAGACAACAGAAAACTATTCCCCGAGTAGAAATTTCAGTCAGTCAGTTATGTGCCATGCGTGATACATACTTAGGCGATCATGTATCTTTCGATACATGACTGACTAGGCAGATTATTTTCCCTGCAGTTGGTTGCCATTTCTTTCTGTGGTATTCCAGTTGCCATCCAAGGCTATAGAACCCGGTCTGTCCTGTTATTTACCCAAAGCTGGAGGGGAGAAGAAGAGGATTCATACCTTTCCCAAGGGTATTAGCACATAAGTGAATGTATTGGATTCAACCAGAATTCAAACTCGGCTCTCCAATTCCTCAATCCAAGAATGCTTAAAGGTTAAATTCACTTTGTCAGGAAGGGCGACAATCCTGCTACTGCTCCAGCTTAGAATATATCCATTAAGCTGAAGAGTGGGAGTCCAATATATTCAGAAATTTGTTAACCAATGATAGTGAGTTCAATACTTGGTAGGACCACAAGAGTCAGCCTAGTTAACAATTAGGATGATATGTTTGTCATTACAATTGTTTCCCAAAAATTAAAATTACTTATGCCTCTACCTAACAGCGTCAGCTTATGAAAAAGCAATTATTATGCTTATTGAAGCATTTTGTGAGTTTCTCATACTAAATGCTGTTATTATTAAACTAATATTTTTTTGTTATTTACCAATTTGAAACAGAATCTTTTACTTTTCTCAGATACTAGTTCAATGTTCCAATTTTCTAACCCCAAAATTACAGATTTCATACTTAGCTTTATAACGACTAAACTAATTAGCTGTAAAGGTAGAACCATTTTTTTCTTTTCTTTAAAATGTGTTACTCATTACAATTAAAATAGTCTTTCACTTTCACTAATGTATATTATTCACTCAGTATTAAGGTTAATATACAGGGTGTCTAAAAAAACATGTATACACATTTGGAAGGTTCTTCAAGAAAAAAATTCAAGCAACTAGAACCAACTATATCTAATTTAAATTATGCATATGAAGATGGTATAAATGCACACTTTGAAGATTTTGTCATCACATGCTTTCAAACTGATGTCTGTCTGTCATGATCCAGACATTGCTGACAATGCACTGTAATGCAATTACAAGCAGCAATCAACATTTCAAGAGGTTTCTTGGACTTCTGTGAAAACTTTCCATCACTCTTTGTTGATATCCATGGTCTTCCGGAATGATTCTTGAGTAAAGTACCATCAGCTTTAAACTTATCTCTAATTCGTGAGATTGTAAGCTGCGCAGGTGGGTCTGAATGAAACTCTCTTTGATACCACCTTTGAACTTCAACTGCATTTTTGTACTTCTAGTGGCATTTCAGGTTGAACTTTCTTCAAAGCTAAACCTGAATAACATTATAAAAACTAATGCTTAAATATAAAAAGAAAGCAAGTTGATTTGAGCTATATACACTGTAAAACTATGTATAATTTTTTTTGAGATACCCTGTATAAGATATGATAGTTTTTCTACCTCAACCACTTAGCAATCAAAACCTGGTTAAAAGTTAAAAATGTTACTTCAGATTTTTCTTTAGCTTACCAAATTCAATTGGCAGTTTTCTTGAGTTTAGAACAAAGAAATAGAAGATGGATATCAATAATGGTATTTGGATAGAACATTAGGAGTTTGTCTTTGTCAGAGAATCAAGTCCAATTGTGCAATTCTCTTGTGTCATAGGCCAATGGTCAAAGATATAAAATCAGACAAAAAACTTAGAAAGTCATCATTATGGTTGTGATCTAGAGTAAATAAAAAGCAGCCAAGGTAAACAACAACAACAAAAAAATAAAAATACAAACCAAAGAGGAAACCTTCATGGATTTATGGTGTTGTTGGTGCCATTTCAGATCATGCCCTCATCAAACTCTAGTGATTCGTCCACACTGAAACATCGGCAAGCTGCTGCAGTGACCAACTCTCAGTCCTCCAGCCAGGTCACCTCAATGCTGGCCATGGACCCGCAACAGAGAGCCTTTAGGTAACTATCAACACTAATCCTGACCAAAAAAAAAAAACAAACAAAAAAAAAAACAAGATTAACAGCCACTTAACTACTAACCCTGCAAGAACGCGACTGCAGAGGACACTGCCAACCAATTGCAACAATTGGATTCTTTTTGGGGGTGACTCTCTATAAATACTCCTGCTCTTATTCTTTCTCTATGTTTGACATTAGTTGACATTTAAGATTTTGAGGGGGCTGGTGGATTTAAAGAAAAAGATAAACTTTTAATTAACTGGGTTTAAGTAATTACGTTCAGTTGACATTAGCATTATAATTGTTCTGGTTAATTACTTTTAAAAATGGATACAGATATTAGTTCTTTGTTAATTAAAGCTTTAAATTTAGATAAACATTTATAATTAATATTCACAGTAATAAAAATAATAAATAATTATTAATAAGGGAGGTAAAAAAAATAAGAAAAGCAGCAGTTATGTCCCTTGCCATCGTGTTCTCATCTATTCACCCTTTTTCCTTTCTTTTTTCTTTTCTTTATGAATATACAATGTTTTGTTGTTTATTCTTGAATGAATTGAAATCCTTGCACATGTATTGGTTTGGTTGTATTTAAATCTTCATTGTATCCAATCTGAGTCTGCATAAACATGCACACATGATAAAATATAGTTTTAAGGTATGCTATATTTATTAGTAAAAGTGCTCAATATCCGGGAGAGAGTGGCGACAGTCTGTTTTATGCTTTAACGCAATCTTCAGACTATGATGGCCTGAAGATTGCATTCAAACATAATGCAGATTGTCGCCAATCGGTGTTGACCTTCTTGTCTGTTATTATATATATATATATATATATATATATATATATAGTAGGCCAATGAGAGATAATAAGTAAGGACGTTAGACAAAAGTGACGCATTATGAGAAAAATGTTAAAAATCTGAAATTTTGGATATGCCTGTGTCCTTTCTCAATGAAAACATTTTATTTTAATTTTCATTAAGATAGCATGTCTGAAAATTTTGATTTTGGCTTATTTCATGAGATTCCACTTTGTCTAATGGCCTAATAATATGCAATTAACAATTTGTTTTTCAAATTTCTCTTATCGACATACTATACTTACATTATGTAAGAAGCATACATGGACAATATTTTCTCTTTCCTTCATAAATATATATGTGTGTAATTTCCCGGTTTTATTTCTGCATGCAATGAAATAATATACCACATGTGAATGTTATTATGTGCACACTGCATTCTCAGTCTCAGTTTGTTAAGCATGATTCCTTAAGTCTCCCGTTATCTTTCCCTCTCTCTCCTCACTTTTGTGTTCCTTGATTCAGATCCTGTGCCTTGGTTACATTCAATGACTTGGCCAAGAATGTTGGCCTTTTATCAAAAACCCTGTAGCTGTTTACACATGTTCAAATGTGCAAATTGAGCAAAGTATATTTCATTTTCAGGAGATATGCAAGGAAGATGAATTATTGCCTTTTTGATTTCATTCAAAATTATGATTGTTCTATGACTGTGGGGTAGATAATGCCACTAAGATGGCTAAATGTTTGTTAGGAACTTGTGTTAGAGCAATGGCTTGCAAACATCTATGGCAAGAGTTTTGAACCTTAATTGGTACACTGCTATTTTGTCTATGCCAGACTAAAGGAGTTATCTCACAAACCATTGATTGTGAATCTATTCTACATCATATGCTCCACAGATGTTTTCTCGTATCAATTTTGGTTCTACCTAATTGAATACAAAAGAACCAGTAGATCAGGCCATATTTGAAACTCATAGTCTCTGAGTTGGATATTAATTCAGTACAAGAATAAGGAAACAAATTCTGTTTGAATTTAAGAGGAGAAATTATAGCTAGATTTTCTTTAAACCGTTATCCTCATCTTGGTTGTCATAGTCACACCATTTTAGCTGTTATACACTTCAGCCCTTTTCAGATGCCTGTTGTATTTGGAACCCTTTATTATTGAATAATACAGAGTTAAACATTCTCATTCCATCCATGTAGGATATTTTTTTAATCATTTCATCCCAGGCAAGGCAATAAAGCCACTAAGCCACTAAGACACTGTGAAAGAATAGGAAAAAGGAGAGAGATCAATAAAAGAAGGAGAATCGAGAAGACAGTTGACATTTCATTTAAATTTTTAAAGATCAAAGTTTGTTGGAAAGGAAGAAGAGAGAGTTCCAAAGGTGAGAAGTATGAAAAAAAGAAATGGTTAGCATAGAACTTATGGTTACATCTAGCAGCCATTTCAACTGTAAAATGATGAGACATTGTTGCCAATCTAGTACTGTGCTTAAATTCATAAAGTCTAGGTACCATAGAGGAAAGTAATATTTTGAATAATAATAAAAAATGTGGTGCCAGGCCAAAAGTGGTGATAAGGATAGGCTGGTTTTTAATCTGTCTTATCTTAAACTTAGCTAGCCATGATTACTAATCCAAACATACCAAAATATTTCTTACACCAAAACAACACATACTTACCATTCTTACTACAGCTACCATAATACCTCAGAGTCTCTATGTAGTCCTAACTAGTTCCCATATGTACAATTTGTCTGTGGGAGTGGGGAATAAAAATAGCCATAGAGGAAAGTTCATCAGAACAATTACCATGAAAGTTTTTATAGAAAAACCAGAGAGAAGATACATTATGGTGGTGGAAAATGGACTGAACCTAGGATACCAGGTCAGGACCAATAATAATGCAGATTCTTCTTTGGATTTTATCAAGAAAGTATATACGGTATCTCATATTTATCAATTATTCTGTTATGTCCTTGGGATAATGTATTAGTGGATATAAGCATTAGTTAAGTGCTTCAGTTTATTTTTTTGCAAGTTCAATCTCTTGTTATCTAGAACAAACTAATGTAGGGGGGGGGAATCTAACGGAAGAATTACAAATGAGATTTTACTTCCATAGATTGAATAAAGGGTTTAGTTTGCAATTCTAAGAATATTATTGAATATGACATCTTTTTTTTTTTTTAAATCATTTCTCCTAAGCAAGGCAATAAAACCACTAAAACACAAGGTGAAAAAATATGATAAAAATAAAAGGTATTAAGAAAACAGAAGATAATGAAATGCATCTACATTTTCGAGGATCAAAGTTGGCTGGAAAGCAAGTTCCACAACTGAGAGGTGCCAAAAAATAAATTTTTAACATAGAACTCATGGTTATATAAAATAAAATGATGAGACCTAGCTGCCAATCTAGTACTGTGCTTAAATTTGTAAAGTTGATGTACCAAAGAGGAAAGCTCATTAGAAAAATGATAATGAAAATATTTATAGAAAAAGTACAGGGAAGCTATGTTGCAGCAGTGGGCAAGTGACTGAAACTGAGATGCTAGATCAGGACTGATAATATTGCAGATTCTTTAAGATTTTAGCAAGAATCTCTAATACATGGCAGGAGAAGCACCCACCAAAAAAACTTGTGACTTTAACAAGAAAAATGAGAGTACCAGTTTGAATAAGTCAGTGTAAATTTTAAGTAATTAATGAATCTTTTAATTAATTTGATATTTCTCATTACTATAAATGTTATATTGAGTGAATGCATGTTTCAGTAGACATTCCTTTTCTTTTTAAGAAGTGAAATAAAATGTCTACCAGTGTAGAGATCAAGTTGTGCTACTAAAGAAAAAGGGTCTCCTGATAGAAATTGAACCTGTCTTTTTTTTCAATTAGTGAAACCATTTTTAAGCAAACTGTGCCTTACCAATTAGGCCACTGGAAGCCATCTGACAAACTAAGGATCAATTATCATATTTAATAAATGGACATCCCACATTTGAATCCATCTAGCTACTGACCTTTTGAGGTTGCTTAACTTCAGTGATCATATGGGAACCAGTGTTTCAATGTGATATGTGAGCCAGAAAACCTGTGTAATTACTGTTAGGAGTTATATTTTCTTTAGAACTTCTCAATCTCTAGACTGGTTGACATTAATTTCATTGTTAAAAAAAAATAGGAGTGGCATGTACATGCTAAATATAATGTATATAGTATTAAGAAATCTGTATATAATAATATATTCAGTATGAGTACTGATAAGAACAAACTTACTTAACCTTTTAAAGTGTTCCTGTTTCCTAACTTAAAAGTTCGATTATAAAAAGTATACAACCGCAGCCTATAAAGATAGTAATTTCACATGCAATCCCACTGCAAGTCATTTCAGTAACTTGTTGGAAATTGTTTCATTACTTTAATCATAAAATTTGGATTGCTTTGGACTAATCTCTTCATCATTTTTTTTAATTTTTTTATTAACATTCAGGCCATTTCAGTCTTCTTTGGGTGTCTGTTCTATTTTGAAATGTTGAACCTTGCTCTGAGAGAAGGGGTGGGCAAAAACACACTAGCACCAGATGTGATGCCAATGAAAGGGGAATTTAACAGTCAAAAATACGACAGGCAGTTAGAGAGAGCAGAGACCAAAACATTGAGAGAAACACCAACAAGAAGGAAACTAACTGAAATACAATCATTTCAATCTGCTTGTCATTGGCATGCCACAATAGGAAAGATAAGCTTATTTAGAGTATGTTGCTAATATTATGAAAGTTTTTTTTTTAAAATAGTAATCATTTACTGATACAAGTCCTGATTAACCCATAGCTGGGGGGAGAAGAGGTGGATTCTCTGAGTACATAATGTATGTATCAGAATATTGCAAAAGTTTGTGCTCGATTTTCATTAATAATATAAAATGACTGTAACTTGATACCGGCATCTGTTTTGATGCCGATTTCTGGCATGTTCTAGATCGAAACCTTGCATTGTTCATTTGCAAGTTAAAGTTTGTTAAATGTTGACGTTTTGTCCACAAATGCATGCCTTAATAATCAAGGATGAAAAGTTGCACTTTCAGCCTATTATGATCTAGGAATTTCAGAAAGGAGTAAGTGTGGGAACTGCAACAGAAAACATTTAAGTTTATTTAGATTATGCTCCAGTTCTTCAAATGGTCTAAAAGTGGTTTGGAAGATTTCGTCAGGATGATTTTAAACTAAACAATCAACCAGGTTCCAGACAACCTTCCTATAACAATGTGGATTCTCTGCTGAATAAACTGATGATTTTGATGGAAGAGATTGCTAAGAGTTTGAAAATCAACATCTCAACTGCCTTTCACCGTTTGAAGAGACTTAGTTTCAAGAAAAACAGCTGGTTTGGTAAAGTGAAAAGTTGTCATTTTCCACCACAACAACACAAGACTACATTGGTGCATAACAGACATTTCAGAATCATAAAGAGTTAAAATGGAAAATCGTGCAGCACCCCACTGTATTCTCTTGACTTTGCTACTTCAGATTTTCATGTGTTCTGGTCTCTACAGAACAATTTAAATGACAAAAACTACCTCACAACCTTCATCCAAGAAAAAATACAAAGTTTCTACAAAAATGGCAGTAACAAGCTTGTAGAACAATTGAAGACAGTTGTTAAAAACAATGGAGACTCTTTATTTGACTAATAAATTTTTTTTTTAAATTTTTTTAACTATTTTAAATTTTGTTTCTCATCAGGCACAAACTTTTACAATGATCTAATATTATCAAAGTTTTTAATATTGTTAGGTCATTAGGGCATAACCACCAGTGACTTTTGACCTCAATTGTTAAATTCAGTTTAGAAGAACATTCTGGTTTATCATCAAAATTATCAGCTGATTAGCATAATCGATGTATTGATTGATTGATTGATTATTTTTTATGGCTTATCAACCTTTTGCAGATTATTTAAAGCCAGAAAATATTTTTTCGAATGAAGATTTTTTTTATTTTTTGAGGTGGGGGAATAGTCATCAATTACTAATACAAGGACTACTAGTTAAACTGTAACTGTGGAGAGAATAGGTGAATTAATACTTTTTCCATGAATATTTGTAAGTGAATATAATGATTATGACTGGAATTGGAACTTGGCTATCTGATTTCCAATTCTGAGCCATTATCCATTACACCATCTGCACATCCAAGCTTAGAGCACCTGGTATTCCGAAGCAGTCACCCATCTAGGTACTGACTAGATTCAATGTTGCTTAACTTTGGAGATCACATGAGAACTAGTGTTTCAATGTGATATGGCTGCAAAGCTTTAATCGTTATACTGACATGTTATATGTTCAGAGCTTTTAAACTTATATGTTTGGAGGAGTAATAGTTTACTAAAGGTTCCATAAGCCACTGTTTACAAAAAAATAGTGGCATAATTCAATTAGTTGCAGAGTATGGAATTGAATATGAAAATAAGGAATTATATTTCCAAGATCCCATTTTTATACAACACTGTTACCAGGTACAATAAACTAGTTACCTCCAGTGATCTGCCATATGTCAGCTGAACAATATGAATTAAACCATTGAACCTCATTTATTACTACCAGAATTCTTTTTGACGTGTGTTGAGATCATCACAGTATTTAGTATTGTTGAAGTTATTGCTAAAATTTTTTGTTGAGATTTACAAACTCTGTTTCATTCAATTTTGCAAACCAATTGATGAAATTTGAATAAGCTGATTTGTTTGGAAAAATACTTAGACAAAACCCCTACTTTATGGTTTAATAATTTAATTTTATAGAACTTCATGGTAAAAAATATTCTTTAAGAAAATTTCTTTTTAACAGCAAAGAATAAATTCTTACAATTTCTTACTTGTGAGTATACAACATGCAACTAGCCAAATTCCAACTTTTTGAAGGATTTGGTTTCAATTGGTCAATGTATGGCTATTTTAGAGAGTGTGATGGATGGTCAGAATTTTACATACAGATTTCTTGAAATTTTTTTTTTTCTTTTTGATTCAAAATTTAGTATACTCTCCTAAAGTGTATTTCAAATATCTAAGTGGAGGGGTGGGCAAGAACACACAGGCACAAGATGTGATGCCGATGAGAAGGGAAGCACAAGAATTCCTGAAGCAAGGGACTTGACAGTCAAAAATGCAACAGGCAGTTGAAGAGAGCAGAAGCTGCATAAATTGAAACATTAAGAGAAACCCTAGTGAGAAGGAAACTAACCAAAGTGCAATCGTTTCAATCTGTTTGTCATTAGCATACCACAATAATAAAGATAAGCTTATTTAGAGTATGTTGCTAATATTATCAAAGATTTTTTTTTTTTTTTGAGATAGTATGTACTAATTAACCTATAGCTGGGGGGGGAGAACAGGGGGATTCATTGGGTAAACAATGTATGTATCGGATCATTGCAAAAAGTTTCTGCCCAATTTTCATTTTTAACATTTAAAATATGATGAAATGGTTAAAAGTTTATTGTAAATTTTCCACTGATGTTGATTTGTGTATTTTGTTCTTTCAGGCTCCCCATACATATTCGGAACCAGTTGTGCCTATTGCTGGATCCTCCCAATGCACGAGGCACTGATTGGCGAATGCTTGCTCAAGCATTAACAGTTGACAGGTGAGCTTATTGATATTCATATGTTTATGTTTCAGCAAATTTCAAATAAAAAGTTTTACATATAAAAATAAATTCAAGCAAGCAGATAGATGAAATATACAGATATATGAAACTGCCATTATTTTATTTTTTTTTTTTTTTTTTTGCCGGGGAGAGAGAAAGTTGAAATCAATTCTCATTCTTCTCCTAGCAAGAGGAGCAACTTTGTCAAAAAAGAAGAGAAAAAGGCATCCACTTTCAGTATGCTATCATAACTCAGTATTGAACCTACAAAGCACTAGAAATGAGATGCTACAGAAATATTCTAGGTATTTCTTATGTAGTCTGCATTACAAATGACAGAGTATGAGACACCATCAAACATGGAACAAGCCCAATGGAAGACCTCATAACCACCATTGAGATGAAAAAGTTGAAATGGTATTGCTAGGTTGTAAGAACCAACTATTTCCACTGCCATCTTACAAGGTACCACCTTATGCAAATGAAGAGACAGAGACACGAAAAAATGGGCTGACAACATATCTGAATTGACTGGAATATCCTCCAGAGACTTGGGCATTGGCATGCAACTTATACATATAGAAAGAGCTAGTCAGGATCTCAATTGTGCAGCAGCCTTATGATTACACATGGTCATGGGTCTGCTGATGCACTTGATCCATTTATACTGTATGGATGCTGCCAAGTTGGATGGAAGGATGATCTTAGAAAAAGTGTATTCATATATTTTTCAAAGATTTTTCAATGTGCAAATACTAAACTTTCAACTATATACTGTGCTGAATGCTAAAAATATAGAACAGTGACTATATATGGAGCTTAGTGCTAAAAATGACAGCAATATTTAAGTAATTCTGCAATTTCATTGGTTATATTTTCTTCATGAGTAGTCTAGGATTTGTTACATGTAATAAATTAAAAATATCCAAAGATAAAAAGCAACCTGATCTTTATTTACTAATGAGATATTTTATTGTTAAGGTATGTTCAATTATTAGCATTGAATAATGTTTCCTATTACCATTTCACTCCCAGTATGGTGCTTCCCTGATCACTACAGTCTTAACCTGTTCAAGTCTAAGATTAACCATTATCTTCCTCATTGCCTGTTTCACTCTCCTCCTCATTTTTTTTTTAACAGGAATAGAGGTTCATCCCTTGTATCCTGTTTAGGATTGGCTTTCCCATTCCTTCTAAATTCTACTACAACTCTATACTCCTAATGTCACCACTTGAAGTCTGAAATCTTATTCACTAATTAAATCTTGACCACTTCAAGTCTGAAATTAGCTAACTTTCCTATTATCTTACCCTTTCTTACACTAACTCTACACATTAACCTTCTACCTTGAGTGGCACTTGGGCCTAGTACAGGATGAACATTATTGTAAAAAATAAACATATCCCATAAACTATGGCTCTTACTCTGTAATCCTCTACTTCAATTGGCTCTTTGACCTTGTACAGAATGAACATTATTGTAAAAGAAAAAAACAACAACAAAAATACAAAATATATAAAGAAATATAATTGCCCAAATTTAAAAAATTACTAACCTAAAGAAGAAGAAAAAAGTACAAATCGGTCTTGTCAATATTTAATTATCGTAAGTATGGCGTCTCTGTCATTTTGGTTGTCACTATCAGCAATAGATTGGGTTTAATGCCAAAGTGTCCAGACTGTCAGTGTTTTCTCAGATCATTGGTTAAAAATGGCTTGGAGTAAATGAATCCTGTAGGTCTTAGAGAGAAACATTCTTCATCAAATCTCATGGACTGGCACTACAGAATCACAAAGAACTTTAACAAATAATAGAAGCCACATCATTTGGGGAATTTCAACAGCAGCAACAACTGAAATACATAGCATATGTATACCAAGGATAAAAAAAAATATGTATTGCACTACTTCAAACAAAAGGTTTGGAAGGAAACCCCCACCAATACTAGAACAAGCAATAATAGAAGACTTGAGAGACTGGTTTTCCTGAAAACTGTTTTGAGAGAAAGATTTTATCAATTTCAACCAATAGTTATACTGTTTGGTCAATGAATGTTACCATTACCTGTGACTAATAATAAATAGTAGTATCCATGAAAATGTCATGGTTTTCCTAGTATAATAATATTTAAATAATATATAAGCTTTGCTGCAACTAGAAAATACTTGTAGAAATTTATCTGTTTCTTGCTTGAGATAATAATGATTTTGCTATACAGCTCAGTTGGTCTTATTTCCCCATAGCTGGAGGGATAAGAGGTGGATTCATACCTTTCATAAAGGTATTTGCACATAAGTGTATTTAAAGAATTCAAATGGATTTAAACTCGGCTCTTTGACTTCTCATTCTGAGCCACTATCCATTACACCATCTTTTGGGGAGTTTCTCTTGGTGTTGCATGAGTTGTTTAATGTCATTAGTTTTTTAAAATTTTTAATTGTTCATAAATATTCATCAGGCTAACTGAAAAGTTTTGGGTAATTATGGAGGCTGCTAAGTGACATAATTTAATGTCTAATAAACAAAAATGAGTAAATGGCTTGTAAAAAAAGCAAACAAAAAAAAAGGAATATCTCATTGGTAAATGAGGTATGATATAGGTATAAAAAAAATCATCGTTTTGTTGTAGATAATTGCCAAATTGATAATTATCTTTAATGTTGATTGCAATCATGATATTGATTATTTTTAATGTAATTAATATTTATATTATTTTAGTTTGGGATTAATATATAGATTATAAAAAACAATTCAACAGCATCATTGCGACCAATAATAAAGGCACATATCAATTTGGCTTTTATGTATAGGTGAAACTATCTTTCTGTTGGTATTTTCTGAATGAAACATTTTTAATAATTGTTCCTTTTTCACCAGATATATCAACTATTTTGCGACCAAACGAAGCCCCACAGAACACATTCTGGACCTTTGGGAGGCCCGCCATCGAGAAGACTCAGCCATTACAGACTTGATGAATATTTTACGGGTGATGGGGCGAATGGATGCTGCCGCAGTCCTGGAGAAAGACTCTGGATCTTGGTTATGAGAGAATTGAACCTTCTCTTGCTCTTTTTTAAACATGGAACTAAAAACCTGGAATTACAGAAGACATTTTGTGTATAAAAAAAAAAAATAATAAATAAATATGATAAAAGTATAAGTCCCTCCTGTCCATGTTGCTGTTGCCATGAATGGCAAACCCACAAGAGTAAATACATAATTACATACATTTTATACATCTACACAACTCTTATGTTAATTTTCATTTAATATTATAAGACCATGCTTTTTATAAGTGATCTTTTTATGCCTCCAACATTGGAGAGTTACATTCAATTTTGATAAAACAACTCAAAAAATATACTGAGTAAAAGTAACAAGTGGGTTTTAAATTGATTTAATACTCGCTAGCCAACTGAAAATCGTCAACTTAAAATGGTTTGTAATAATGATGACTATCGACAGACTAAATTACAAATGTTCAAATGTTGATTAGGAGAAAAGAAAATTTCATTTCTAGAAAGACCATGGTCTGTAAAATTAAATGAAACTTTTTTTTTAATAGAAACATTGCTGCATGTTTATATATGAAAACATTGCTACATGTTTATATATATGGATGCATTGCTGCATGTTTTTATATATAGAAACATTGCTACATGTTTATATATGGAAAAAAAACATTGCTACATGTTTATATATAGGCAAGAGTTCTTTTTAAAAATATCAGAGTATTTATGATAAATTTATCCTTTAGTTGCTTTTTGTTTTTGATATTATTCAGTAGCTTGTATATAAAACTATTGGGGCTGTTATTACTGCTTTTGTTATTCCAGAGATTCAACAATCAAGGACATCTAATTTTTTTTATTCATAATAAATTTTAAACTTTCAAATTTACATCCTTTAAACCATGAGAATTACAAATTAAAATGTTTTGCTGTATGTTATATGAATTTTCATGTTACCTAGTTTGTCCATGGTCAACTCTTGTAAGTAATTTTAAGTTTGAATTTGGAAAATTCAAATCTATTAGATTTGAATAAAATTTGTTCCTTATCTAAAATAAGTAAATTATTATAAAGTTAATACCCGTAAGAATCAAATACATGAAGTTCAGAATGCCAACGGTATTAATAATGGCCAGCATGGGTTTATTATGTAAGCAATCAGACGATATCAAAGTTTGGTAAAAAAAACAAAAAAACTGGAAATTAAATTAATTATAAATACTGTCATGTTTTTAGCAAAACACACACAAACACATACACATATCAACCGACCGACAGGTGGGCAGATATATTACTAGTTACCATGGAAACTGGACAGCCAGCGAACCTCTGATTTTTGGACCAACTGCTGTGATTTTTGCTTCTTCCTCTTTCTTCTTCAGTGATTGGAATCATGTTGATGCACGTTTGTATTCTTCCTTGTCGTGCAACAACAGTCTTAAAAAAAGAAAAAAAGAATTAAAACAAAATAGCTGTATAAAAAAATGAACTCATACCCAAGAAAAGAAAAAAAATTGAAAAAAGAAACAATAAAAAAATACTGAGATCTGAAATGCGTTGTTTACATTAAAAAAAAAAAAGAAAGAAAATGGACAAAAAAAAAATGCTTTTGTTTTCTTTATTTAGCCAATTCCTTGGCCAGAGATAGTTGGCAAATCTTATCTTTTTCTTTTTACAAATTTAAAAAGAATTTTTTTAATGAACAGTTAAAAAAAAAAAATAATAATAATAATAATTTTGCAACATCATCCGAACTTCGCTCAAAAAGATTAAAAAATCAAATATACAAAATCATTATATCGACTCATTTATCTTTGTCATTTTTCCCTTTGGTTTTGTTTTGTCTTTTTTCTCAAAAAAAAGCAAAAAAAAAAAAAAAAAAATGAGACCCTTCCACAACCAATTTGATAATGGCCAACATTACTGTCTGTATCCATGAGCAAAGGTGTCGTTTTTGTTGGTGCTTGTACATCCCTTTTCCTTGTTTGGATCGACTTTTATTTTAACTCACCGTGCTAGCTATTTTTTCTTCTCTCATTTCTTTCTAATCATCATCAGAGTGGAATTCTTGCCTCTTGTCTTGCTCCTAAATAATAACTACAATTGTCCTGTCAAAATCAAATGCTTCTTACCAAAACTGACCACTGGTCTTTGCAAGCCTTTATATAACCTGGTGCAAACAACAAAGGAAGAGTTGGTCCAATTCACTGACCAACATGTCTTCTTCTGTTGTTGCCATCTACATGTGCATATTATTAAAAAATATATCTATTTTTTTCTTGCTCCCTCTCTCTTGCTCATTTTCTATAACATGCCCCTTGCCAGCCTTTTTGACTGATCTCCCTCATTATAAACTCCTACACCAGACTTTTTTTTCTTTTAGCACTGACTTCCTTCAGGGCTGCAACATTGGTGAGAATGTTTTTACTTCGATAATACTCAGGGAATTAAGTATTTGGAATTGGGAAAAGAAAAAATAATAAAAGAAAAATTAGAAAATTTCATCAGTAACATATAAACTTTGAATGCATTGGGTTTTTAAATATTATTTTTGTTGAGGGGTGGTTTTCCTTTGGCCAAAATAAGATCATATTTTGAAATTAAAATAAACTTTAAAAGAGGATTTTCTTCTTGGACATATTAGCCAGCCATCCAGCCCTGAAGAGAATTTTCATATCTCTTGAGTAAGAATTCTGCATAAAAGATGCAGTGGTAGCTTTCAAACTGCAGTGGTTCTGAACAAGAAAGTTATTATCAGAAGGTTGATATTTCTATTAAATAAAAAATCTTTTATATTTCAGATTAATTTGACACATTTTTGAAATGGTGACAAGCATGATCACATATTGATTTGGTTAATATTTTACTGCTGTAAAATAGAATAGCTAACAAGATTTAAGTCATATCTGAAGACAAGTAGAGAAAACAATGCAAAAGTACTTCTTATACATAAAAAATCATGAATATAATTCAAATCAAGGAATTCTGAAAAAAGAAAACTAAAATCAAAATAACAAAATTTGATAATTTCAAAATTATTTAAATAAACCTTTTCATGTCTCAATAATATAAATATAATTTAATTCATTCCCAGAGGCTATAATTGCTAAG
>OZ038516.1:41290223-41382723 GCA_964036315.1 Acanthosepion esculentum
AAGAAAAAAATCACAAAATCAAAAATTCAATTTTATTATCTTTGTCATTCTTTCTCAGAAAATTCAGTTTTCCTTGGAAGTTTTAAGCTGATTTTTTTAAAAAACTCTTTCTAAATATGATATTCAATAAATCATTCAGTTCACTTATCTGATTGAACAACTCAAGAGTTTCTCTCCAAAAAACACATTAGAACCAGGTTTATTGAATTTTATCATTCTTATTTATCTATCAACTGCTTTTTGGCAGTAATTCTGCTGGCCTAAAAAATAGGTTAAATTCTCATATATTTTTTAGTTGTATTATAATTACTATTATTATTAAATGATATGCTCTCTGATTCTTTCTATATTCCTATCTATCTACCTTTTTTACCTATCTACCTCTATCTTCCTATCTTATCTATCTACCTCTCTCTATATTCCTATCTCTCTACTTCTATGCTCCTATCTATCTATCTATATTCCTATGTATGTCTATATTCTTATCTTCCTATTTATCTCTTTCTATGTGCTATCTATCCACCCATCTCTATATATCTATCTACCTACATATTGAGTAAATAAATAAAAGTTCAAGTGACTTATCTGGTTACCATTTTTTTTAGATTTACTTAATATTATATTTAATCACAAAAGGGGCAAACTTCAGCTGCTGCTTGGAATATTTCTTTGATTTGCCCTGCCAGATCTTGGTACCTCTGTACTTTCACCAGCCCCGCCTTTACAATGTTCTACCCCATCTATCAGGATTCATTAATGGCTGCTCTTGTGCACAAGTGTGATATCAGGGTGACTGCATTCCAAAATGTCAGTCAAGATGGTCATACTCCACATGAGCTTCACTTGCTCATTTTCAACTTGCACCTCTTCTCTGCGCACTCAAGGTGATAGTTCCCAATGTATTCTGAGGGTTACTTGGCATCATCTGTACTCTTTTTGTGCCAGCTGAGTGCAGCCACTGACAATGTATTATTTCAGTATTATTATTATTATAATAAATATGACAACTTTGGAAAAAGAAAGCGAAATAAGGTTTAATTATTGTTCATTATTTTTCCTTCTTATTAACAATGGCAGGGTGAACAGCAGGACTGTGTTCACAGTTATCCATCTGCACAATCTCCATCAGCTGTGCCTTGTTGATAGATTTTTTACAACTTAACAAGCATTGCTCTCCTACCATAGATTTCACATACAGAGTTTTAACAATTTTGAGTTTCAAATTAAAAATACTTCTTTCCAAAACCAGCACAACCTTTCCCTTGCTACAAATAAACATTAACAAAAGGAAAGAAGGTACTTGGAGTGAAGAGACTTCCATTTTTTATCCTTGCAAAATGGATCCAGCCCAAGGACTAATTCAAATGCTTTGGCCAATTTCCTGCAGACATCTCACAAACATAACCAATTTTTAACGTCTGTACAACATTTTCAAATTTCAGTCTGGCCATCTTGTATTCATTTCACCAAAGACTCATATTTCATCAAACTCCTGAAAACTAATGCCTCAAAATTCCATAGATACTTTCTTCATTGTAATCTTTACAAAGGTGATCTTCATGCACCCTGAAGGTATAGTTTGGTGGCAGAGCACTTAGTTATGGTCAAGAAATCTGAGGTTACATTCCAAGTGCCACGGTGGTGATGCTCATTACTGCACACTGACCTAAAGAGAATAATTTTAAAAATAAGGGCTAGGAAATAGCCTTGCTCTGAGCAATGAGTCTAGTAGCACAATAAAGGTATCTTTTATTTTTTATTCACTCCCTCATCCTACTTTTTTTTTCTTTTTAATCAAAATAAACCCAGCCTCTAACCCAACAAACAATTCTGACAACAGTAATTTGTGGAGTACCATTTTCTCCACTTTCAGTAATAATGAAAATATATCTCATGAATGATGATGATGACAAGATAGCCACACATGCACTCTTTTTTTTTTTTTTATTTGGCTCCATTTTTCAAAGTGCTCTTTTTGGTAAAAATTATTCAACATTAAGATCACTAGTTTCATGAAAGTGTTAATTTATACTTGTATGAATTTAACATTCTGCTTGCTATAAACTGTCTGTAATGCCATAAGAATACACAGGCAAGACATCTAGAAGTCTAAAGGCATACATTTAGGAATACAAAAGAGACCTCAGCAGGAATAACCTTTTAAACTCTTTCATAACACACAGAAATAAAACAGACTATAACTTTAATACTTTATGGAATGCTACAAAAATTAACACAGCCTGTAACAAATATTTTACAATATTTCTGAAAGGAATATGAATAAATAACTGAACTCAATAAACATGCAGACTCATTTTTCATATCAACAATATTTGTAAAACTTATACAGAATGTAAGTTTGAAACACTTACAAATGAAGTAACCAAGTGTTACATTCACTTCCAACATTCACCATATTTGTCAGAATTAAAGTACACTAATATATGCAATTTATAATACACGCTTAAATTATGCTAATTTCAAGAATTAAAGTATCTAAGATCAACACTTTTGCAGATGGTGTAACCTAGTATTATACATTCTCTTCCAACAGTCATTATATTTGTCATACAATTAAAATACCCGAATATATCTAGTTTTTAATAAACACTTAAATTATGCTAACATCTCAAGAATTAAAGGCACAGACATCTTATGGCAAACACAGAACTCCCATAAAAACTGAAACATACTAATGCCATAAAATTTGATGAATATTTGATGATTACCCAACTAATCTAAAGAAAATAAAAGAGAATCAAAACAACACCATATTATGCCACTTCCTCCCTACCCAAATTTTCTGATAAATCTAAACAAATAGTGAAATAGTAAAATTATAAAGGTTTTCTTACTTGTTTCTTAATTGTAATGATATGTAAATCACTGCCTAATTAGAATTTTCTTCTCTTTTTTTCTTTTACAGTGATGTTAACAAAGCCTGGGGGCTATTCAAGTTAGAGACTTGTATTAAGAGGCAGTTTATACAGATAAGAGGGGAAGATAATGGTTAACCCAAGACTTGAACAGTTTAAGATTGTAGTGATTGAGGAAATATCCTCTTTGGAGTCAGTGGTTCAAGGGAAAAAGCTGTTTGAGTGAAACTTACTTCTCACCAATGGAATATGGAGGGAATGTGGGCAGTTTGTTATAATGTAAGTGGCACGGTTGGTCCTAGCCATGAAAGCTAAAACTGGCAGAACCAAGGAACGTTGAACATCTAAACACTTTTCATGGAAGTAATGATAGAGCAGTGAGAGGCTTGCCACATTCTGTCTGTTAGAGAGAGGTTGAAAGGTGGATAAGGTATAGAGACTATATAAGTTCCCAAACAGTAAGGGGAGGGGCAGAGTATGGTATCTGAAAACAACTACCACTGGACTGAGAAAATATGAAGGAAATCTCATAACAGTATATGAAATGGAGTTTTTAATCCAGTGTTATATCTTATTACTATAAGAATTATTTTTGGTGGGCACACATGTTTGAGTTGCTATCCCTGTTTTTTATTTTATTAAACAGTGAAATTAATAACTGGCCTAGATTGAGATAGTAATCAAACATTTATCTCTTTTTCCATCAGGAAACCCACTATTATGGAAGTGAGGCAATGCTAATTTGGCCATGGAACAACATCGTGCTTGATAGAGTAAGATTTTTGCTCTCTGCTAGACATCATGCTTGATAGAGTAAGATTTTTGCTCTCTGCTAGACATCATGCTTGATAGAGTAAGATTTTTGCTCTCTGCTAGACATCATGCTTGATAGAGTAAGATTTTTGCTCTCTGCTAGACATCATACTTGATAGAGTAAGATTTTTGCTCTCTGCCAGGAATGGAACCTGCATCCCTCAGGGCAGAGGGAGCTACTGTTTAGCCCAGCAAAACTTATCAATTTGGCCATGGTGAGCAGTCAGTCAGGCAAGGCCAAATTTCATGCTTTCAAGTGAAACCTCTCCTGTCATAGATCTCTCAAAGTTTTCATATCTTCACAGTTTTGTACCCAAACATAAACAAAGAGAATTTTAGAATGGATTTTTTATTAATGTGACAGATTTTTATCACTTTAAATTTTATTTTTAGTGGATACTCATATTTGAATAGGTGCTGAATTTGTTTTTGTCTACATCCTGAATGTTTAAGAAATCTTATTAAAGAAAAATTTGAACTCTCTGGCAGGAATCGAACCTGTGTCCCTCTGGGCAGAGGGAGCTATTGTTTAAACTAAATTTTGGTAATAATTCTATAAATAGAAATGCTGGGTAATTGAATTTTAAAAAAAATGAAAAAACTATGTAACATGTTTTGTCCTTCAAAAGGACTTCATCAGATTAAAATAATGTACTTATTGATGGAATTCAATAGGAGAAGAGGGTGAAAATAGAAGCATAAATGTATATGTTATAATTATACAGTGAGAGGACTGCTGGACAAATCTATTACTATCATAATACTGGAAACCATATATACTTGTGTATAAGCTGACTTCATGCATAGTGTGTGGCCAGTGAATTTTTTGCTATATATTTTAACCCATCCAGAAAAATTTACCTGGATACAGTGCAACCGGTCAACAAAAATGTATTATTTTTAACCTCTTCAAAAAAATTAATAAAAAAATATAAATTTCCTTCGTCAGTCTTTTTTTAGATTAGTAGGGACTAATATCAACTTCCTACTAGTCAATCTTTTTAGATTAATAGGGACTTGATGTTTGTGCTGATATTTATTTTTTTATAAAAGATAATTGTGGAAGTTTAAGATAAATGATCATCTCAGCAAGCGAAAAGCAGAAATAATTTAAAAAATTACCTGTCATCCACCCAAAGAAAAAAAAATTTGGATCAATATTGTATTGGTAAATAAAAAATTATACTCCAATACCTTGATTAATGAAATTAATGTTCCACATTTTTTATTATCAGAATGTAAAAAAAATGATTTTATGCAGAAAAATTATTTTAATTACTGAAAAAAAAAATATACACCTAATATATGGAAAGTAGACATGTACAGAAAAAGAAATCCTTTAAAGAAAATTAGATGTAAATTGGTCAAAAACATACATCATTTCCTTTAATAAAGAAATGACAAATGGAAAACCTTTCATTCCTTGAATAACTTTATCAAGATGAATGTAGAAATTATATTTACAGATTGCAACATCTATCAAAGATGAAATTTAAATTTTTATTATTGCATTATTCCAAAATTTTAACACATCAGCAGATAGCTATTAATGTCAACAACTGAGCACAAATAGTTATTAATTACAAAAAAAATAGTAATTAATGTATATTATCCATAATTACATGTACAAGAATGTCATTTTTGACAAAAGTTAAAAAATAACCATAAATATGTAAAAAAAATTGTCAAAAATTCTTTTTTCCACAATATTGCTTTTTGTGTTATGCTATGATTATTATCTAAACAATAATACTGAATAAATTTTTTTTAAACATTAAATTTATATTTAATCACATCTGAATAGCTGTCACAATCTGTTAGACACTTATATTTATAAATAAAGTTGATACATTTGCCTTGATAAAGTTATGTAAGGAGCTAAACATGTTGGCATAAAAAGTTTTCTGCTTGTAATTTTTTTTAGTTTTGCAGATACATTTATTTATATCTGAATCTTTATACACTGTCTTTATTTTATACAACAAATAAAAAAACATGAAACAATAAAAAAACATGAAACAATAAAAAATATAGTACTATTAGTTCTGTTAAAAGTTTTTTTTGTTTATTAATAACAATCCAAGATTGCTTTAGTAAAACCATGAACTTGTACTTGTTCCCTCTAACAGTTCCATGCTGCCAATACGAATCTTTTAACTTTCATGCCTTTTTCAAAATTTAGATCGATTTCTGAAAGTCTGTTTAAACCCATAGTTCCCAACATGGGGCAAATCGAGAATGAGATATTAACAGTGAATTTTTTTTTCTAGTGATGTATACATAAAAATATTTTAGAATTGGACATAGTCCGACAATTTATTTAAAGACATTTATATATATTATGTTTAACGTTCTTTTTTATGCATTTGCTTAAATACTTGTATCTATAAAAAGAACGTTAAACATAATATATATAAATGTCTTTAAATAAAAATATTTGTGTGAATGTGCATGTGTAATTATGTATGTATTATATATATATATATATATATATATATTTTTAGTAATTTCTTCCTCAGTACTTCAACTGTCCTTTTGTCCTTTTATTTTTCTCTTTCATGGATGCCACGTTCTTTGGAAACTTGTTTAGACCAAATTAATGGCCTTTTAAAGCTTCCTCCAAAGGAATAGGAGTTCACTGTTTGAATAATAAGAATTATATGTCTCAGGGGACATGAAAATTTTAGATATGCTTAAGTGAGGCAGGGCCACAAAAGGCTGGGGGCCACTGGTCTAAACATAAGTTAACTGATTAAAGCTTTTAGAGATCTTTGTTGTTAAAAATTTCTAGAGGAAGATTACTAAAGTGACAAGATGGGGATTATAAAGAGTTTCAAATTTGAGCAGGCAACTTCAAGGATAAGCAAAGAATAAAAAGAATATCTCTGTGTGTGATTTTGGCTCTTTAGTTACTGCAATATTAAGTTTCATTATAATGGGGATTTTAATCACAAAGAAACGGCAAAATTATATATATATATATATATATATATATATATATATATATATACACACACACATATGGGAGGAGGCCCATCTACTAGAGCAGCTAGCTAATCCTGTTGTATATGCTTGATCAAGTGCATTTGTGTTTGTTCAACACCCACAAAGCCCACCTGTGGTTTATGCAGCAACTACACTGAGTGGACCTCAGTTACAATTTCTGGGAGATAATGCATTGTCTAGTGTGATCAACAGTCTGAACAAGGCCAGCATGCTCAAACCCTCAGTCACGATGACTTATGACTTTGTGCTAGCACAACCATTGATGGCTTCCAAAGGGTCCTGTCTACCCAATTTCACTCACAAAGTTTAGGTCAACCCATGGTATCAAGAAGTCACTTTCCTGACAAATCAACCATGGTGAGATTCGAACACAGGTGTCATGGTCAGAAAGTGAACATTCTAACCATCTGGCCACATGCCCATATATATTTCTGCACTTCCTTACTCCCACCAAATGGAAAAAATTAAGAATGCTGAAAAAAAAACAAAGAAATAAATTAAATTTTCCCTGTCTGTCATCTTCAACAAAACTTGTTTGATATTGATATACATCATTTTCAGGGGTTGGGTAAAATGATTGGGTGGGAAGACACCTCCCCACTGCTCAGCTTGGTAATGAGCCTGATCCAATATCTTGTCTTTCCACAATATTAGCAATAAAAAATTTAAGATAAAAAGTCTTCTTCTTTATGTGCTATGTCCCCCAGGACATACACGGTCATGGCTCGCCACAATTTGTAGCTCTTAATAAATTTTGTTTTTTTGATATTGCTCCCAAACCTTGTTCTGCCATCCATTTACTCAAGCTCATTAAGTAGGTTATGAGTTATTTTCTTCTGTCCCTCTTGCCTTCAATCTGTCCTGTGAGTATTAGATTTTCCAAGCCCATTTTCCTACTTCTGTTTAATAGCCTTTTCAAGTGCATAGAAAATTTATATCGAACAAAAAGGGCAAAGAACTGAGAGCAGCTATGATCACACTTCTTCTATGATGATAATGGCTCTCCACAATTTCCTGTCCTTTGTAGCCCTTAGTAAATTTTATCTTATTATTACCTCTCCTAAATCCTGCTCTGCCATCCATTTACACAAGCTCATTAGGTAGGTCATGCAGTTTTCCTGTCCCTCTTGCCTTCAGTATGTCCTGTGAGTGTCAAATTATATAAGCCTTCTTTTCTCATTGTGTCCTAGAAATTTCAAGCATGCTATGTAATATAATACAGAAATTTATGAAATACAAAGTAGATTGTAAATGGAAACTTCTCTCTGATTATGAATAATAAAGGATTCTTTTTTTGTGCTTATTAAAATTTCTCCAAGTGGTTTTTGATAAATATTGCCTGAATTTTGTGGATGAGGAGTTATCATTATTTACTTTCAAACGAATGTCCTCATCTTTGTTGTTATTATCACAACATTTCGGCTATTGTACCCTTCTGGTCTTCTTCAGATATCTTTCAATCCAGGTAACCATCAGGGGATCTCAAAACAAGATATCTCTGGACATGGATAGCAGAATGAAAACAATCTACCTCTATAGATTAAATAAAGCATTCAGTTTTTTTTAAATCCTTTCACCCCAAGTGATAAAGTCACTAAAATACAAGAGGTTACTGAAAGTGAAGGAAACTGAGGAGAAAGGACAATAAAAAGAACGTTATTTAAGCAGACAGAAGATGAAGATTGATGTTGCATTTTAATTTTCTAAAACTGTAAAGCAAGAAGCTGGAGAGTTCCACATGTGTGAAGTGTATGAGAAGAAACTATTAGCAGAGAATTTGTGGTTATATCTAACAATTTCAACAGTAAAATAATGAGACCTAATTGCCATTCTAGTACTATGCTTAAATTCAAGAAGTCAAGGTACCAAAGAGGAAAGCTCATTAGAACAATTGGCATGAAAATATGTGTAGAAAAGGCACAAGGAAGTAACATTACAGTGGTGGAAAAGTGACTGAAGCTGAGATACCAGGTCATGACCAATAATATTGCCAGAGATACCAATAATATTATATTAATATTTCTTTGGATTTTGCCAAAAATCTTTAGATACATAGCAGAAGCATCAGACCAGATGTGCCAATAATATTCAATATAAAGATAAATAGTAGACTCTGGAAGACACTGAATGTGTAGGGTGGGTACTGGATAGCATCTTGGAATGAGAAATCAGAGTACCAAGTTCAAATTCCAGTCAGGTTTGTTACATTCGCTTACATTCAAATACACTTGGGAAAGGGATGAATTCATCTCTTCCATCAGCTATGGGTTAAATAATAGGATTTTGATCTTTAAAAAAAAATTGTTATTCTCCAAAATTTGTTAATGCAATATACACTTTAAAAAAAAAAAAGAATTATTCTTATTATTTAAAATGTTTCAGCTTTAAATAATTTGCAAATGGTTGATAACCAGTAAAAAAAAACCCAGATCAGTCAAAGGCAGAATGGCCAAAATATTGTTATAACAACAAAGATGAGGATATTGGTCTGAATGTAAATAATAGTTATTTGATATTTGTTTTTTATGGTATAATTTCATAAGTACAGTTAACTTTGTTGGAGTTTTATTTTATTTTTGAGAAGAGTGCTTCTGAAATATGAGTACAAGTAAATAATGGCCTTTAATGAGGATGAGAAAGTTCCTGTTGTATAATAAAGAAGCAGAAAGTTTAAATGTCAGTTTGCCAACTGTCTAAAGATATTTTTTCTCATATTTGTTGAAAAATTGAACTTACGATTTTTACATTGGAAAAGCTTTTTCTGAAAGATATTAAAGAAAAATCATGTAAAAAAGAACCCTCAACAGACTTCTTTTTAATTTAATGAATGAATGAGAAATAGCAAAAATTTGAATGAATGGGTAAAAAAAAAAAAAAAAAAAAAAAAAAAAAAAAAAAACTAAAGAAATTTTTTTTAATTCTAACATTTTTGAAAAAAAGAAAAAAATTATAAACATTTTGAAAAACAAACCAAAAAAAAAACAAATAAATGAAATAAAAATACAAGCTCCCTGCAGTAAATCGTCCAGTGTTAGTCAAATCTTGACTAACACCCCAGCAGACTTCCACACCTCTCTCTCTCTCTCTCCTCTTAACCCCAACAACCCTCTCTTGTGATGTGTTCCCAGTAAATGCCAGAGACAGAATAGATATCTTCTTTTACATTTGTCAGAATAACTGCAAGGCTGGGATGGCTCAGGTAATAAAGACATTCTTTCTTTATCTAGTCATGTTAATTTAAACATGGTTAGTTTAAGTTTGTACACTTGAGCAGGCACATAGATCTTGAATATGGTCTTTTTCACCCTTTGCCTACTGCAGTAAGTCCATTCTTGTACTTGTAAAATCTATGATACCCAAGGGTTAATATTAATAAAAACAGAAAAAAAAAAAAAAAAAAAATACATTTTTGGTTTTGTTTCTTTCCCTGAATGGCATTACAGACTGGTGTGTGTACTATATATATATATATATATATATATATATATATATATATATATATATATATATACACACACACACACAGAAGAGGGACAATATTGTACAGTATTTGGTTTTTTCATGCATTTTAAATCAATTATTTCTTTGAAATCTGCTCTATATATATATATATATATATATATATATATACATATATATAAAAAATTGTGTAATGTGGGGCAGCAATCCCTCTTTTCATTAAAAACGATTGACAAGGTACTGCAATTAAGTTTTTTTTTCTTTTTCTTTTCATGTTCTTATAATTTTCTTCTTTTCTGGACATAAATTATATAGAAATTGCCCGAATGTTCTCTGTGCCCGAGCACTTTCGGATATATTTTTAGCCATTACCAAGGATGATTTCATTTTTACATTTAACTGAATGCACAGATTGTTTTATGTATGTATCTAGTGCTATAGGAATGTTTTATTTTTCAAATTCAGTCAGAACATTGTGGTTGTGTTCATAGTTTATGTTATTGAGTGTAGGCCTTTTCTTTTTTTTATATATAAGGCTTCCATTATTTTTAGGCTTTTTTTTTTTTTTTTTTACATGTGGATGATGCTATTATATTTGTATTATCAATGAGTATGTTGCGGATGAAGTTTAGTCAGTCTCCATGTGTATTTAAATGAGTCCTAATTGAGTGATGTTGAAAGTAAATATAAAATCATCCTTGATAATGGCTAAAAGTATAGCCAAAAGTGCTCAGACATTTTCTACATAATTTATCTCCAGAAAAGAAGAAAATGACAAGAAAACAAGAAAAATTAAATAAAACACTTAACCACATTACCTTGTCATACATTTTAAATGAAACTTGTATGTTTGTGTGTGCACACACACACACACACACATATATATATATATATATATATATATGTGTGTGTGTGTGTATGTATATATGTATGCATGTATATATATATATATATATATATATATAAATGTATGCATGCATATATATATATATATATATATATATATATATATATTAAATCAAATTAAAATATTAAATAAAATTGATAATTTGTTCAGATATTTTTTTTTAATTTTATTTCTGAACTGGTTTGTAGTTGAATTTGGTGCTGTGTAGTTTTCTCTATTTGAAATCACACTGATGATGATGATTTTGTTGGAGATTAAGATGATGATAAATATGATGATGATGATGAGGTATGCTTTAATATGAATACTATTTTAACAGATGTTCTTAGTGAAAGTACATTTGTACATTTTTTTTTTCTTTTTTAACTCATAACATGATTATTTTTGTTTGCCTAACACATTGTACCCAACAACACCTGAAGGTGTATATTTTATTCTCTGCATTTGAATTTCAAGTACTCTGTTAAAGGAAAGCAACCGTTACCTCAGATTTCACAGACTGTATGTGACATCTATATAAAACAGAAATTGGGTTGCTTCCCTTGCATAATTTTGGTAAAAAAACAAAAAGTAAAAAACTTGGCACAATTATAACATAATTTAAATTATTCTCTGGGTATGATGGGTTAAAAAAATAACATCAAATACGTAATAAAAGACAAAAAAATACAAAAAAATGAAACAAAGAACAGGTGTATAGGCGTCAGACAAAATTTTGATACCATATGATTACTGTGGTTATCCTTTGCTTGTAAAATCTATTATATCAATAAAATATTTTAAAAAATGTCAAAAACAAAGAAAATGGGGTTGATAGACTTTTTGGTGAAGATTTTTTTTCACCCAGAAAGAGAGATGTTTGTACCCCATGTTCACTACACTCAGCCCTGACTTATAAAGCTTGCCATAACCAAATGGTCTTCATTAACTGTCTTTACAAAGACAAAATAAATCTGAACTCCCTTTGATGACTAATTTATTTGGCATTCATTTACACATCCAATGTACGTTTGAAAAATATTTTTTAAACATCAAGTTGTCAGAAAATATTTATATCTACTTACTTATTGTTGGAAAATTCATTTTTTTTTTGTTGTTGTTGTTGCTGTCGTTGTGGAGAGAGTATCTTGAGTCTGGATTCTTGTCCTTGTTTGGCTTTTGCTAGAAGGAGAATAAAGGTGTTGTTTGTTGCATGTCTGTGGAATTGGTTGCCTGGAAACTATTTTGAATCCTATTATTTTTGTTTTATGGAATTTATATTTTTCTTAACTGCTCAAGAATAGACAACTGCTCAAAAATAAATATACAGCTTCAAGTAGAAAAAAATGTCAAAATATGGGAATTATGAGAGTTATAAATAAATATTATTGTAGATTTGAGAACAAAATGTTCTAAAATTCATTACATTTTTGTCAGGCAATCCCAAAGTATAGAGGCATATAGCCACATCACATTGAAACTTACAATCCCCTATGTTAAGCAACAACAAGCTTGGTCAGTACCTAGATGGGTGACTGCTTGGGAAAACCAGGTGCTGTAAGCTTGGATGTGCAGGTGGTGTAATGGATAATGGTTTGGAATTGTTCATCACTTCCATTTCCCATTGGGTTCATTATATTCACTTACATGCAAATACCGTTGGGAAATTCACCACTTCCCCTGGGTTAATTAGTAAGAATTGTATCACTAAATTATTATTATTCCCCTACCCCAAAATTCTTACAATCTAAAAATATTTTCTGGCTGTAAATAACCTGCAAAAGGTTGATAAGCTATAAAAAACAAATCAATTAGGAGGAATCAAAATCAACTCTTAAGCTTTGAATATTTTTTCAAGTAATTGCACATTTAAAATGTTTTCAGATATTTCAATCTGATAATCAATAATGACATCAGAATAATTAAACTTTTGGCTAAAAATTGTTGCTTATAGTTTGAGATCTGAAGCTTACTTCAGTTAAATTCTGAAATAATATCGAAATTAAGATGATTAAAAAATAAATTTATAAATATTGGCTAAATGATTACATAAAATATTTTTAGTTTCAAAGCATTATAAAGTCAACTATTTAGTTGTAAATATTTACCTTTGAAAACATGAAATGCTTCAAAATCAGTTTACCTTAGAAAAATATGATTAAAAATATATTAATGGTAATATTAAGTGTTTCCTTATAAGGAAACATTTGGCATTCATTGACTGAACAGCCAGTGCTACTATTCGTTGAAATTTATAAAATCTCTCTCAAAACAATTTTTCAGGAAAATAGGTTTCTCAAGTCCAGTAGATGTAGTTACTCATTCCAGTATTGATGGGGGTTTTCCTTCTTAACCTTTTGTTTTAAGTCATATGGAAAGTCAATATCATCATTATTTTTTCTTCAAGTTACATGTGATATCCATTTTAGCTGTTAGGCAACTTAGAAATATGTTTGATATGCAAGATGTTATCTGAATTAGTAATATCATAGTCATGATGTTTTTATGTAGAATATATAAAAGTATGTACATATATAAATATATATAAGTATATTCTGTGTAAAAATCTTAAGATTACAAACAGATAATTTAAATAGAAGAAAAATATCTAACAATATTTAAAATATATTTGCAATACTAACTGCTTTCTCTATTTTATACTTACCAAGGATTACTAGGTTTAAAAAAACTTTACTGTTTTTTAATTAAATTAGGCACCAGCTTAAATTTGTGGTAATATATATCAATAGCAGCAGTATTGCAGTCTCAGATGATCATCGGTGTCAGCCTCTTATACAATTAGCTGCAAAGTACAATGTGTGAGAGGCAGACAAGGCCACAGATATTGCACACATAGACCTGTCCCATATGATGAATGGATAGTACCTTCCAACTGTTTGTACTTCCTTCTTGTTCTCTTGGCCTCTCTGTGATGAGTCAAGTTGAACTCATATACAAACAGTCCACTGTAGATTGACTGCTGCCATTGAAAGTGGTGTGTGTGTGTGTGTGTGTATATATATATATATATATGATGAAAATGTGGAAAAGACAAAGCAAAATCCGAATATGTGAGTTTACTGTTTTTTTATTTTGTTATTCTGTCTCAAAAATAAAAAAATAAAAAAACAGTAAACTCACATATTCGGATTTTGCTTTGTCTTTTCCACATTTTCATCATACCGTCGGATCTACATCCACACATTTGCTTCCATATATATGTGTGTGTGTGTGTGTGTGTGTGTGTGTGTGTGTGTGTGTGTGTGTGTGTGTGTGTGTGTGGATAAAGACAAAAGGAAAACTTATCCTACCCAATGAGTTTTGTCTTCTGAGGGACTTTACCGAGGAAAATGTAAAGATTTTATTTTGTGACAAGTGTTTATATACAAGAGCAAAAATGTTACTGGTTTTTCCAAAAACTTTTTGATATAGGAGTGCTCATGAATATTAAGCAGGTTAGCAGAAAAATCAATCAAGAACATGAACATGAGGTGATACAGCTTAATTCCTAATAAATTAAAGTGAGTAGGAAATTTATTTTGTTATATTTATATGAGCACTCCTATATAAAACAACTTTTTGAAAAACCAATAACATTTTGCTCTTGTACTTGCTACAAAATAATACTGTTACATTTGCCTTGATAAAGTCCCTCAGAGGATGAAATGCATTGGTTAAAGTAAGTTTTCCTTTTGTCTCTATTCATACTGTCCTTTTACAGATATACTCACACAAATACAGACACACACACACACACATATATATATATATATATATATATATATATATATATATAAGGTATATGTAGGTAGCAAGAATTCTTTCAAACAGGTTTTATTAAACAATACCAACAAGCTTTGTCTGTTCAAGTTTTTCTAACTTACAACTAAGTTGTTTTTCTGACATAAAACAACTTAGTTGGAAGTTAGAAAAACTAAATAAGTTAGACATTGTTGGTATTGTTTTATATATATTAACAAAAACACTAACATATGAAACTATTACAAAGGAGTTAATATTCTAAAGATATCAACAAATATTTCTTTCCTATACGAAAATAAATTCTCTTAATTACAATCCTTTCAAAAGTGGCCTGTAGTAGTTAATTTTTTGCCACTTCCCAAAAGATTATTCAATCCTCATTAACAAAATAACCAGAAGTTGAGTGCTGGGTCATCCAAAATTTGCCTGCTTATCAGAATTGCCACAGGTATCAGAGTATGCTCTTAACTCTGTACTTCTAAGTATAATACGGTGGTGCTGCCTGGTGGATGGATCACCAGGCTTCAGTACCTGTATCAAGTCAGGTAAGTAAGACCTCTAACTAATATTCTTGCTTAAGTGTTTCTATTTATTCACAAATATTTTCAAATTTGAGAGTTTATTGTTATTATTTTTACTTGGAATGTTTGAGAATTCAACAAACAAAACAAAAACAAGCAGATATTCTTGTCAATTAAAAAGTTTTTAAATTTGTAATTAGAAATGTAAAAAATTAATTAGTAATTAAAATTAGATTCACACCCCAAAAAATTAATTGTAATTTTTTGAAAATAATCAAAGTAAAATATTTTACAATGTTAGAATTAGATTTAACAAATTTAACAACTTGAAAAACAAAAAATATAAAACAAAACTTACAAAATTTTTAATTAATAATTCAACTTTTAAATATTTTAGTTACAAAGCAAAATTATTTTTAAAATGATTATTATTCTGAATTTTTAAATAATTAGAATAATTTTGAAAATTAAACCATTTCATAATAATTAAACATTCAAATTGCTTTTTTTTTCAAACTCAATTATTAAAGTTAAAAACTTAATTTAATATAAAAATAGCTTAAACTAAGTTAATAGCAAATATTAAAGAATTAATAATCTATTAAAATAGAGGATTATTTGGAAATAATTATTAATGTTTAAAATATAAAGTGAATAAGCAATTTTTAAATTATTTTTTTAATTGGTAGTACATTACAAACAAAAGGTATGATAAAAAATGGACAATACCAACCAACTGCCTACCTCTCATATTTCATAGAGAGAAAAATAGTTAAGAACAAAATTTTAAAAAGAAAGTTGCTCATTATATGATGATGATATGCCTATAAACAAAAAAAAATTATCAGACGTAGTATGAGAGACACAACAACAGAGACATTGCCTCATGTATGCTGATCATTGCCTCATGTGTGCTGGTGTATTTATGAGAGAAAGAGAGAGACTGGATGTTTGTATGTGTGTGTGTGTGCATTTTTTAAAAAGATCCCTAATTCTTCAATACTCTATCTGACTTTAAATCTCTCAACCTCTCTCTTGACTTCTTTTTCCTAATCATTCGCACCACCACCATATTACAAATGCCGTTGCATTGCTATCTTCTTCGCTGACGCCTTGTGTAATTTGTAAGGGAGCTAAAAATAATCTTTTTTTCTTTACAACCTCCCTGTCTATATATTGGGAAGTCCAGCTCCTTAATAATAATAATGATGGCTAGCATGGCTTTCTTATTTATTTATTTTTTTGTTTAATTGCTTCTTGGAATTATATCCCTAATTTTCCTTCATCTTCTGATTTCTGGGTAAATAATATCTATATTTTTATCACATATATGATAAAAATATAGTTTTAAGGTATACTATATTTATGGGTAAAAGTGCTCAATATTAGAGATAGAGCATTTGTAAATATAAAAGTGGACACTGGGGTCAAAACCAAGTGGCAACAATCTGTTTCATGCTTTGATGCAATTTTCAGGCCATGTGTATTGTGTTTTGGCTCAACTATTTAAATATGTTGGTCAGTGGTGCATTATGGGTAGCAATATCTATTGTATTATCCTGATGGTTATTGGGTGAGCAGTAACAGTTATGTTTCAAATTAGAGCCTATTCAGTAGAAATAATTGTGGATCCAAATGCAATTATTTGTTAACTTTTTATTCATTATTTATTATTGATGATTTAATTATTTGTTGTTGATTATTATTATTACATTTACCTGTGCTTATGTGTTCATTTATAGTTTGTTAATTTATTTATTATTTACTTAATTTGTTCATTTATTTAGATATTTTATTTGATTTTGGGGGGAGTTTGTTATCTTATTCACATAATTTAAAGTATTGGCTTTGTATAAAGTATGTTACATTATCTGCATTGCATAAAGTGTATATATTAGCATTTTTCATCAGGATAATACAATATACCTTACTACCCATAATGCACCACTAGCCAGCCATATATACATAGTCAAGCCAAAATACAACATACATGGCCTGAAGATTGCATTGAAGTATGAAACAGATTGTCGCCACTTGGTATTGACCTCAGTGTCTACTTTTATATATTATCAATTGTAAATCCTTACATTTACCAATCCTCATCAGACACATTGCTGCTTCGGACAGTGAGGCATGAATACTGAGTCTATCTTCATGTCAGTAAGATGTGCCTAAGATCTATTCCCGCTTTTTTTCTCTTCCAAGTCCAGTTTCATTCATCTCTGTGAGCATTGCATTGTGTAAATAAGTTTAAATAAAGACATTTTCATACAAATTTCACTGGTTGATTCATTCTTTTTTATATTATCCTATTTTTCTTTTTAACATCTTTGTCATTCATTTCATCCCAAGACGAGGCAATAAAAGCCACTAAGATGCAAGGGTGTACTGTGAGTGAAAGAAACAGAGGAAACAATAATAGACAAGGATTCAAGGAGAGAGCAGATGACGATTAATATTACATTTAAATTTTTGAAGATTATAGCTAACAAGAAAGCAGGATTGATTAATTTTTTTATGGTTTATCAACCCATTTTGGGTTATTTAAAGCTGAAACATATTTTTGATTATAAGAATAATTCTTCTTCTATGAATAATTTTGAGAATAACAACATTTTCTAAAGTCCTACTACTTAACCCATAGCTAGGGAGAGATGGATTCATACCTTTTCTAAGGGTGTTTGCACATAAGTGAATGTAATGAACCCAACTGGATTTCAAACTCAGCTCTCCGATTTCTCATTGCAATATGCTATCCATTACACCACCTACATGTCCCAGGAGAGTAAGAAGCCAGAAAAGAAGTGTTGGATAAGAAATTATTATTTCAGAACTTATGGTTACAACTAGCAATTTCAACAGTGAAATGAGGAGACTTACCTGCCAATTTAGTACTGCAGTCATGATACCAGGGTACAAAAGAGGAGAACTTATCAGAACAAGTGCTATGAATATATTTATATAAAAAGGACAAGAAAACTGTTACAGTGATAAGAAAATGACTGACACCAAGATGCCAGGTCAGGACCAGTAACATTGCAGAATTTTTTTAATTTAATATTCATCCAACACAAATTTCAAGAACCAATCAAAGTAGAAGATTACCAAAGGAGGTTGTTGTATGAGTAAGCAGTAAGAAGTTTGGTTTATGGGAAAGATAGTGGTTAGCCTTACACTTTGAGAGATCAAAATTGTAGTAGCTGAGAAAGCATCCTCTTGTGAGTCTCTTTCACAAAGTGGGAAAAATCTGTTCATTTGTAACTTCCTTCTTATTAATAGAATTCAAAAGGAATGGAGATGGTTCATTCTTGTCAATGTGCCATCATTCATTACAAGACCGAAGCCACTCAAGTTAAAGCTTTAGTGAAGGAGATTGTTTGTATGAAGGTAAGAAGTGCAGTTTGTGAGGATATGTGAGAAAGACTATGGTTAACCCTAGACTCGAAGTGAGTCATGCCCAATTTGATCATAGTGATTTGAAAAGTAACTTTGCCACAAAACAGCAGGTGATGGGAAGAAGCTGTCTAAGTGGAACTTCCTTCTTACTAATGGAATACGAAGAGAATGGGGATGTTTCACTCCAGTGCACATGGCATGGCAAATGTTAGCTGTGAAGGTCTGAACTAGTGGGACTAAGGAATGTAGTTCATTTAAAAATTTTCCAACAGAGTATTTTATGGGATTTCATTTATGGGAAAGGGGTTGTAGAGTGGAAAATAATTCATCACCCACTAGGCCACATAGACACTTTTGAACTCAATCAAGACTGGAAAGTGAAAACTAGGCAGCCCCAGCTCAGATATGGCAGCAGTATTCCAGTTTTGGTCTGATCTGGTTCTTGTTCAGATAGACCAATGTTATCCAACCTTTTTTCAACCAGCGCCCTCTTTGGGCACAAACTTTTAGTCAACACTCCATTCCATATCAAATTAAATTTCAAATATTATACTGAATTCAACTTTCATATCAAGATAACACTTAGGTATTAGCACAAAAAACAATTTTAATATTGTTTTCATTTCTATTATTAATACCAATGATTAAAATGCTAAAAAAAAAAAACATTTATTTGATAGCTTATCTCAATATTTCAATGCGACTGTTGACTTTAGTGCTTCCTGGCTAAGGCTCTTACTCTAGGTTCCATGTTACTTAGAAGTAATTGTAGATCACCTCATTTTGTAATTTGCAAGTGTTTTCTTTGTTTAGTAAGAAGCTGTGTAACTGCGTTGAAACAACATTCAACTATATAGGAAGTTGGAAAAGCAATGAAGAAAAGTTTGATAGCTTGCTACAGCTTTAGATACCTTTCAGAAATTTCCTTTTGTAGCCAATATTGAATAATTTTTGAAAATTAAAAAAAAAAAAATAGATAAATGCCCACCGTTCTTGTGTATGTTCACTGCCTGCCCAATTAAGTAAAAACTCCCAGTGCCTTCTTTCAACATAACAGAGCCCACAAGGGGACACTAATGCCGATGTTGGGAAACACGGAGATAGAGTATAACAGCAGCAGTCATGTACTTACTAAAGTGGTATAAAGAACCAGTGGCATAGCTTGGGATGACAAGAGTGTCTCTGCCATTTTATGGTGGAGACACTCTTGTGCCTGTATAGGCTATATTGAAATAAAAATGGTTTTAATATTGGGGACATTACTCACAGTTTAAGGATCTTTTTGATTTCAAGTAACTTAAACTATAGCATATATGTTGGTCTATCTATTGTCTATAGAGTAACAATTGACAGGTTAAATAGTTTTTGACGATGCCATTGAAGAATTTGCCAACAAAAATAGCAAGTTACTTTGTAGAAAGTTATAATTTTCATTTCAGAAATAAAGATATTCCTAATTTTTTACAATTTTTCCCTATTTGTTTTTGCTTTTTAACTATTACTGATAAAGTTTATGTATGTTTGGTACATTTTTAAAGTATACTATGAAAAATTTCTCAGAGTTAACCTGTAGAAAAATACAATATTTATAAATATAAAAGACAATAGGAAAACTGTAATAGTTGCTGATGTGTTTCGTATGATGTGGACTGTTTCAAGACAAAAAGAAAACAAAATGAATTTATTAAACAAAGTAACTAATATTAACAAAACAAAATGTCCTTAGCAACTCTAAGCGTTCTCTAAATTATTCCAGTTGCTAAGGACATTTTGTTTTGTTATTAGTAGTTACTTTATTTAATAAATTCATTTTGTTTTTTGTTTTTTTGCCTTGAAAAAGTCCACATCAGACGAAATGCGTCAGCAGCTATTACAGTTTTCCTATTGTCTTTTACATTTATAGATAAAGCATACTATATTTGAGTATGTGAAAGTAACATTGTACTAGTACAAAAAATACTTTTATAACTTTAAGAGTGAGTTACTGTGCAATATGTGTTTTTAGTGGGGGCTGGCAAACTCAAGGGCTGCCCCAGGCGGAACATGTTCTAGCTGTGCCACTGTGTGGAACCAACCATTTTTCCAGTATCTTTAGCAAAGTTTTGTATAAACTTGAGGTCTGGGTGTGAATAGGTATTCAAGGCAAGAGACCTCGAGAGAGAACATTTATTCATTGTGATAGACAAAAATTCAGGATCTGCTCAGTGATGATGGTATAAATAAGCTATCTTGTGGCATGGCTTTTATATTTCTGCTCTCTGTGTTTTCTTTGAATGGTGGATTGTGAAACCTTCACACCTGCACCCTGGAGGTTGTTGGTGATGTCACTGACTATTGTTTTGGGGTTTTTTCCTCACAGCTCTAACAATGTTTCTGTCATCAAGTGCTGTTGTTTTCCTTGGCCGGCCTGTTCTATGGCTGTTGCTCAGTACACCAATAGTTTCTTTCTTTGACAGGACATTCCATTGTATTGGTTATGCCCAATGTTTGTCCAATTGCTCTACTCGATTTCCCTTCTTTTCTCAGCTTCAAAATGGCTTGCTTTTCTCTCATAGACAGCTCTCTCGTCTTCATGTTGGCTTATCTTTTTGAACAAGAAATACGGTCTTTACAGGTGAAACACAAGACTAAAACCAAGAGTAGTCATTCAGAATTATTTAACATTTAAACAACAGTTTTAAAAGGCAACAACTCGGCAACAAGAAACACCTGCCAGTCACATGTATAATAGTTTGCTCACTTGAAAAATGGGTGGGCTCAAACAAAAGGTGGTATGTTCTAAGTTGTTTAACATCTAAATATAAATACCAGGAAAGAAAAGCTGAAATTTTGAACTCTTGTCTCATATTCATCTTTTGAACTTAAACCATGGTGTACTATCCAACAGGCCTGCAACTGGGAGCCAGAACTAGAGGCCTATTGAAAAATGGTTGATTTTCAGAAATTTTAGAAAATTAAGTTAACTATTTTTGAAAGTACTTGGAATAACTTTTTGACCCATACCTGAGGATAATAGGATGTGCTGAAAGTTAAATAAATGAAAATATGTATTATTGTTGTGAACACTGATAAGTATTAAAACAAAGAGGATAAGGATGAAAACAAAAAATAACCATTGGCAAATATGCTCAGAAGGAACCTTTAGTTTCCATGGTCAATTCAACTGATATATGTTCCATACATTTTATAATAAAAATGGTATTTAATATTCACTGGGTTGATTATCATTTCTTGTAATATATCCAGCTATGGATACAAGAGCCATTTTTCTTTCATCAGAATTGCCAAATATTTTTGAACCTTCTTCACAAAGTTTATCATCACAAGATTTATATTGGTAACCTGGCTTAACATCAAAAGCATCAATATTTACATTCTGATTTAAAAGTAAAGAAATTTTCTCAATATGCAGCTTTTCAATACACTGTTGGACATTTATAAAACAGATGCCACCTGATCCTTGACAAAGGTTACTAAATTCTTTTTTTTGATGGATCTATTTAAATTTAAATTGCCCAAGTAGGACATATTTATGGCTTGTAGCTAACATGTACTGACATAGACTACATATGGTGTATGGTAGCAGCAGTATGTTTGGATAATTGTTTTATATGATTACCTTGGCTGTCAACCATATTAAGAGCCATTTGACCAAACTTAATGATAAAACCAAGTCGGATGTTACTTGGAGATCTGATTTCAGTTTGTAGAGGGTCATTACATTGTTTACCAAAGTGAAGGATCTTAACATTTAAAATTTTCCACAATGTCAAAAGCTTGTTCATGAAGATGACAGTATCATTCTTATCTGCACCTATTTCAGACTGGGTGAGAAGTTCATTATAAGTTTTTTCTGAAAACACACTGAGGCAAGTAGAAACCCATTGTCTTTCTATAGCCTTGGAGCAATGGAAATTTCATTTAAATCTAAAAGTTTAACTAGTATTTCAGATTCAAAATGATATAACTGTTTAAGATGTGCCAATTTTGTTACTTGTTTTACTCCATTATCATCAAAGATTAGCTCTATCTTTTTGGTGAGCCACAAATTGCAAATATTTTTCAACAGATGAACATAAAAACAAATGTCTATTATCTTCAGTTAACTAAGGTTCTTCATGGAGTGCAGGATATAATTTTAAAAAACCTTGATTTACTCGGTTTCTATCAAATATAATACCCTTTACATCAGCTGGTTCAGAGGTGATGGCCTGAACGGTTAACTCAATTTGTTCAAAAAGGCTGATGTTAATTTTGAAATTGAAATCAATCTTGTAAGAAATTTCAGACCCCCATTAAGAGATATCAACATTATACCAAGTACTGTTTGAACAAGTAGAGATGGATTGTCAACTGACTTACCAAATAATTGTTTGCCATGATACAGTAACATTTTCTTGATATATACTTTGACATGGAGAATTATGCATGCTTTTTGATTGGCATGAAGAGTATTAAATAAAGATAGCAAAAAAGATTTTTCATTAAGCGAAATAGCTAGCTCAAACTGAAACTCAAAATAAAATGCCCCGCTACTTTAAAACCTGCTTCCCTTCTGTTCCTTCCCTACATTATGCCTTGGTCATCTAATACAGAACACCATGCCTTAAACACAAATATCTTCATTGAACAACAAAAACAAAGGAATTAGCCTTGCCATTCCAATACTTTTGGAGGGGACTGTATATCTAAGGTGATTGTTCTCATGATGTATTTATTGTTTAATGCCTCATTGATTTTCTACATAATATCAGTTAGGATATCAGCAGTGTAACTAGTTGAGCAAAATCTACACCATTTGTTGCCGACAGCCTCAAAGAGTATGATGATGATACTAAGGAGATTAATGAGCCGATATTGCAATAGGAATGAGTGCTCACCTGCATCTCTTCAAAACAGGACATACACTTGACATCTTTCATAGACTTCGGAAAGATTTCTCTTTAAGCCAGCTGTTAAACAATTTTGTCAAGACCGGAGATAATTCTGGGTTAATATTATTAAGAACAACCACCAGGATTTTATCTGCACTGATAACCTTCCTAGGATCAAGGCTTTTGATAAATTTGGAAACTTCCTGGGACATGTTAGATATTACAAAGTTTGTGCTCTATGAAAGGAGGGAAGTTAGGAAGAGAATGGCTCTTGTCATCTAACATGGCATTAGAGGCCAAGTTCATTGCAAAGAGCTTAGCCTTATCTAATGATTTATGATAGTAGGCACTGGATGCTTTGACACCCTTGAGAATTTTGGTTAGAGATTTCCAAAACTCATGGGATACAAGTCTTTTGCTTTTTACCTTTGCTTGGACTGCTTATACATATCTGAACTGCATTTTATAGAACTCTCTTGCAATGATTGTGAGCAGTTCTGAATGCAGCAAGGGTCCTACTACCCTGTGTTCTTCATGAAGTACTTTTTAAAACTGACAAAATTAATCACAAAACTTTCCTTTTGAATCCAGCATTCCTAATTTTTATGATCGCAACTGAAAATTGATGCAATTTATTCAGATTTTACAAGTACTAAGAAAAGAAAAATACTGTCTTTCAATATACAATTATTATGTGCTAATCAAAGAAACTGTCAAAAACTATTAATTGGAGTTTTCTTTATAGATTGTCTTATAATGGTCACAGAGTTTTTTTTAGATTTTACAAGCACTAAGAAAAGAAAAATAAAGCCTACATTATTATGTGCTAATCAAAGAAACAATAAAAACTATTAGTTTTCTTTATGGATCATCTTATAATTGTTACACTACTTTTTATTCAAAAGATATTCAGCTCATATTGTTTTGGTTTACCAAAATATTTTATAAAATTGGCTCATTCTTCCTAAATTTGATCCTACATGGACAATATATATCAATTAGTTTTTATTTTACTTTGAAACATGTGTTTTGAGAAAATTGCTTTTAGCTGTGGAAGCTAAATTTTAACTATTTTCCTTTAAATAATTCACTCAAAAGCAATACTTGGAAACTAAAGACAAATTTCTTTTGTGTAAATGCTCAGATTTTGACATTGGGCTCAATGTCCAAAAATAATAAAATTGTATTTTCATACTTTTTTCAACTAATCTATAATATTATTAGACTACAGTGTTATAAAGCCTCTTTGGAATTTCCACAGGTACAGCTAGTTTAGATTGCCTAAAATAATTAAAAGAATAATTTACCACAAAGACAAAAACTTAGTCAATATATAAATGTTTATAGAAAATAAGCATTTTCATTTTGAATATCTGACAGACTAAAATCAAGGTTAAAAAAGAAACAACTAAAAAGAAAGGGGTGGGCAAACACGGACAAATATGACCGCAATAAGATGGAGGGTCAAAAGGATGGATTTTCATTTCAGCAATGTTTATTGTTTTAAAAAGTGATGATTAGAATTGTAATAAAACTAAAATATATGAAAGTGAATTTATATATTTCTTTGTTCTTGAGAATCAACAACAAAAATAATAAACCCTATTTTTTTTAGATTGTTTATTTACACTTTTTATTATATTATTCATTGGAATGGTTGGTAAAACTTTGGCTAATTGTCAATTCATTCAAACTTTATAAAATTGTAAATAATAAGGATTTCCTTATAATTGATTCACATATTTTTATAATTTAGTAAATGTTTAAATTTATATAAATTTATGAATAAAAATTTTTTTCCATATTTATTCCTTTATAAATTGATAAATGATAAATATTGCATTAGTTCAAATTGTATTAGTTTTTAGAATGTTGTCAATATAAATTATTATTGTAAATGAAAAAATCTAATTAATAGTGTTTAATATTCTCAAGAACAAAAAAAATGTATAAGTTCACTTTCATCATGTGTTTAAATTTTATTATTATTCCAATTCTAATCATCAATATTTGAAAAAAATAAACATTGCCAAAGAGTGAAGTTAGTTAAAAATGTGGTGTCATGAGAAAACCCATCCTTTTGATATGACGTCTTATTGCAGGCACGAAAACAATGAACCCCTGATATTTCTTTCATTTTATTTCTGCTACATATAGTAACTCTCAGGTTAAAACACATGGATTAGAAATAAATAATAAGTCCTCAGTGAGTATTGAACACATATCCCTTATTGTTGGGAGATTTATTAGTGAGATTAAAAAAGCTCCTTCACTCAATATTTTTATTTTTCTACTACAATTTCTACTATACCACTATGATATTTCTTCTTTCATTTACACTGTTACGTGATGTCTCTTCTTTATGGCAGTGAATGCTTGAGAGTCTCCTCAGAGATGAAGAGACTTGAAGCAACAGAAATGTGGTTCGAGAGAAGGATCCGGAGTATACATGGATTGTATATGTGAGCAATGCCGAGGTTTTAAAGAAAATGGAAACAAAGGAAACTTATATTTAACATTAGGAAGAGATAGTTGAAATTTCTTAGGCACATAATGAAGAAGGAGGGCTTGGAAAATCTGATACTCACAGGACAGATTGAAAGAAAGAAGGATAGAAGAAAACAACACATAACATACTTAATGAGCTTGGATAAATGAATGGCAGAACAGGGTTTAGGAGAAATAACAAAAAAGCAAAGTTTATTAAGAGCTAAAAAGGAGAGGAAATTGTGTAGAGACACGATTGCCTACATCCTGAGGAGACACAGCACATAAAGAAGTAATAGTAGTTTTAGATGTATTAGGGAATTGTGATAGTAGCAGAAATTATAAAAAGCACTAGCCAAAATTAATAATTGATAAGGTTTCATCTAAGAAGGCTAACCAGAAGGAGTCATTCAAATTTAGCCATATAGCTATATTCTCTACTTCTACTTCTTATGGATGGCAGTTGCAATAAAAAGCAAGAGAAATGAAGATGAAAGAAATACTAGTGAAAAATGAATAATAATTGACAATGCTTCATCTAAGAAGGCTAACCAGAAGGAGTCATTCAAATTTAGCCATATAGCTATATTCTCTACTTCTACTTCTTATGGATGGGAGTTGCAATAAAAAGCAAGAGAAATGAAGATGAAAGAAATACTAGTGAAAACTGAATAATAATTGACAATGCTTCATCTAAGAAGGCTAACCAGCAGGAGTCATTCAAATTTAGCCATACAGCTATATTCTCTACTTCTACTTCTTATGGATGGCAGTTGCAATAAAAAGCAAGAGAAATGAAGATGAAAGAAATACTAGTGAAAAATGAATAATAATTGACAATGCTTCATCTAAGAAGGCTAACCAGCAGGAGTCATTCAAATTTAGCCATATAGCTATATTCTCTACTTCTACTTCTTATGGATGGCAGTTGCAATAAAATGCAAGAGAAATGAAGATGAAAGAAATACTAGTGAAAAATGAATAATAATTGACAATGCTTCATCTAAGAAGGCTACCCAGCAGGAGTCATTCAAATTTAACCATATAGCTATATTCTCTACTTCTACTTCTTATGGATGGGAGTTGCAATAAAAAGCAAGAGAAATGAAGATGAAAGAAATACTAGTGAAAAATGAATAATAATTGACAATGCTTCATCTAAGAAGGCTAACCAGCAGGAGTCATTCAAATTTTGCCATATAGCTATATTCTCTACTTCTACTTCTTATGGATGGGTGTTGCAATAAAAAGCAAGAGAAATGAAGATGAAAGAAATACTAGTGAAAAATGAATAATAATTGACAATGCTTCATCTAAAAAGGCTAACTAGCAGGAGTCATTCAAATTTAGCCATATAGCTATATTCTCTACTTCTACTTCTTATGGATGGCAGTTGCAATAAAAAGCAAGAGAAATGAAGATGAAAGAAATACTTAATAAAAATTAACAATGCTTTATCTATGAAATTCAAAAATTATTACACATTAGTTTTGTCAAGCAAATGCAGGTACTTACAATGGAGCAGTAAAACTCCATGAGTAATTTAATACCAAACAGATCACAGCATCCACCAATGAAGGTCAGGTAATACAGGACTGATTAAAAAAAATAACAAATGAAATAACTAAGTGTTCAAAATACCAGAACAAAAGTGACAAATATAAAGTTCTTTCTGTTCAATTACAAGCGTTATAGAAAAATTTAATGGGCTTTTATGAGTAAAATTACTCTTCAGATAAGAATACCATTTTAAAATGAACTTTCAAAATATCTGAGAAACCTTTTCACAAGTACTGGAAATGTCTGATGTACTGGAAAAAGAAAACAAAAAATTAACTGTATTCACAGATTGAGGAAATGTATATATGTGTTTTTCTCAAAATGAAATTACCCACAAAAGTGGGGGAAAACAAAGCCTCATAATATGTGATACTGATTTTTTTAGAAATTGCCACTTTCTTCATTCTGAATATGTTTCTTGACTTTCTCAACAAATGTACTCTCAACATTGTCATTGGCTGCCAACTCTAACAACTGAAAAACAAAAAGCAAAAAAAAAGAACACAGGCAAATTGTAATTATTAAATATGTAGCATTATATTAAGATCAGAATAATAAAGGTTTCTTACATTACTTTTTAATATTTTCAAAAATCTTAAAACTAATTCTTTCATACATCAAATGGAAAGATTATACTGCAATCATTGCTAGGTTAGCTGCTAAGAAAGTCGGTTCACTGTGTCATGCTAGATAATTTTTCTCTCCAGAATCTACCATTCATATTTATAAGTCTACCATTCACCATGCTTAGAATATTTCTGATACATATTATCTGGTGCTCCTGCTATTTATCTAGAGCTTCTTGATAAAATCCAAAGAAGTATCAGCAATATTATTGGTACTGATCTGGCATCTTGGCTACAGTCACTTTCCCACTGCCATAAGGTTGCCTCCCTTTGCCCTTTCTATAAATTGTTCAAATGAGCTCTTTGCTATGGACTGTTTGAATTTAAGCACAGTACCTTACTTGTGAAAGGTCTCACTAATTTACTGTTGAGTTGGCTACATGTAACCGTAAGTTCTATGCTGACAGTTTCTTTTCTCACACTTCTCAATTGTGGAACTCCCTTCTGGCGCCATGTTTTCTAGCCTACTTTAATCTGCAAATTTTTAAATGCAATGTCCATCACTATCTACTGTCCTTCTGATTACTCTTCTTTTGTTCTCGCTCCTTAGCAATGTTTCTGTTTCTCACTCTTCCACACCCAGTAACCCCTTGTGTCACAATGGCTTTAGTGCTATGCCTGGGGTGAACTCGATTAAAAAAAAGATACATTATAAATCAGAGAAAAGTTACATTACACAATTCTTTTTTTTATAAGCAATTGTACTCAAATTTAATTAAATCTTAAGCAATACTATTGTTCACATCAATATAGCTTAATCAATTCAAAAAGAATAAAAAACAAATAAAACATAAAATTAAACAAAAAGTGTTACAAACATGTTATTTTGTTTTCTCTCTGAATTCCTGGGATGAGCAGTTATCATTATTGACATTATTTACATGCAGACTCTAGTCTTTGTTGTTGTTTGTTTTAACTGTTGTGTCCACCAACCTTCATCAGGTATTTGTCAAGCCAAGGATACCGAGCTGTTATGTGACATCTGTTCTTCTTTACAGTAGCAAATGCTGGATGATTTTCTCAAGGATGAAGAAGAGACTCAAGGCGATGTAGTTCTACAAAAGGATACTGAGGATTTTGTGGACCGAGCGTGTGAGCAACAATAAGGTCTTGGAGAGGATGCAGACAAGGAGGAGGCTCATGCATAACATCGAGAAAAGGCAGCTGCAGCTTCTAGGACACATAATGAGGAAGGAGGGTCTTGAGAACCTGATACTCACAGGTCAAATAGAGACAAAGAGAGACAAGGAAAAGCAGCATGTGACATTCCTGGTGGGCTTGAGCAGATGGATGACAGAATGTGGTCTGGGTGAGATAGCAGAGAGAAGGAACTTGTTGAGAGCTGCAAGGGATAGAGGGCTATGGAAAATTTTGACTGCCTATGTCCTGAAAGGACATGGCATATAAAATGAAGTGTTGGTTTGTGAATTTGGTGACACAGTAATTGTAATTTAAATTCCTTGGTTGGACAGTGTGTACTTGGACACAGTCGTAAATAGGATGAGCAGTACTAAATAAGAATGAGACAATATATCCATAGACATGGGCAATGGTATGAGAACAATCTATCCCCATAGATTAAATAAAGGGTTCAGTTCAAAATTCCATGTCGATTATCCAGATTAAAAAATGCCTGATGAAGGCCAGAGGGCACAATGGCTGAAATGATGTGATAACAACAACAAAGATGAGGACAATAGTCTGTGAGTAAATAATGTAATTTTATACTGTATTCAAGATTTCTACCATTTCCATTAATTTAGTAACATTAAATTGTCTTTCTTTTTTTTTCTATTTATTAAACCCATCCATAAAATATTTAGCAACTTGAGTACAAATTCTTGTGCAAAAATCAAGTAATCTGGTCAAACGTTACTTAAAAAAAGTATGTATAATTGAAATGCCTTTGTTTGTTTAATAAACTATATAACTATTATAGAAAACTTTTATAAAACTCAAGATACTGAGATAAAGTGTATCAAGGTACTTACAACAAACACTGAACCTTCTTGGCTTCACGTTTTCAACTGACTTGAAGTGGAATGACTACATCAAATCAATAGCTGACACTACTGCAAGGAATGTTGGGTCACTGTGTCATGCCAGAAAATATTTCTTGTCAGAATCTATCTTGCACATTTATAAATCTAGCATTTGTCTGTGCATTGAATACTGTTACCATATTTGGTCTAGTAATCATGATATTCATCTTGAGGTTCTTGACAAAATCCAAAGAAGGATCTGTAATGTAATCAATCCTGACTTGGCATTTCGATTTCAGTCACTTTCTCACCAGTGTGACATGGCTTCCCTCTGACTTTTCAACAAATATTTTCATGGCAACTGCTCTGATGTGATTTTTCCCTGGTGCCCCAGCTAAATGAATTTAAGTGTGCTACCAGATTGGCATCTAGATCCCACCCTTTTACTGCTGAAATAGCTAAATATACCTGTCACTTCTACTCCAACAGTTTCTTTTCTCACACTTCTCACCTGTAGAACTCCTTTTGTTTACTTGATTCCCTTTATTACAATCTTCAAAAATTTAAATGTAACATCAATCGTCACCTTCTGTCTTCTTGAACCACATTCATCTTTTGTCCTTTCTTCAATCGTCCCTATTATCAGTCTTCTCTTTCACTTTCACTCCCTGTAACTCCCTGTGCACTAACGGCATTCCCACCATTACTTGGGGTGAAATGATAAAAACAATAATAATAATAATAAAAAATTAAAAACAAAGAAAAATGTTTTATTAGTTTTTGACATGTGTGATATATTAATTAATGATATTTTTAAATTTTGATTATTGCAAATTTTACAATCACACACTTCTGAGAAAGTAAAAATGATGAGGAATGAAAAATGGTCAAGCATTCTGCAACTTACTTTTTGCATGAAGGTCTTTAAAGATGTCTGCTGAAGGTTAGAAATGTTTGGTCCCATACTTTCAGAAACAGAGAGCAGATAATTCTGCAGTATTTGCTCCAGATGACGCAGCATTAATTTAGGGGCATCTTTGTGCTCTAAAAACTTGACCCAAAAAGAAATCGGAGATTTTGAAATACATAAGCTTGTTAGATTGCTTTAGTCATATAGATACATATTGCTACATGTAGATAAATGTTTCATTAAATACTATAGGATTTCTTCACAACAGTTTTTAAAAATTGAATGATTCATATTTAAGAAATATTTATATATAAGATCTGTGAAAATCTTAATCAAATTCTGTGAATGGTTCTTGCAAAATCAAGAGTTTCAGAAGTAATTTTTACAAGGATCTGACTATCTTACTAATAATATGACATATATCTGATGTTGTATATCTATTAATCAAGACAATATACAATTATATCTACATTTTTAACCATTTAAGAGTAGAAGCACCCAAATGCACCTGCAAGATTCATATGCTTACAGTCTGGAAGCACCTGAATGTACCTGCAATTAGGTTTGGTTTGTTTTATGGCATTTCAACCTCAATGGGCCATTTAATGCTGACAACTTTTCTTTACTTTTTTTCCTGGTAATAATTTTGTTTCATAAAAAATCTATTTCTGTTAATATTTTTTCCTCAAAAACGTATAGCTGGTAATATTATTTTTCCAAAAACATAAAGCTGGTAATATTATTATTTTTTTTTTTCAAAAACATATAGCTGGTAATTTATTTTTTCAAAAACGTATAGCCAGCAACACTATTCTTTCAAAAAAAGTATAGCTGGTAATATTATTTTTTCAAAAACGTATTATCAGAGGCCTTGCTGTTGGACATAGTTTATCGTCTTACCCAGGACGCGGATGTAGTTTATCGTCATATCCAGGATGCGGATATAGTTTATCATCGTACCCAGGACGCAGATGTAGTTTATCGTCATACCCAGGACGCAGATGTAGTCTGAGGTACCTGTAATTAGGTAGCTCTATATTTTGAATATATATTAATAGTACTTCTGTATTTTCAATATATTTCTATACCTCTCACATCATCAATTAGATGTGCTAAAAATCTACAGCTTTTACTGCAAAGTTGTAGATTTTCAAAACCATATATCATAACCAGTAATACCAAAAAGGCTAAATTTAGTATCATTTGAAAGTGAAATCAATTTATTTCATATAAAATTAACTTGTAACATTTATTTTTTAATGGTTTTTGAGATATATCAATTTAATTGCACAAACATCATATATTCAGAATTTTTTTAACAGTTCACTCAGGACTCCAGGGATTTAACAATTGAAATCTATTAAGGGTTGAGAGGATTAAAATTATATACAATGAAAGAATTGTTTTGAGGTTTTTCTTGTAATTGGCTCATTCAGCTGTTCACAAGCAATAGATGTGTAGTGATAACAACAAATAAATCACTAAATAACCTCTAACCTTTAGTACTAGATTATGTAGGAGTATGAAACCAAAATAATAAATAATTAATAATAAAAGAGAAAAATTGAAAGTAAGTAATAAAATTACTTTAAAATATAAAATAAGAATGATAATTAACAATAATGAAAGGAAAAGTGAGATTATAAAAAATAAAGAAAACTTTCATCATGCATCGAAACAGATGTTTTTGCCACCAATTGAAAGAGAAATCAAATTTTTTCTTTTTGTCTTCAATGGCCAACCAAAGCAGATGTCCACTTGGTGACTACCAGATAAGCACAAAATTCTTATCTCTGTATATGTTCTTTAAAATATACAATTTTCTCTGAAATGTATGCAAAAGTCTTGCGTTGTATCTTATGACTTGTTTGTAATTTAAATATTTCTGTAGTGGGGCTGATGATGTTTTTTAACCCCTAAACAAAATTATATAAAAAAGAAGTACATTCAGATAAGACCAATGCATCATCAGTATAACCCACAATGAAATGATGTGTTCATACTACCTGATGTTCTGTTGAAAGTTAATTCAACAGAATAATCTCTTTTAGTCAAATGGAAATGGCTACTGTAGAAATAAGATGTTTCTTGTAATAATATGACTGCTGCCTTTTCTCTGAAATCTCAGACATTGCTTTATATAGTCTGTATGTAAATTTTGTATGTTTTCATTCAGATAAATTGACATATATTGCCGAGTATGCCCGCTGACTTCTGAATGATCAAAATTCTTCTAAAAGTAACAGCAGATGTTCAGAAGAAATGATAGTCATCTATATTGGTTAGAAATTCAACATAGATGATAAGGACACTCAGAATCAGAAAGCAACACATGGAATTTCTGGGACACACAATGAGGAAAGAAGGCTTGGAAAATTTGAAAGAGGGAGGCAGCAGATTACCTACCAGACAAGCTTGTGTGAATGGATGGCAGAATGGGGAGTAGTAGGTATGGTAAAAAGGAAAACATTACTAAGAGCTGCATGAGATAGGAGATTGTGAAGAGCCATGATCGTCCACGTCCTGAAGGGACATGGTACATAGAAGAAGTACAGATCAGCAATATTAAAGTTCATAATTGAACCATCAAGAGATTTAGCCTCATGGTGTAAATTTTTAAAACAGTAATAGTTATGAAAAAAATAAAGGAGTCCAAGACAAGTAAATTGCTGATATCCACTGAAGAGTGGATGGATATGTCTGCCTAGGAAACTCTGGAGTCAAGATGCTGAAGATAACAACAATCAGCAAAATGACAAACTTTTACACATTAAGCCTATATATCTCTATAAAATATTAATATATTTAATATTATATATTTATTTTGCTGAGCCCTCATTTGCTGTCTGCGATGAAGGAGCCAACCATAAATAATATGGTAGAAAATGACAAATTTTTATATACCAGAACAATGGAACCTTGGGGAACGTAAATAAAAAATTATGTAGACACAAGGGATTTTTTACAAAACAATAAACTCAATGTATTAGTTGCTTACTGTAATCAGCCTGACCATAATTTCAATTTAAAACATACTACATTAATTAAAAGGGAAAACAATTTATTTAGATGAAAGTATATAGAAAGTGCTTCAATTTCTAGATAATCCACAGTAAATTTGTGTCCAGGTTCTTACAATATTTTGCCTTCCTTGGTAGATCTTCCATTGTTCCAATGTTGGATACTTAATAACAAAGATAATAAAAATATAAGCAAAAAGAAACTAAATAAAATTGGCTGGACTATATACCGAGAAATATTATAAAAAAAAAAAAAAATTTTAAAAGGTTAAAATTTCACATCCCCTCTTCTTTATGTGCATGTGTAGTTAAATAAATGTAAACATCACTTTAGTCCAATAAAGTTCTAAAGGATGAACTGCATTACATAAAAATTTCCACTTTGTTATTAATTTTCATAATATTATCCAAGGTGAGACAGATAAATTATCTAAATGATACAAAAATGAAAATAACTCTGATATCTCATTTAAATAGATATATTTACCAAAATGACACAAAAATATTTGAAATACTAAAGAGTAAATTTATTCAATAAACGGCTTCCAGACATACAGCATTAATAAAAGTGCAGTAAATGGTTTTCTGGTCCTCAAAGATCACAAATGTACTGAAAGAAGCATACTGCTAATCCATTTTAATTTGGGGGTAAAATTAAAAAGGTAATTTACCAAAGTGGCCCAAAATGTTTGCATGCCAGTGTACAGTTTTCAACAAGAAAAAACAGACCAAGAAGCAAACTAACAAATTGGAGATACCAAGCAAGTACAAAAATTTAAATATCTGGGAAGTGTTTTAACAGAGGAAATAAAATGTGACACCAAAATCCAAAGGTGCACTGGAATAGTGAAAGATGCCTTCTAGAATTTAAGCAAAGTATTAAGAAACAGGAAAACTTTGTTAGAAATAAAGATAACAATATTAAACTGTTATAGTAATATCAGCCCTCCTCTAGGGCAGTGAATTCTGGACAATCTCTTCACAGATGAAGAAAAGACTTGAATGTTAAGTTGTAAAAATAGCTAAAATAAAATCACATCATCAACCATATTCATATTTCTGCCTCTGTAGAACTTATCATCGAGGCAGTTGAAATGTGGTTCTACAGAAGGATACTGAGAATACCATGAACTGAACATGTGAGTAACAAGAAATTTTTAAGGAAAATGGAAACAAAAAGGACATTTATACTTTAGAATCAGTAAGAGGCAGTTGATGATGAAGAAAGAGGGCTTGGAGAATTTGTCACTCACAGGATAACTTGAAGGCAAGAGGGGCAGAGGAAATCAGTGCATAACCTACCTAACTAGCTTATGTAAAAGAATGGCAGAACAAGGATTGAGAGAAAAGACAAATATTAATAAGCGTGTCAAAGGTTAGGAAATTATGGAGCACCATGATTACCAAGTCCGGAAGGGACATGGCACAAAGAAGAAGAAGAAGAAGAATTGCATTAATTGACAAGAGCCCTCACATCTGTGGCAAAAGCTGGCTGGATGAGTTAATCTTTAAATACAGCAATCGTGTATCAGGGTTCATATTAAAATGAAATTGTGTCACATTTGCTGTTGGAAGTAGGTAAATAAACACCTTCTCTGGAATGACCAGCAAGAGAAGAAGAGAAAATTTAAATATATGACTGACATTGGATAACCATGAAGTGATGTAAATACCTTAATAAGTAGTTGTAAAAAAGAGTCTGGAAGAGCAGTGATGTTCTTTTCCTGTATTAATGTCTCAAGTAATATATGATTCCATGGCTGCAGTAGGATTTTTTGTGCTATAAGAAAAAAATAGATTTAAAAATTAATTTTCATTGGAGAATGAAATGTCAACAAGCAGAAAAAAAAAAAAAACTAAATAAATTTAACTTAATAAATATTTTTCAAAACTGAATGTCACTTTCAAAGTATTCCTGTTGTGAAGCTATGCACTTTGTGGGATGATGAATGATGATGCCATTGCTGGAAACATTCTTGATTCTTGTTTTATAGAAAACCTTTCAGTAATGTAGTCACATGTTGCTGGATGTCAGCAAATCTTTGCCTTTTCAGGGTATTTTTCCCAGGAGGCTAAATCTAGTGAATAATTTGAATGACCCATCTTTGTACTCCTGATTATTATTATTATTATTATTATTATTATTATTATTATTTCCAAATAACATGTCTGGACATGCTGAACATGTCCAGATATATTTGGATACAAATATTTGTCTGAAATTACCCTAGCAACATGCTGCAGTCATTCAACATCTTGCATATGTGTGTGTGTGTGTGTGTGTCTAAGAAAGAGAGAGGTGGGGGTGAGGTTGAGAATAAAAATATATACTTGGTAAGCATATTATCTGCTGTCATGAATTTGACAAATATTACATTGAATGTCAATCCCAATAAAGAAGGATGAAGCAGATGAAGAATAAGACATTAGAATTAAATCTCAGATTCAATAACCATAGCTTACAAAAATAAGACACTTTGAATTGTATGGTAGAGTAGTGAAATATGAAAGGAACAAAAAAATAAGTATTAAGATACAACATTGTTAATATAGACAGAATTATACCAACTCTGATAAAATTTAAAAAAAAAAAGGTAATAATATAGGCTGAGAACATACCTGTTACAATATGATCAAATGTTAATGAAAATTAAATACACCTACCATCTAAGAACAAACTTTTTGGCCAACAAAGTATAGACTCTCAGAACTTGACAGAACTGATAGACTACATATAATTTGATTATTTATACTATTTACATTGTTCGAACTGTTGTCCTCATCTTTATTGTCACATTCACAAGGTTCCGGCCATTGTATACTCCATCTTTCTTCCCCAAGGACACATGGCCCAGTGGATGAAAATGTTGGTTGAAGTAATCCAGTGTCATGATCCAAAGAGTTGTGAGTTCAATACCTGGCCACAGCAGAGGTAAACAAAAATTTGGAGAGTTGAGTTACTAAAGGGAAATAACTGAAACTGAGACATCCAGAAAAGGCACGACACATGGAACTAGAAAAATCTACCCCGGTGGATGAAATAAAGAGTTTGGTTCAAAATTCCAATGTATATCACCTGACGAAGACCAGAGCATATAATAGCCGAAACATAGTGAATATGACAATATAGATTAGGACAACAGTCCAAGCAATGTAAATAGTGTAAAAAGATACAATACTTCATCTTAGAAATATAGACAGACGGCGATTTGATTATAGTGATCTTTCTCTTAGACTAGCTGCCACCCAAGGCAAAAGAGCTTAGTCTGTTCTGCTCTTTAACCTATAGCTAGAAGATGATAGATTCCTGCCTTTTCCAAGAGCATTAGTGCAAAGTGAATGAAATAGAATCAAATGGAATTTGAACTCAGTTGCCCAATTTCACTTTTTGTGTGAATGACCAATATGCTACCTGCACAGCCAGCAGAAAAGGCATGAATCCCAAGATTTTTAGTATTTCCCACTGCTAATCTTTTTAATTTTAAATTTACCAGAGGGAAACATGGAGAGTAAGACTCTCCTTTCAAAGAGAATATGAAAATCCATCCCCATGAAAATCTAGTTGTTAACAATGTGAAAATAACCACACCCATATTGATTTCTTGTCTGCTACTATAAAGGCAAAAACATGAATATAGGATTATTAATTAGTTGTAAATCTTTATTTAGAAATGCAAAATTTTCCTCACCAACAGCAGGGTTAGTTTCCTTTAAGTAATCTAGCAATTTCAAAACACATTGCACAGCAGCATCTCGTATCATTGAATCATCCTGTCAAAGAAAAAATTATTTAAATAGTCTGACATGACGTTAGTAATTGCTTCGGGCAGGTTTTTACTTTTATTTGGGAGTATCATATAAAAAAATGTGCTATTTCTAACTTTTCCCTGTATTAACAACTCTTGTTCCATAGAGCAGAAATTGTGCTTTTGACATTTATATGATAAGTTAGATTTCAAATCAGTTAAAAATTGGATTTGAATTTCTTTACATGAAGATCTACAGATTTCTTATCACCCTGTTAGAAATGTATCACCAAATCCAAATTTGTATTGCGTCAGTTTTCTAGTGAAGATAGTTTAACAGTTATAAAGAAAAATGGTATTTAGGTTCATTAGGCTGGTATGTGTCGATGTAATATCAGTCCTCCTATATAGAAGTGAATGCTAGAAAATCTCATCATGAATGAAGAGGAAACTTCAGGCAACAGAAATGTGGTTCTAGAGAAGGATGCTGAGAATACCAAGGAATGAACATGTGAGCAACAAGCAAGTTTTAGAGAAAATAGAAATGAAAAGGGCACTTAGATTCAGTAAGAGTTAAAAATTTCTAATACTCATAATGAAGAAAGAAGCCTTGGAGAATTTGACACTCACAGGACATATTAAAAGCAAGAGGGTCCGAGGAAATCAGGGCATAAAATACCAAATGAACTTGTGTAAATGAATGGCAGAACAGGGATTTGGTGGGATAGCGAAAAGACAAATTTTAATAAAGGCTACAAAGAATGTAAGTTGTGGAGGGTAATGGTTGTCAATGTCCTAAAGGGACATGGCACATAGTAGAAGGCTTTTTTTTTTCTTTTTCATAAGAAATAAAGCTCAAACTTGTGAAGTTGTAAAGCATAAAAAAACTCAGCTAAAAGTACCTGATGCTAATAATAAAAAATAGGGTATTTCAAGTGCAATTATTTAAATATAAGCTATGATCCCATTATTATTATGGAGATGTATCAAAAGCATTTTCATTTTTTGAAGACCTTTACTCTAAAGCTTATTTCATGTAAACATGGAGAGACATATATTATTAACTAGCTTAAAAGCTGCACTCCATTTGAACTTTTAAGCTAGCTCCTGCATAGGGCTAATTGGGTCTCTAGCCTAAAACTAAAGGGACCTCTGTTCCAGCTCAGAAAACAGCTATGATAATTTTGAAGAAATAACTTCTAATTCCTCAATTCACTATATGGAACTTGAAAACCTCACTTTAACACTGATTAAGGCTAGGTCCAATTCCAGCCAAAAGTCCAGTTTGGACTGAAATTCCAATAAAGGCCAAAAATTGAGTTCTTCAAATCACAAACTCCATGTAACTTCAAAACCTCATGTCACAAAACCTCTCACTTTAACACTGATTCCTTGGCATTTTGAAGAAATAAAATGGATTTCCTCAATTTACAAAGTTTTGGAGATATTTTAAACTGAATTTAAGATGAAAATTTTTAAATTCACAAAATTTTTGCGTTACTTTAAACTTAATATAAATAAAAACTTTCAGAATCACAAATTTTTTTCAGTTGTTTTAAAATTTGAATTTTTAAATGTTCCCTCCTCATCTGGACACAAATCCAAATGCTGGATGTTCAAGCACCAGATGAAGGGCAGATTAGGAATCCCGGAATCATCCTGATTCCAAAATTGTATACTATGTCTATGTAGAGCAAGTGTAGACCAGGTTTAAAGGGTTTGGACAGACAGAATTTGCTTTTTATTTATTTATATATATTATCATATTACAGTGTAATAAATATATTTTTGATTTTTTTCATTTCTTTACTATAAAATCTACATTTTGATTTTTTTTTTATTATGAACTTGATAAGCATGACAAGACTCAAATTAGTCCAAAAATTAAGCATAATTTAAGCATGAAGTAATATTTTTTAAAACTTTATTAAGCATTAATAACTGCAATTTCTAACTCTGATTTTAGTTATATTTTAAAACTGAAATAAGTCTCAAATGTCAGAATTTACCAAGCATGACCAGAAACAGCAAAAATTAGCTGAAGCTAGTAAAAAGAAAAGTGTATTTCAAGTACACAATTAAAAATGATCTATGAGTCCATTATATTATTATTATTATTAGGGTCTATTAAAAGTATTTCCATTTTATACAGACCCTTACTCTAAAAGGTTCATAAATGAAGGGCAAATCTTATGGGCCACATGCAGCCCAATTGGTATTCTGAATGGCACCCCTAATTTTATGAAGAAAAATAATGTTTATTAAAATGTTATTTGTTTCCTTTTGTTGGAGATGGCTGGAGTGACAGCCAATGGTGAACTGGAGCTGTGGGCCGGTTGACGGCAACTAAAACAGATACTACACTTTGATCCTAATCATCAAATTATGGAATGATGCTTTGAGGCATATTTATATCTTAAAATATTTGGAGCAATACAGGGAACCAACCATTTTACCAGCATCCTTAGTGATAGATCATATGTACAAGTTCCACTTGATGTCTGAGTTGAGTCCAACTCCCAATTGGCTATCAAGGCACAAGGCCATACTGAGAGAGCATTTATTGATCATGATAGGTGAAAATTCAGGGTCCTCTTGGTGATGATGGAATATTACTAGTTTGGTTTTTGAAGCAGTGAATGTGACCAGCATGTTTTTCCTCACTGAGCTGTTAAGCCTAGACCAGAGGAGAGATCAGCAGCCAAGATCTGCTCATCTAGAGTTTTAGAAGTGCACCCATATACCATTGTGAGGCTTGAGCTGGTGCTTGTTTCCCCGTTAAGTGGACAGCACCTAAATCAGCCAACTACGACAGATTCACTATCTAATGCAACACTATAAAGAAGTATTGTTGGTTTGTTTAGCAGTATATCAAAACTTTATGGGTTATTTAATGCCGAAATTTAATTTTCTTGGGAGCATTAGTAATTTCTTTTACAAAAGTGGATTGCTGGTATTTTTTTTTTCAAAAATATATTACTAGTAGTTATTTTTAATTTTTTATTTTGCAAAAATGTACTAGTGGTAATTGTTTCACTATGAAAATATATTGCTGGTATTTAGACTGGTATTTTTATACTTTCATAGTGTTTTCACTCCAGTTTTGGGGGGGGTTAAGTATTTGCCCATAGTTGGGACCCTAACTGGTGCTACTACACTGGGTTAGGGTGGACCTGGGAACAATAGCAATTAAGAAGTGATTTCATGCTCCTCAAACATCTCGATCAAAGGCCTTGCTGCCAGATGTAGTTTATCATCATACTCAAGATGTCATAAAGAAGTAATGTTACAGTAAAACAGATGATTTCTACTAATTGCATTGCTTTTACTACAAACAATAAAATTAGTAATGAGTGGAATATTGTTGAATGTACATTTAATTAGTATATATTGAATGTGTTAATGTGACACTATATGTACTGGTAAGTAATAAACAATGGTTAATAAATATCATGAATGATATACTCACAGACCCCTGATAAACAAGGCGACTTAATGAATAAACCCCATGGGTTAGTTGGAAGATTTTGATTCTCAAAAGGACCAAGAATCAGATGGCTGGCAGAGAGAATGATTATCAACTATGATAGGTCAAAGGGCAAGATCTATTGACATTGGTTGATGACACCCAGCTAAAAATACGGCTAGCAAAAGTGCAGAGAGAAAATCAAATAGGATTTAAAATCATAATTCGGAGATAAGAATTCTCTTTTGGAGTGATCCTTGATTAACCCCAAAAGGCATAGACAGCCAGCTAGAATTGTGTGTCAGTCTTGGATAATAGAAAATGTGAGATGATGAAGAGAGATTTTTTTTTTGCACTTAGAATTGATTGTGCGTCAGTTTTGGACAATGAAAACACATGGATGGAAAGCTTTTATTTCTGCATAAATAACAATCTTAAAATTAATATTTCTTTTGTCTTCACCCCGGGGCAATCAACAACCCTTAATTGATGAGTGGCCGAGGTGACAGCCACAGAGGAGGCACCAAGGTAGGTGGAGGAGCTACCCACACCCACTGAGGACGATTATTGGGAGATGATAAAAAGAGAAAGTAGAAGTTATGAGGCGGAGTGATGCTTGGAACCATCACTTGTGGAAGAAGGGAATTCCCCAAAATGATGACATCAGGGGCAAAAACCAGAATTATACCACTGCGCCATGTCCCACACCAGTTTGGGCGAATGTCAATAAATACAAATGCCCAAGACAAGACAAGAGAAAGTTTGTTCCAGCCACTAGATGCAAGACAACCCCACATGATTATCTGCCAGAAAGAAAGTCTGACTTCAGCCTTGTGCCGAACTTTATCAAATCAACAAAACAAACTTTACCAAGTCAACAAAAGTGTCATGTCTGAGTTAGAAATGGGTTGGGCTGATAATTGTTTGCATGCAAACTCTTGATCTAACAAGAATTAACCAATTATTGTACAAAGGACTGTTATAAAAATAGTATGTTTTTAAAATTTATTTGAGTGTTATTTTCTTACTGTGCATCTTCACCCTGCTTAGATCAGCACAATACAAAGATACCATACAAAGATTTGTTCTTGGCCGCCTTGTGATCAAGCAAACCTCAACGTGGGATAAGATCAAACCTTGATCGAAGTGATCACCCCCATCACTCAGCCACAGGTATTGAATGTCTTGGATGGCTGGGGAGGGTGTAGGGCGATATTAATAAATTTTACTAGTGTAACTAAAATTACTTTGTGCAACTGTTTTCCTGTAGTTTTACTAAAGCTCTTCCTAAAGTTATTGAATGGTATTAGTAAAAATATCTTTGTAGTTTTCTACAGTATAAACTGTTTTATTAGGTTGAGTCATAAGTATGGTTGTCACATCCCTTATACTGGACATATAATGTATTAGATAATTTTGTCCCTTACTAACCTTTCAGGAACTCCCCAAATGTCCTGTATTTAGTTTATTTTCAAATATCATAATAAAAATATATTTTTACTACCTTTTTATGGTTCTTAGTTTTAACTTCATAAGTGATTATACTTTCTTTTCTAAGATTCTCTTGATGAAATTAACCCAAATTTAATGAGGAAAATAGTGTTGCTTGAGGTTTACACAAAACTGACATGTTTATTTCTCTGTTGTCTATACTAAATAAATAATTTCAAATGATTTCACTTTTATAAAAATTTTTTTTAGTTTGTATTAAGTAATTTTCAAATGATTTTACTTTTATTTTCCTCATAATTCATTAAAATAATTGTTTTATGTTTTTAAATTATGTCTCTTCTTTTCTGGGTGTGTAGGGATGTATAAATTCACATACATATACACACACACACACATATATATATATATATATATAAAATGAAGAGGTTATAATGGTTCCAACGAGAGAAAAGTGTGTATATTAAAAAGAAGAGAGGTACTGCAAACTTTTTTTGTTGTAATGTGGGTTTTTTTAAAAAAATATTCTTTATTTTTCATAGTTTTACAACACGTGTTTCTGGTCTCACGACCGTCTTCAGGTAAAGGGTGGAGATTTCCACATATTATTAAAAATAATTATTAAAAATAATTAATTTTTTTCCTTTATGTTTTTCAATGTTGAATATTCTCTATATGAGACATTCTCTGTTTTTGTGTTGGTCATTTGAATGTCTTTCTTTAAATGGTCTTTATATATATATATATATATATATATATATTATCCTTTTAGTAAAATATTTAACAAAAACACATTAAAACCTAGTTATAGCTGCAATAATAATCTTGAGAAGATCATAATTTATTTTATCAACAATAAAACTCTAAATCAATTTGATAATCTGAATCATAATACAAGTTCCAAGGAGAATATTGTTAAGGATATTGTAGGAATCCTGACCAATGCCCATTGACAAACAAATGTTTACCTAAATCTCTTGTTTATCTGTGTTCTATCTCTACAGTGGAAAATCTGACAGCTGAAAAGTTCTATATTGGTAGTACTAAGAATTCTTTCAAGACTAGGTGATATCAACATATATTGTCTTTTAATAATACTTATAGAAATAATACATCACTTTCAAAACATTTTTGGAGTTTGAAAGATGATAATAAAACTCCTAAGGTGAAATGGAAAATTTTAATAGTGACAAGGATATGTAGATATTTATATGAACCTTGTTTTCTGTGTTTACATAAAAAAATTACAAATTATCAAGTTCTTTGATAAGGATGCTTTATTAAACCAAAGATCTGAGTTAAAGGTAAATTGTAAACACAGTTTACCTTTTACCTTATAGTTTAATTAGATTTGGAATTTGACAAAACTTTCTCTTAGATTTTAGTTGAACTATGTTGCACCATGTATGGCTTATCTTTCTGTCAGTATTAATTTAGATTTAATATAATTTTGTATTAATCGTCTGGTAGTGTTTGTAACATCTTGTACAGATGTATTGGTATTTGGTTGGTATTTTGACATTTTGCATTGACTGGTTATTGTTATTAACACCTTATATAAAGAATCTTCAGTCAACAGTTGCATATTAATTTATCAGGTAAATCTATAGATTTAAATTATTGTTTTTTTTAAAGAAGCTATTTATTTATCACCTATAAAAATGGTTTTTATATGAGGAAACTCATAAAGTATATAACTTGTCTAGCATTTTGTTAGATTACCACTTAATTTTTCTTGGGAAATGGCATTGTCTAAATGTACAACATGCATCCACCCACATCCACTCCTGTTTGGGATCTGTTGCTGTCATTGATTTCAAACATACAGGTCATGACCCATTTTTGGAAAATAATTTCTTAATTTTTGCTTCTTCCTTTAGTTTAAATTTAATGTAGATCATATTTGATTTGCTGATCTAAGCAAAGCCCACAAAACTTATAACCACTCCTCCTCTTTTCTTTTTCGTAAAAAGAGGCAGTATTTTGCTTTTAAATCTGATTAAATTGTTCACTCGCCAGTAATTTACAATTAACTGATGAGATGCATTGTATGCGCATCGAAACATGTCTGCAATTGTGTAGCAGTCTTTACATGTTTTCAATGTAATATCCTAAAATAAAGAATATTGCTCTACTTTGTATGAACATTGGAATTGTACTCTATACATTCTCATCTTACCTGGATATATATATATATATATGTTTGTGTGTGTGTTTTATCCCACACATCATATTTACCTGAACTCACACCAACCAATTATTACTATTATTCCAATCACTGCAAAAAGCTTTGATGTGGAAAACTTTCAGTAAAGAAAACCAAATTTGTCAAAAAGTTTTCCCATCAAAAACTGTGAAATTTTACTCAAACAGTATGAAAGAAAATCCTGATAGTTGGCAACAAGTCATGGCAAATAACAATGAATATAAAATCGAATAAAATATAATTGTATTTACTTTATTTTTTTAAGAATAAAGTTGATAAAAACAATCATTTATGAATCAACCAGATAATACACTTGTTTTTTATTTTCCATTTCACCCCAAGCAATTCAATAAAGTCACTAAGGTGCAAAGGGTTAGAGAATGCGCAAGAAAAAAAAACATTATTAAGAAGAGAGAATGATAAAAGAATGGGAATTAAGAAGGCTGGAGATATTGATTGACATTATATATAAAGTTTTGAAGATCAAAATTGACTGGGAAGCAAGAAACCAGAAGAGAGTTCAACAAGTGAAAAGTGCGAGAAAAGAAACTGCTAACAGAGAACCAATCATCTAGACATTTCAAATGTAAAATGATGAGACCTATCTGCCAATCTAGTACTGGACTTAAATTCAGAAAGTTTAGGTACCACAGAGGAAAAGAATTAACAAAACAATTAGCATAAAAATATTTATAGAAAGGGCCCAGGCAAGTTAGTTAAAGCATTGAGAAAGTAAGACGAATAATATTGCAGATGATTCTTTGTATTTTATAAAGTACCTCTAAATACATAATAGAAGCAGTAGACCAAACTGTCTATAAACTGAACCATTTTTAAGTAATGATGACAAACATAACATTATGTTTAGCTGATAGATAAATATAGGAAAGGGCAGAAAGATGATTATATATGTAAAAAAAAAAAAAAAAGAAAAGAGAGATAACACTTTCTAAAAGAAATAAACCAATTTTATTATTTGCAAAGAGTAGAAATATACATCCATCCATTGGTATTGATTTTTATGTTTACAGTTCTATTTTATCTATGAATCAGAAAAGAGATGAAATTTCTAAGACATAATGAGGAAAGAAGGCTTGGAGAATCTGACACTCACAGGACATGATTACTTGAGCATAATAACCTTTAGGCTTTCCTCCTATTTCTGTTAATGAATATATATGGAATATCTACAGTGGTCCATGAAAAAGAAAATTGAAGTGGGAAGTTAGAACACCTCTTCCCCATAACTACATCTGCTCAGGAAGCTGTTATCACTATTGTTAACATTGACAAGAACTAATTAAAAGCAGAAAATGTAGTAGGTGAGATGAAAGAGAGTGTACTTGTGTTATTATACGAAAATACTGACTGTTGACTTGTTACCACATATCCCCCATCAGTATTTTAAATAATGTACAGAAACTGGTTACAAACACAAGGGGAACAAGTTCTTAGTGATGTTGAAAGTTTTATGGACTGTACATGCATTTTAATTATGGATAGTGAATTTGAAATGCTAATAGCTAAATCCTGTTTTCTTCATTTTGCACTAATGCCTTTGGAAAAGGCATGAATCAATCTTCCTCCAGATATAGGTTCAATAGCTGGGTAAACTAGGCTCTCTTGCCTTGAGATGGCAATCAGTCTAGGAGAATAAAAACTTTGAATTCAAAATCAACCTGAGGGACAGAGAAAAGCATCAAATAACCTGCCTAATGTTAATGGATGTCTGAACAGTAATTAAGAGAGGTAACAAAAAGACAAAATTTAATAAGAGCTAAAAAGGATAGAAAATTGTGGATAACCATGATCGCTCACATCCTGAAGAGACATGACATATAGAAGAAGACGTGAACAAGAGATAAGAATACTAGTCATACTGACCTGTATAATTTCCTGCTGTAGGTAAATATAGATGCTGCGAACAAGGCTAGGGTCAACTTGTATTGTCTGGGTGTTGTCTTCAGCAAAGATAGTGATTAACTGGACACTGACAAGTGAACTAAGAAGACTTGTTTCAAAAAGAGCAGAGAAAAGTTCAATGGCACACAGCCTGTGGATGTAACTGGAACTTCTCAGTTGTTCAACCAAATCTTCAAGAGAGATTTGAATGCTAAATGCTGCCTGGTAAATAACAAAATATCAAAGTTTTGCATAGAAGAATAAAAATTATGTGTATAGGCTTCTGTGTTATGTAAATATATATATATATATACACATATATATACATTTTCATAATTATGTATTATATTTTTAATATTTGCATACATTTTCAAGTATTAAAGTATATCACTCTATGTAATTATTTACATTGTTCTGACTGTTGTCCTCATCTTTATTGCCATATTCACAATGATTTGGCCTTTGTATGCTCCAGCCTTCTTCAGGTGATTGGAATTTTGAACTGAACCCTTTATTTCATCCACATGGCCCAGTGGATAAAAGTGTTGGTTGGATCCAGTGACGTGGGCCAAAAAGTTGTGAGTTCAATACCTGGCAACTGTAGTAGTGAACAAAAAATTGGAGAGTTGAGTTAAAAGGAGATAGCTGAGACATCTTGAAGAGGCATGGCATGTGGAACTAGAACAATCTATGCCGGTGAATGAAATAAAGGTTTCAGTTTTAAATTCCAATCACCTGAAGAAAGCTGGGGCATACAAATGTTGTGAATATGGCAATAAAGATGAGGACAACAGTCCAAACAATGTAAATTATTACAACAGCTAATCTCAGATATATATATATATATATATATATATATAAAATGGCTAGTTTTCAAATCATGCTGGGGCAGCAAGCCAATCCCTGGCACAGACACCTGCTCAAGCACATTTTTGTTTGTTAATGCAAAAAAAAAAAAAAATTCTCAAATTACCATATTAGTAAAAAGATGCACTCTCTTAAATTTTCAAAAAAAAATTCAACCTTAGTGTTGCTACAGCACACTCCAAAAGTTTTTATCCGTTAACAGTAACACATTTCTAAAAAAACATATTTCGATTCACATTTAAACTATCGTCTCTGATGCTACCTGGATTTACTAAAAATAAAATAATTCCCATGCCTGAGGATGACTGTATGTACAGTTGAAAGTACTAGCAGATTAAAAAAAGACCTTATACAGCTTGTAGTTATTAAAAACAAGGATCATAACATTCATCGAGTGGTTCGTAGGTTAATGCAACTTTAAAATATTGTTTGCAAAGAGTTTTCGCCATTTTATGTCACTAACTTTACTAATCTACTTTTTGCATGAATGATTCATTGTAATATAAATTGAACTGCACCACATATTTTATTTAAAAGAACTGATCCGATGTGCAAATTTTCGGGATAACAGCTGAGACATTACTCTATTTATTGAACAATTTAGTTAATGCCACATTGACTGATAAACTCTTACAACAACAAAAATTCTCAAATTACCATATTAGTAAGAAAATGCACTCTCTTAATTTAAAAAAAAAAAATTCAACTTTAGCATTTTGACAAATGTGTACTTTTTATATCAGTTAGCTTAATTTGCAGTTTTTATTAAATACAATATTCACAGAAAAAAAATCGCAAATTTTTTTAAAGTTCATACAGGTGTGTGTGTTTGTGTATATATCTGTGTATGTATATACACACACTGCGGTTCAAATGTCTGAAGCCACCCCAGAATTAGCATGGGATGAACTTGGCAGAACAGTGAAAAAAAAAAAAAAAAAAATAGAATGGAAATAATCAAACTTATATTTTGAGAAACTTCTGCAATGAATACCAAACATTTGTGTTGCAGTAATTAAGGCTAAAGGAGGATATTTTGACGAAAGCAAAATTTAATCATAAAATGCATTTTTTCGTTTTGTCATAAAATTTTTAATAAAAAATCATGTCTCACATTTTTAACTATGTATAATAATTTTCTCTTATTTAAAGTACAAAACAACTTCTTTCTGAACCAATTTAAAAAAATACCAGTGGTGGCCTCAAACTTTTAAACTGTAGAGTATGGGTTTTAAATCTTAATTCTTAGCTCCTTAAACCAACTAACTTCAACGGCCGAAACTAGCCGTTTCCATAGCAACTAATGTTCCAATGATACCGTACTTATAAACACTTGCTAACCAAAAGATAGCTTATTCCCAAATTCTCGCTTGACAAGGAAGCGGGTCCAGACACCTTAACTCTACATAACTTAAAAAATTATGTTAGGGGTCTCGGCTCTCGCTTTTGAAACATGAGAACTCTTATGTAGCGAAGGAATCATATTTTTAAAAACTAAAAATATTATTATAATATAAGCTCTACTTCTGTATGGAGCACTGTCCTTTTGAAAATAAAGCTAAATACTAAGGAACACCGGATTATCTACCTAACGTGTTCTCTCCTATTTTACTGCACACCTGCATATACATATATATATATATATATATATATATATATATATATATATATATATATATATATATATATATATATATATAAGCATAGCCACATGGTTGAGAAGTTAGAATGTTCACTTTCAATCATAAGACACAGGTATGGATCTCATCTTGGTTGATTTGTCAGGAAGAAGATTTCTTGATGTTATTGGTTTGAGGAGGTGATCCCACAATGTGGTACCTTTGGAAAGTGCTTGCAAACTGCACCACTTTTTAAACCCAAGCATTATAAGTGAAACCAGGTGGACAGAACTGTTTTGCTAGCACAAAATTACAAGACATTGTGACTGAGAGTTTGAGAGTATTGGTGTTCTTCAAACTGATTATCATGATAGATTATGTGTTCTTTCACAGAAAAAAATCTGTAACTAAGTTCCATTCAGCATAGTTGCAGTATAAACCAAAGGTAGGCTCTGTGAGTGTTGAACAGGCACAAATGTGCCTGAGCAGGTGTCTGCAACAGGGACTGACGAGCAGTATAAACCAATGTTCTGAGTACTTTCAACCATCATTGGTTATTTTCAAGGAAGAAGATAGAAGTTTACAGAAAGCTAGTGGAGTATTTATGGTGTTAACAGTTCAGGGTTTGAAATGAAAGTGAATTTACATGCAATGGTGATGGGATTTTAGCATCATGTGACTAAAAGTAAATTCTGATTTAAAAGCATCTTAATGTGTGTGCTGAGGTTAAAACAAATTTTGGTTGCCATCTTTTGATGTGAAGAACCTCCAAAATTTTTAAATGTTTTTTACAGCTGCTAAGACTGCATTCACTCCTCACTTGTTTCGCTGTTAATTTTGGATTGGCTACCAAAACTCTCACAATTTTTCTTTCCTCTCTCTTGTCTAACCTTTGTGGTCTTCTGTGCACTTAAAACACTTCCAGTAGTAGTAAATGTCATATGTATGGTTTGAACACTGTTACTAGACTTTCCCAGCCACTTGGTTATCTCTCACTGAGTCATCTTCCCCTTTAAAGTCACAACCTTCATCTTTGTTTCATCAGTAATTTTAGTCATGATTTTAGCATAAAAAGCAAGTTAATGTTCAATTACAATGACTTGCCAAGACACCTTACCATCCTATTAATAGAATGGAACAAATCTTAGAAATTCACATATCATATTATCATTTCAGATCTTTCATTTGCCAAATAGTTTTGGATGTACTTTTTTCAGCTTTCAGCTGCTTAAAGCAGTACATCTTCTGTTACATGCCACTTACGAAAATACAACAACTTATTTTTCAATCTTCATGGTCCATAGACACTAATGATAAAAGCATACTGCTAAACAATCTTAATTTCATAAAATAAAGTTGTATAATCATTTTATAGAGTTGGCCCAAAACTTTTGTGTATATATATATATATATATATATATATATATATATTGGGGTTATGATTTTTTGACTTTTTGTAAATTAATTGACTTCCTGTATCACAAGTCAATTAACTTTTGAAGGGTTTAATTCAGTTTACTTTTTTTTTAAATGTTACAATACAAAATTTCTAAAATTGTATATTAGTAGTACTATGATAAGTATAGTAGTATTATGCCTTCTGGAAACTTCTTAAACTTCCTTGAACCTTCTATAACTTGTCTTTGTTTGTTTGTATATTTTTTTTTAGCTATAAACTGTTAAAGGCATTCTAAGTACACAAGTACTATTCAATTGCACCATTAGCAAATTGAAAAATAATGCTGTTGAAATATTTTGATGTTTTACCCTTATTGCGTATATGGTAAAATCGAATTTTCAGTTTGGGGCGACCTTTTTAAAGAACTAAAACAAATGCTTTTTTCATTACTATTGAACAAAAGTTTGATTTATGATACAGGAACATAGAGTTACAAAAAGTCATAACCCATATATATATATATATATATATATATATATATATATCTCAATTATGTAGTGCGTATTCAATTTATATAACGTAAATCATTCATACAAAAAACAAATAATGAAGCTAATTATATGGCAAGAATCACTCTCGCAAACAATATTTAATAATAAAATACAATCAACTTCGAATCCGTTAATGAATGGTATGATCCTTGTTTATAAATTCCGGTTTTATCAAGTCTTATTTTTTCTACTAGCCGGGCTTTCAATCGTTTTGAACGACCATCATCAGGTAGACATCTGAGTGTGTTTTTGTTAAATTCCAGGTAATTCAATTCAAGGATGATTGTATTTTATTATTAAATATTGTTTGCGAGAGTGATTCTTGCCATATAATTAGCTTCATTATTTGTTTTTCGTATGAATGATTTACGTTATATATATATATATATATATATATATATAAAAGCAGACACTGATTTCAACAGGAATTGGCAATAGTATGTTTCATGCTTAGATGCAATCTTCAGGCCATCTTCCCCTAAAAGTGTGCCTACTTTTAAATTTTGCATATGCTCTATTCCTCATATTGATCACTTTTATCCCTCAGTATAGCAATCCTTTAAACTATAATTTTATCATATTTATATATATATAAATAGATGAAATATTTATTTTAAGTTATATATTATCCAAAATTCTATATATACATGTGTGTGTGTGTGTGTGTGTATATATATATATATATATAAATAGAGAGAGAAACATATAAAATAAATAGAGAGAAATGACACAAGTAAATTTTAAATCCGCACACATCTACCAAACAAAGGCAGAAAGAATGAGTTCATGCAAATATTATTCGAAAGTGAGAAAATAGTGCAACCAGAGTCATGCTGCGTTCTGTCACATCCTTACCTTAACATCTCTGCCCACCAAGTGTAGAAGCTGAGTAAGCAACATCTGGGCAGGATATTTCAGTGATCCATGATATTCAACACTTCCTCTTAAGTACATCTCCAAATTCTGAAGGAAGTGCAATCTTTGGATTACAAAAGATACAACTGAAAGAGAGAAACAGATAAATGGTTAGCATAGTCAATGGAATTCCCTGTGGTCACTGGTAAGAAGAGAACTAGGCTTAAGGCTAAAATGATGCAGTCAAATTTGGATATTGGGAGGTAAAGTTATTGCTGAAAATTAGTAATTATCACATTTTTACTAGAGGGGATAAAAGCAATCTAACTTTTTTTTTTTTTTATCAAGTTCATCCCAAGCAAGGCAGTACTAGAAACCTTACTAAGGATCAAGAACAAAAGAAGAGTCATCAGGAGGACAGTAGATAGCAATTGACATTGCATTTAAATTTTGGCTAGAAAGCATGGAGCCAGAAGAGAGTTCCACAAGCAAAAAGTCCAAGAAAAGAAACTGTCAGCATAGTGCTTATGGTTATATCTAGCCAAATCAAATGAAAATTGATAAAACCTCATTGCACTTAAATTCATGAAGTTTAGGTACCTTTGCAAAGAGTTCATCCAAACAATTACCAAGAAAGTATTTATAAAAAAGTCACAGAGAGGTAACTTTATGGCAGTCGGAAAGTGACTCAAGTGGAGCTGCCAGATCAGGACCAATAATATTGCTGATTCTTCTTTGGATTTTATCAAGGATCTCTAGATATACAGCAGGAGCAGCAGACCATGTGACAGCAATATTCTAAGCAAAGGCTAATGGTAGAATTATAGATATGTAAGATAGATTCTGGGGAGAAAAATTGTCTAGCATGACACAGTGAACCAACTTTCTTAGCAGCTGACTCAGCTGATGCAATATAATCTTTCCACTTCATGTCAACTGAGAACATTAGCCTGAGAAGGCACAAGTTTCTCTCCTGGAGGTTAGAATCAGCCATGCTGACCAAAGGCAGAAAGGGGTCTATCAGATGATTAACCAACTCAGTCTTTATCCAAAATTCATTTATTGAAGCACATCTCTATTCGATGAGAGCAAATTAAGTAACAAAAACTAACCATGTTGAATAGATTTATTGTTTTTTATGGCTTATCAACACTTTGTGGGTTATTTAAAGCTAAGTCCTCATCTGTTGTTCCTGTCTTTAAGAACTCTGGAGACCCTCTGACCCTTCTAATTACCGTCCTATCAATGGAATAAAGCACTTGGTTGGACCAAACTCACTTTATTAAATATGGCAACAAATGCAGTTCTTTGTCGTATTCATCCCAGACAACATCAGGCATGGTGTACTCCGGCACACTGTTTTTCAGTCTTTCAGGTGTTTGACCACTGGCCCATTTCACCGAGGCAGTCCAAACCTTCTTCTGGTGGCCGACTTGCACAGGTTTTTGGTTATCAGTCATAATGGCCCTTACCCAGGTTAGAAGTCAAAGTCATAGTCTCTATTCTGGACAATGCTCTAAGAAGCTGTCTAATGACCTGTGGTAGGCCAGGCATGAATGCGCATACCATCCATCACTCAGGCAACTGTCCACCAACCAGCCGAGTCAAGGGCTGTATTTCTGCTAAAATTTCATCAACAGTTTCCCTAGTATGAAGTCACCTCATCATGAACTGGCCAAACACATTGAAGGAGTTTGTTGCATATGCTGTCATGAGGGCTTGTTTTATCTACTCTGCATCTGATCTCTGCTCCTTACTTAGTTGCCGGTATACAGTGAGAGTCCCACCTCATGGCAGGACAGGCTAGACCCTTCTCATGCCACACAGCCTCACATACCAACTAAACATTCTCAATCCACTCCATGATTGGCAAATCAGTGTCAATGCCACTAAATTCAGGGATCAATCTGATAATAAACATCTTTTCCACCATCACATAAAAAAATTCAAATCACCATCTTATCAACATTTCACTGGTTACCTTCATTCTCATGCGTGCCTTCCCAGTCTAATATCCATGGATTAACAAACTTGGCCAGAACTGCCACAAAAATCCTTGACGTTACTAACATGTATTACTTGCAAATGTATAACATATAAAAATTAATATATTATTTTTACTTTTATATATTATGGAACAATAATTAGATAAAAATAGTGTTTAAGCATGTCTAGTTATTCTCTAGTTGTGAGTTCAATCCCTGGGCCAAGTACTTCAAAAAGTCATCAGTCAAAGAAGTAGAGAAGCCATATCCCCAAAATATAATTAACTAAAATATACTAACTGATATGAAATTTTGTCTAGTACTGTCAAGACAATGGTAATATTAGATGTTTCCTCATAAGGAAATATTCAGCATTCATTGAATGAGCAGCCAGTGCTACATTCAGTTGAAATTTATAAAATCTTTCTCATAAAATTTTTTTCTCAAGACCAGTAACTGTTATTGTTCTTTCTGGTACTGATGGGAGCTTCCTTCCTTGCATTTTGTTTGAGGATGTCATCACCTTGATTATACCATAATTCTCTCTTTGAGTTACATGTACTATCCATTTTACTTGTTGCTGCTGTTGAATGTCCTGTGGAATGAGAACAATCTGCTTGTATGGATTGAATATTTTTTTTTTTCACAATGATATTCCCCCTGTATAAGGCTCCAGAGCAGAGTACTCTATTTTCAACCTGATCTGTCTCCTATAATGGTAGAGGATAGCAGGATTGATTGATTTGTTTTTATGGCTTATTTTGACCCTTTGCAGGTTATTTAAAGACAGAAAATATTTTTTAATTCTAAAAATTGTTTTTTAGAAATAATAAGGGTTTAGTGATATAAATCTTATTAATTAATATCACAACTGAGGGAGAAGACAGATTCATACCTTTCCCAAGGGTATTTGCATGTAAGTGGATATGAGTTCAACAAGAATTGAAACTCAACTCTCTGATTAACAATTCCAAGCCATTATTCATGACACCACCCACAAGCTTATAGCACCTGGTATTCCCAAGCAGTCACCCATCTAGTCAGCCTGAAGTTACTTAACTTCAGTGAGCATATGGGAACTGGTATTTCAGTGTTATATGGCTATAAGGCAGGTTTGCAGAAGTCAGGTACTTACTGGAGCAGTACATGGAACCGACCATTTTTCCAGTATGTTTAGTGATGGATCATATGTATGAGTTCCACTTGAAGTCTTGGTTGAGTTTAAGTCCCAAGGGGCACTCAAGGCACAGGGTATCCCAGATAAAACACCTGTTCATTGTGATTGGTTAGTAATCACGTTATTTTACTGAATACCTCTTAGACCTCTTTTGTTTAGTCATGTTGCTGAATGTATTACAATGGGAACTGATACTACTCAGGTAATGAGTATATTGAATCAATTGCTAAGTTTGCAACTACGAAAGTTTGTTCACTATCTCTTGCTAGACAATTTTTTTCAGCAGAATCTATCTTACATATTTATAAGTCTACACTTCATTCTTTTCTTGAATATTGTTGCCACATCTGGTCTGGGGCTCCTGCTATATATTTAGAGATTCTTGATAAAATCCAAAGAAGTTACTGGTCCTGACTTGGCATCTCAGCTTCAGTCTCTTTCCCACAGCCATAATGTAGCTTCCCTGTGCCTTTTCTATAAATATTTTCATGCTAATTGCTCTGGTGAACTTTCTGCTATGGTACCTAGACTTTATAAATTTAAGTGCAGTATTAAATTGACAATAAAGTCTCATCATTTTACAGGTGAAATGGCTAGATGTAACTGTAAGTTCTATGCTAACAGTTTCTTCTGTCGCACTTCTTACTTGTGGATCTTTCTTCTGGCTTCTTACTTCTCAGTTATCTTTGATCTTCAAAGATTTAAATGCAATGTCAGTTGTTATCTTTTTAATTATTGTTCTTTTAATGTTCTCTCTCCTTAAAAGTGTTTCTTTCTTTTTCTCATTCTTTAACATTCAGGAACCCTTTGTGTCTTAGTGGCATTATTCCCTTGCTTTGGGTGAAATGAAAAAACTGCAAAAATTTTTTTTATTAGATGAACATTTGTTAGAATAAAATGCAATTCAAAATTTCATGCACAAAATATGAAAATTGAATTGATAAAAAGCAAATTATTTACCATTGCTATTATGCACATCACCTTTGAGGAGACACTGAAATGTACTTGTTAGAAAGAGTAAAATATTTGCTATAAGCTCTGCAGATCCAGCAATGGAAGCATCTAGTTGTACAAACAAGTTGACCACTGTAAAGACAAAAAATGATGAATTAATTTTAAAAAGGTAAATTAACCAATGGGTGTCTGGGGAGTATAATAGTTATCAGTGTGGAAAACAGAATCTGCATGCCACTAATACCCTGTACTGGAAAAGGAATGAATTCATCTTTTTCCAGCTATGAATTAAATAGTAAGGCATACTGGGCTCTCTTGTTTTGGGTGGCAACCAGTCTAGGACAACTTTAAATTCAAGCCTTCATAAATAATAGAGCAGACTGGGTTCTTTAACCTTGGAGAAGAACAAGTGAATTAAAATTCGTCTTGAAGAGGAATGGCTCAATCAATCTTGCCCTAGACACATCTACTATTGCTATATACATATAGAGACCCTATGACCCAAATGGGTTAGGCTAAAGTGAGAATGATAGTAATGAAATTTAACAATAGTAACTGAAGTTTGATTTTTGTAATAATTATCTTCCAGAGAAGCCATAATACTCTAAGCTTCTCAAATAGTTCCATCTACCAAATTTAACTCATAAGACTTGGGTCAACCCTTGGTATGGTTTTCAGGCACTTTCCAAAGTCACATTCCTGACAAATCAACTATAGTGCAATTTGAACCTGGGTCTCATGGTTGGAAAGGAAATGTTCTAAACACTTTGTCATGTGCCCATGCAAATCATGACTGAGGGTTTGAGCATACTGGCCTTGTTCAGACTGTTGATCATGCCAAATAATCTGCTCTCTCCCGGGAACTGTAATTAAGGCCTGCTCTGCATAGTTGCAGTATAAACTACAGGTGAGCTTAGTGGATGTTGAACAAACACAAATGTGCCTAAGCAAGGGTCTGCAACAGGGATTGGCTGGCCACCCTTGTAGACAGACATACTTGGATACAAGTGTTCAGCCATTAGCAATAAGGATTTCAAATGGTATATAGATTCAGTTTTAATGCATACATAATTTTGAAAATAAATAAATTTTTAAGTGTAAATAATATCTTGAAAAACAATGACAATTTCTATTATATTTATTGTCATGTTTGGATGATATCTATAAATTCTAGCTTTGTATAGCACCAAGTAATGATCTTATCACAATAATGTTTCACGTCCTGGGTAAGATGATAAACTACATTTAGCAGCAAGGCCTCTGACCAGGAGGTTTTGAGGAGCATGGAACCACCTCTTAATTGCTGGTGTTCCCAGGTCCATCATGACCCGGGGTGGTAGCACCTGTTAGGGTCCCAGCTATGGGAAAATAGTTAACTATTACCAGAAATACTTTTTTGAAAAAAATTATTATCAGCAATACAATTCTGAAGGAAAAATATTACTAGAAATAGATTTTTGACAAAACAAAATATTATCAGCAATAAAAAATGTTGTTGGCATTAAATAATCCATTGAGGTTGATATGCCGTGAAACAAAATAAACCAAACCAATCTAAACCAAAGAATACATATTCTATTCATACGAATCAATCCTAAAAATGTTGTTAGCATTAAATACCCATTGAGGTTGATATGCCGTAAAACAAAATAAACCAAACCAATCTAAACCAAAGAATACATATTCTATTCATACGAATCAATCCTAAAAATGTTGTCGGCATTAAAAACCCATTGAGGTTGATATGCCGTAAAACAAAATAAACCAAACCAATCTAAACCAAAGAATACATATTCTATTCATACGAATCTATCCTAAAAATGTTTCAGAAAAAATGTGCTAACCACTGCTCTATGGTGAGATGTCTTTTATGTTTTTTAGTGTTTTTATTTCTTGTAGTAAAATTAAGATGTAGATGATCATGTCTCTACAAATTCTGTTTCTTTATTATGTATAAATGCCATGACTTCTTGGGAAATAGTGGAGTGATTTCCTGTTGCCTACTACATGGTTTTGACCTTTTCCTAGACTGGCTAACACCTAAAGCTTGAGAGCCCAGTCTTTACTGTAATTACAATTTGCTCTAATATAACACAGAGCTATGGTTAGTTGATTTTGTTTAGAAGCATATCACCCTCTCAATGGGTTATTTAATGCTGAAATTTAAATATTTTGAAAACAATTTTATGGCTTCAACTAAATATATTTTGAATGCAACTGTATGCCTTCAATTATAGATAAAATGTATTGCTGGTCATTTACTATAAATAGATATTGTTGGTAATTTTACTATACAAAAATGTACTGCTGGTATTTTTGTTATAAAAATGTATTTTCATACTTTCATAGTGTTTTGTTTTTGTTGCAAGGTCCACTATTTACCCATAGTTGGGAATCTAACAGGTGCTACCACCCTGGGTCAGGGTGGACCAGGGAACAACAGCAATTAAGAAGTGGTTCCACACTCCTCAAAACCTTCAGTCTCCAAATCAGAGGCCTTGCTGCCAGATGTAATTTATTGTCATAACCAGGACTAACAGACCTATGGAGTAAATTTGAACAGAAATGAAATCTTCAACATATACTAATAATTTTTCTTATAATGGAAAAATACATCTGTATAGATTTTCTAATAATTATTGATACATGATTTTTCTATATGCACAGACATACCTTTGCCATCATTCATAAGTCTTATGAATTTTTGTTTAAATCATTTACATACAGACTATTATCCTCATCCTTGTTGTTATCACATTTTGGTTGTTGTGCTCTCCAGCCTTCAGCAGGTGCTTGCTGATCCAGGTAGCCTTTAGGGAATTTTGAACTGAACCCTTTATTTAATCTACGAAAGTAAATTGTTCTCATTCCACTGCCCATGTCTAGGGATATATTTCAACTGGTTCTTATTTCGTACTGCTCTGTTATTGCTTGCCACATTTCCACTGATTTTAAGTACATACTCCCTGGCGTAGAAATTGAACTCACAATTATTATGTCACCAAATTCATAAACTAATAGTTTAATCCACTAGGATACTGTTGATTGGTTGACTTTATTTAGTGGCATATCAACCTCCATGAGTTATTCAATGCCAAAATGCAAATATTTCATATGCAGTTTTATGCTTTCAACTATTGATATTTTATATATAATTTTATGCTTTCAGGATAAATGTATGTATTTTTAAAAAAATGTATTGCTGGTAATTTTACTTTAAAAATGTTAATACTTTTTTAGTGTTGTATTGATTGTCATTTTGCTACAAAAATATATTGTTGGTCATTTTATTTAAAAAAATATACTGTTGATTTTTGTTTGAGGTCTACTATTTGCCCATAGCTAGGACTCTAATAGCTACCAATCAGGGTGAACCTGGGAACTACAGCAGTTAAGAGGTGGTTCCACACTCCTCAAAACCTCCAATCTCCTGATGCTGAAGGATGTAGATTATAATCATACCCAGGACAGTTTGAAATTCCCTGTAAGTTACCTGCACAGACATACACCTGATGAAAGCTGGATGGTACTTGATTGAAACCCTTAGATAACAAGATAACAAAGATAAGGACAACAGTAAATAATGATAAATCTGCATCACAGAAATTCAGACAGAAATTGGCTAAATTGTTATAACAGTGGGGAGTTCCTAAGGACATTTGTGTGAAAGTGAATGCAACAGATGAACCTGGCATTTGAAGTCAGCTTGCTGATTTCAGTTTTTGTGCTGATGACTGTTATTTTACTGACACATTACCTTTTTATTAAAATGGCGATTTTTATTAAGTGTTTCAATTATCAAAAAATAATCTTATTTATATTCTCAACACAACTTTTCAGAGTGCATTTTAAAGAAAATAGATGGCCATATATATTAACATATAATTTGTATTATTATTTCATTTTTCTTTTCTTTTTTAATATTCGACTGTGTCATTCTCATTAGAGGTAGCGGGGAGTATTGCATCTGCTCTGAAATGTGTTTTTTGAAGGTTAACCTTTACTTAGATTTAAGTACATACCACTGGAGCCAAAGATGAAGCTGCTGCTGATGAACTATCAGTTGCTTCAGGCTCTGCTAATATTATTTCTAAAGAATAGAGTGGCTTGGAATGTTGATGAAGGTAACTTAGTACATAGATGTTAAGAGGCATGAAAAGGCCAAGAGTTTGCCATAACAGAGCTATGGAGAAAAGTGCAGTATAAATGTAACCTTCAACAGATGCTTTTTTTATTGGGGCTCAGGGGTTGAAAAGTACAAAGTGCAGTGTTAAAACATCTATTATTAATTTTTTTAATCATTTCATCCCAAGCAAGGCAATAAAGCCACTAGAATGCAAGGGGATACTGAGCGTGAAAGAAACAGAGAGGACAATAAAAGAACAGGGTTCAAGACACAGGATAACGATTGACATTACATTTTGTAGCAAACTACCGCAGAAGGCAAAGAGGCCAGGGTTGCATGCATTTTTTAAAAACTGTCAATGTAACACTAGAGAAAATGCCTTCTCTCCAGTATTTGAATGTGTCTTGCATGTAAACTATCCCAAAAGGAAAAATGGTGGCTTTGTGGGTCACATTTAAAACCTATAGATCTTAGAGCTGGATAGACTCTCATGAGGGTCTCTTTTTATATACATAAATTTTAGCTGTCAATGAAGATATAAAAAAGTGTATAATGAGGCGACAGGGAGAACAGTGACAACTGTAGAAAACAGGAGACACATATTGTGGTTAGTGGATTATTTGACTTATGGAATATTGCAGGAATTGATTACAAGCCAGAAGAAACTACAATTTTACATATGCATTTAAATTGTTGAAGATTGTAATTGAATTGAAAGCAAGAAGCCGGAAGAGAATTCTATATGTGAGAATTGTGAGAGAGTAGAAAGCCATTAGCATAGAACCTATGGTTAAAACTAGAAATTTCAAGTGAAATTATGAGACCTAGCTGCCAATCTCGTTCTGCTCTTAAAACTGTGAAGGTGAATTATCAACAAGGAGAGCTAATCAGAACAATTACTGTGAAAATATTTATAGAAAAAGCAAAAGGAAGCTACATAATTGTGGTGGAAAAGTGACTGAAAATTAATTTTACTGTCATATGAAAATAGAACTGTATAGATTCTATAATAATTATTTCCACAGGATTTTTCCTTTTACATATACGTGCACACATATATCTCTGATTTCATTTATAAGTCTAACTTTTTATGTACATATTGCTTGATAATATGTATGTCAACATCAGCCTACTTTATTCCAAGTTTATAGCAGATGAAAATAAAAGCATAAAGAACTATTGAAAGATTCAAAAATATTTTGCAAATTGTTTGAAATTTTAAATCTGACCTCTTATGATGACATTTTTAAAAAAATATTGACATTTGATTTCTCAGTCTATCAACCTTAGCAAAATAAAAAATAAAAAAAAGAAACTCATTTTTAAATTAATTTTTACCAGCATTGTGTACCGAGGTTCTTAAAGAATCTAAATACAATCTGAAATGCCAAAGTATTACAAATATCAAGTTGCTTAGATAGGCTTCTAAAACAGAAAATATTCAAAATGAAAAAATGGTTAGTTCCCTGCTGTCACACTGGCAGATTCTAGGCAATTCTGTAGAATTATGTAGAATTCTGGCAGATTCTAGGCAATTCTGTAGAAAGACACTGATTTATAACTTGAATTTTGCAAAGATCAAAACATCATGATATGCATATAGTAAGACTCTATGGCTCTTTACAACTTCCTATTGTTGGCAGCTCTAAGTTTGTTTTGACTGATTTTGTTTAGTGACATATCAACCTAATGCCAAAATCTAAATATTTTGAATACAATTTTACAGCTTCAATAAAATAGGCTCTTGGTAATTTTACTATAGATAGGTAGTATTGGTAATTTTTTTTTATAAATATGTATTGGTGGCATTTTTACTACAAAAATGTATTGTTATACTTTCATTGTGTTTTGTTTTTGTATAGAGGTTCACTATTTGCTCATAGCTGGGACCCTAACAGGTGCTATCACCCTGGGTCAAATGGGACCTGGGAATAACAGAAGTTAAGAGGTAGTTCCAGTAGCTCTAAGTAATGTTTCTCCTCTTACTATCCCTTCTAGTCCCTGCTCTACCATCCATTTATACTAACTTGTCAGATAGTACTCAGTTTCCATGTGTTATCTCATCTTCAGTATCTTATAGGAGTGTCAAATCCTCCAAGCACTCTTTCCTTATTATGTAGCTCATGGTCAAATCATACTGAAAATAATTATTCTTGTTTGATCACCAGAGAAACAATGTGAAGACTGGTTGTTACTTAGATGCAGTTCCACTTGGCAATACACTGTACTGTAAATGACCTCTGACAATCCAAAATATGGTTCAGCTTTAAATCACCCATAAAGTGTTGATAAAACAGGGAAAAAAATCAATCAATCCTCATTATGTATCACAGAAATATTGATTTGAAGTGCAAGAGTCCTTTTTGTTCTCATTTTCCTTACAAATTCCTCATTGCTTACATGTTCTGTTCATAGTTTTCTATGTAGAACCATATTTCTGTTACCTCATCTATGAGGAAATTGTCCAGCATTCATTGCCCTATACAAGGATTGATATTACATGGCACTTCAGAACTCTTTTGTTTCTAAAGTTTTCAGAATATAAAAACAAGCAGAGAAGCAATAAGATGCAAACATTGTTTCCCCTGCTGCTCTTGGTTTGAAGATGTCCTTTGAGTGTCCAAATCTAAAGGCCCTTTTTCCTCATTATGCATTCCAGAAATTACAACTCTTTCCAATTGTAAATCTGAGTTTCATTGTAGTTCGAATTTTCCTTAAAAGTTCCTCATTGCTCACTTACTCTTTCCATTGTATTCTTAACATTTTGTTGGCAGAACCACATATGTCTCTTTTTCAGATGAGAGTAAATTTTTGCAGATTAAAGTTGGCTGCAAAGCATAGACCCAAAAGCAAGAAGTGTGATAAAAGAAACTTAGCATAGAATTTATGGTTACATCTAGCCAGCTCAAATGTAAATTAGTGAGACCTTGTCACCAGTCTAGTCTTTTTTCATTTATCTGCTGGGTCTCTTCAGGACATAGACGATCATGACTCTCCACTTGCTACTATCCCTTGTAACTCTCAATAAGTTTTGTCTTTTTGTAACTTCTCCCAGACCCTGTTCTGCCATACACTTGCTTAAGCCTGCTAAGTATATCACACATTGCTTTACCTTGTCCCTCTTTCCTGCTCCCTGCCCTGCTGAGTATTAGAGTTGAGTTACTAAAGGGAGATAACTGAAACTGAGATATCTGGAAGAGGCATGGCATGTGGAATTAGAACAATCTACCCTAGTTTGGTTTGAAATTTCACTGTATATCACTTGAAGAAAGCTGGAGCATACAACACCTGAAACTTCATGAATATGACAATAAAGAAGTTGACATACAGTCCAAACAATGTAAATAGTGTAAATACCAATTGGTGTTGATGTGGCCTTAGTAGAAATATTCCTTTTTAACCCCTAGCTGGGTTGTTAACCGGATGTTTCAAGTTGTATTATTTAGAGGCCAAGAAAGCTCTTAGTGTTCTTTGAACTTATAAATAAGGAGAGAGAATTTGCTTTATCTTTGCTACAATATAAAATCTACTGAAAAGTGTGACCAATTCAAGGTTTTTGAGATTTTAATTTTAGCATTCCTTCATCTATCAAGGGAAATAAATTTTGTCAAACCTTGTACACCAGAATAATGTAATAACACAGAATCTTTAAGCCCCAGTTGGTTTATAGTGTCATTTTAAAGCAAACAGCATTTATTTTATTCAGTAAGGATTTGCAATCACTGATCTTCGAAATAAGGAGGTTTCATGTTTCTCAGGTTGATATGATTTGATAACAAAAATGAAAACAACTTGGTTTTCTTTACAAAATACAGAAAGATGAAAATAAAAAATAGTAAAGAATTCTGTGCATTATTTTGCTGTAACTTGATGCAAAAAAACTAAAGCTGCCGAGCTTAACATCTTAATACTGGAGTGAAAGAAGGAAATGAAAAATAATAAGCAAATTAAAGTACAAGATAAAACAATTCGAACATTGAGTAAATGGAAATGAAATAAGGATAAGAAAAACAATAATCTACATTATTCACAGAGAAACTTTTATATCTCTAATCAGGATACATTGTGTGCACACACATTTATATACGCACACAAAATAATTTTTCCATCAAGAATAAAGAATTCTTACATAACATAAATATGTAAAAAGTTTATTTCCAATGCAAAGAATTTTGATTTTAGCTTCAAGGAACTTTATATGTATGTGTGCTTTGAATACTAAAAAGGCAGAAACTATTTTTAGTCTATGAGGAATAATTACTACAGTTTAATCCTCGTCAAAATGGCAGAAAAGGTGACTGTACTGAATATTCACTGTACCATAAAAAAATTGAGCAAAATCTATTTTTACTTATATTTTTGGTTTCCGACATATCATTTATAATAAACAAAAAACAAACAAAATTAGATTTACTTGCCTAATAACCTGTGTGTGTAGGGAGTGGGGGGATATATATTTCATTGAATGTTAAGATGAAATTCATCAAAGAACATCAGAAAACTGATTAGGGAGCTGGAAATGATCATTACAAAAATAAATAGACATAATATGTTTATATTATTCAATGAAACATGCTTGAATGAAGACATGCTGTCTATATATATATTTTCAGATATGACCTGAAGATTCAAGCATGAAACAACTATCGCCACTCAGTGTTGACTTTAGTTTCCATTTTTATATTTACACATGCTCTATTCCTGATATTGAGCACTTTTAACCATAAATATAGCATACCATAAAAACTATAATTTCATCATATATATATATATATATATATATATATATATATATATATATAAAGTGAACATTGAAGTCAACACCCAAAGGTGACAATCTGTTTCATGCTAAACGCAATCATCATGTATCTCTGACAAAAAAAAATAAGTACATATATTGGTTAGACCACAACATTATCAAGACATCTTACACTCCATTTGTTAGATACAAGTTCTATCACACAACATTTAAAAACACATTCCAGTCCACCTTTACACTACAGGAAAATACTTGTTGACAACACCAATTATACTACATCATGAAAATCATGAACAAAAACTTAAAATTCTCAAGGCCCTCTATATCAAAAGCAAGCAACCAACACTTAACAAAATATATTACGAGTGTAGTAGTAATGTTTTAAAATGCATTTGATCAATATTTAATGCCATTTTGCATTTTTACCATCTCTGGTTAACTCCAATATACTGAGATGTGTGTAAAAAAAAAAAAAATTAAACACCATAGCAGTAATGGATAAATTTAAAATAATTATAACAGAGCGTGTTCACGTGTATTTACAAAAATCACCATCACAACAATCACAGTTCCAGTAAGTCTGTCTTTGAAATTAACCCCTGAGGATGATCGTGGAGGAGATCAAAAGTACTTGGGTTAACAAAAACTATGGTACCTTCCTTGATGAATTTCAACTCAACATCGAGAAGCTAATTAGAAAAGTAGAAAGGATTATTATAAAAATAAATACACATGATATGTCTATATTATTCAATGAAACATGCTTGAATGAAGATATGTTGCCCATTATATATATATATATATATGAATGACATAATGATATATATATAATTTTATATATGAACAAACAGTATTTAGAAAAATAAGACAAACTGGAAAATTTCTTGTGATCATTTCATCCATTAGGATATCATCAGAGTGAAACGTGTCACAAGAAATTTTCCAGTTTGTCATATATATATATATATATATATATATATATATATATATATATATATATATACATACATATATATATATAAATATAAAAGTGAACATAGAAGTCAGCACTTAGAGGCGACAGTTTGTTTCATCCAAATAAATAAATAAACTAACAAACTGATCCCAATAATCAATCCAAATAAATACATGAAGTAATAAACAAATTAAAAACTGTTCCCGCCAAAATAATAGTTAGAATAAACTACAACAATCATCCCCAAATTGAATAAATAGCTTTAATTATCTTCCCAAAACAAACCAAAACTATTAAATAAGTGATATAAACAAATTTTTACTACATTAATAAAAACATTGATTAAAAAAAAAATAAAAAAAATAAAAAATAAATAAGAAATAAAAATAAAAATAAAAAATAAAATAAAAATAAATAAAACCAAGCAAAATAATTTAACCCAAATAAATAAATAAACGACTTCTGGTGAAATAACCGCCAAAATAGACTAAGCACAATGCACCACTGAATCATATATATAAATAGCCGAGAAAAATAACAGCACTCATGGCCTGACGATTGTATCTAGCATGAAACAGACTGTCACCTCTAAGTGTTGAATTCTATGTTCACTTTTATATTTACACACACTTTGATATCCCATAAATATAGCACATCTTAAGACTATATTTCTTTATATATACATATATATATATATATATATATATATATGTCATTCACAGACAGTACTGTTTTGCTGTATCACAGCTCCTCAGTGCGACTAGACTTCCGAATGCCTCATGCCAGGATTGAAACACAACTAATTTGGTGTCAGCCACAGCTATCTTCACTCGGTAGAGTTACACAACTAAATCAAGCTTATTGTTTTTACAAATGTAAACAAATGCCAATCAGCCAAAGTGCTCCATTCATTTTACTGAAGAGCTTTGCATTAGTGCAGGTGGCTGTTGTTTATAGAATTAGCTTATCACTCAACAGTGCTCAATTGAAATGTATTTTCAAGAGCTATATATATATATATATATATATATATATAAAAACCAAATATGCACTTTTTTCCTGATCAGTAAAAAAAAAAGTAAATATTTATTAATATATAGTTTATAGCTACATTATATTGCATCAAGCACTATTTTATTAACAACGGCATTCAATTATGTCATATATATATGCCCAATGCATTCTAATGATTGGCAGACCTGGGCAGTGCATTGTGACTTTCGCTATCATTTGCATTTTTTCTATCTACATTTACATATTTTACAAATTTAACTAAACACAACTGACCATTAAAGGATGACAAATTTTCATAGATTTTGATGTCATTCTCGGTTCTTTCTTTTTCGTCTAAATCTGTCAATTAGTTTTGCTTATGCTAAGTCTTGAAAAAACACGATATAAAATTCATATTTCTTATATATTTATTTCTTATCCATAATGTTGAATGTGTTAAAATTATTCAACTTTTTAACAAATAAAATCTGAAGTTGATGTTAAAAATTACTGCAAAACATTGTTACTTATGATACATTGTATTTATTTTCAATTTTTCTAATTAAATTGTTCACTTATATAGCATATGATTACATATAATTAGGTTAAAATATAAAATTTGTATTTTATATGAATACTACCTTATGAAAATTGAGATGCAGTAGTGTGTGTGTGTGTTGGGGGTCTCATATCATAGAATCAGTGGGTGGGGGAGTTACGAGACTCTTGCACTGGCCCTATATATAACAAAAGTGATAAAAAACAAACAAAAAGAAACTAAAGGAAATCAGCTTGACAATATACCCAAAACAATAAAAAAAAATTAATTCAAATTTTAATATTTCAGCATCCTCTCTCCTTCAAGCACATATGTAGGTGCATCAGTGTAAAGATCATTTTAGTTCAATGAAAATTTTTCCTTACTTTGTTAAAAATTTTCTTAAAATATATATGAATATATGCACAGACTTTTGATTTTCAAATAGACAGGCCAAGAAGATTATTCTATTTGGAGAAGAATCCACCTAGGATATCCTTATTTGAACCCCACCTTTTATTATTTATTTATGAAATTTACTCCCAGTCCTCAATTTAGCAATCTTGGACAAAGTCTTTCATTAGTAAAAAGTTATAAAAAAAAATTGCAATTGCTCCATTTATTCTAACTAGCCTGTTCTATTTGTGGATAGATTATATTTCATTATATATTTAAATGACTAAAATTGTAGGTATCTTCATTGCTGCCAGGGCGTTGCTCTTGACCTTGCAATTTGTATTAATGAGAAGTGTGGCTATGCAAAAGACAGAGGGCAAAGGGGTAGGAAAGAGAAAAAGAACATGGAATTACACAAGAGACAGGAATTGAGAGTTATAGATAATTGTTAAGGTTAGAGACATTCATTAGGTCTCTAGAGGCTTGCAGAGTCAAGTTGTCATTATAACAAGATCATTGGGTATATAACAGAGTTCAACCCAGTCAGATAGTCTGGCTTTTGTTTAAACAGAAAGGGTGCTTGGTGTGCACAAATCAGTGACAGCTTTGAAGTCAGCAGAATGTTTTCAAACAGAATAAATAGAAGGCCAATCTCTCCCCCGCCAGCAAATTATTACTTATTTATTTATAGTCACATTAAAATCTCAAAGATGAAGAGACTAGAAGCAACAGAAATGTGGTTCTACACAAAGATGCTGAAGATACCATGAACCAAACATGTGAGCAACAACAAGGTTTTAGAGAAAATGGATACAAAAAGGAAACTTATATTTAACATAAGGAAGTGGCAGTTGAAATTTCTGGGGCATGTAATGAAGAAGAAGGGTTTGGAAAACCTGATACTCATGGAACAGATTGAGGGAAGGAGGGACAAGGGAAAGCAGTGCGTAACATAATAATTGATGAGCTTGAGCGGGTGGAACAGGGTTTGAGAGAAATAACAAAAAGACAAAACTTACTAAGAGCTACAAGGGACAGGAACATTTGGTGGGCCAACATCACCTATGTCTTGAAAGGATACAGTACATAAAAGAAGAATTAGTTATTTAAGGAGAAGACTGATAAAAAATTATCATTTATACTTTTTTTAATTTCATTTTAAATTCAGCTTCTTCTTCTATGTGCCATGTCCCTTCCGGACATGGGCAGTCATAGCTCTCCAAAACTTCTTGTCATTTGTATCTTTTAGTAAGGTTTGTCATTTTGCTATCTCTTGTAATCCGTGTTCTGCCAACCATTTACACAAGCTTGCCAGGGAACTTATGAACTGTTTTCCTGTTTACCTTCATCATGTCCTGTGAGTGTCAAATTCTCTGAGCCATCTTTTCTCATTATATGCCCTAGAAATTTCAACTCTTTCTGATGCAAAGTATAAGTTTTATTTTTGTTTCTATTTTCTCTAAAACTTCATTGTTGCTCAAATGTTCAAGCCCATAGTATTCTCAGCATAATTTACTTATTCTTTTGTTAATCATTTCACCCCAAGCAAAGGCAATAAAGCCACTAGGAATCAGAGTGATTCATAAGTGAACTAGCCCTAATAACCATATTTTTCCGAAATATTGTGACCATAAAATGATTACAATATGTGGAAAAAAAGGCATCAGTTTAACCCATATCCTCCTGACATCAGCTTCAATTCCACTCTATATTATGACCATTTTGCTTAAATTTTATATTCTCTTGATTGAAGACAAAAATTTGGCAACATATTTCAATGAATTTCTGTGATGAGGAGTTATCATTATTTACACTAGTACTGTTTATTTACTGCTTATCCATTTCCATTGAGTCCAATAACACACTGTCTGGCACAGGGATCGGACTCACAATTACTATATACTTAGACTAGATAAGATATCCCTAGATATAGACAGTGGAACAAGAACAGTCTACACTCGTAGATTAAATAAAAGTTTCAGTTCAAAATTCCATGTAGGTTAACATAGCTCAATATATAACTAATGAAGGCTGGAGGGCACTACGGTTAAAACACTGGTCTAACAACAAAAACGATAAGAACAATAGTCTGAATGTAAATAGTGTAAATAATATTTCAGTGGAATTTTCCTTTACCAAATAAATATCATATATAGGGAAAAAATGCATCTGTTCAAACTGAGACTAGGGGGACTTTTTTTTTTTTTTAACTATTGCTCATCTAAAAACCACTCAAGGTAGAATGTTATGGAATGAGATTGTTGAAAATGCATAAAGAGAGGTAAAAGGGGTATATATTATAAGATTTAATTGATTGATTTTTTTTTACAGTTTATCAACCCTTTGTGTTATTTAAAGCCAAAATATTTTCAGAGAATAAAATGTTTTTTTGAGATAATAATGATTTAATGATACAAGTCTTACTAATTAACCCATGGCTTGGGGGAATATATGAATTCCTACTTTTCCCAAGGTAAGTGAATATAACAAACCCAACTGGAATTGGAACACAGCTCTCCAATTAACAATTCTGAGCCATTATCCTTTACAACACCCACACAACCAAGCTTGCAGCACCTGGTATTCTGAAGTGGTCACCTGTCTTAGTATTGACCAGGTTTGACATTGCTTAACTTTGGTGATTGTGTGGGAACCAATGTTTCAACATGACCTGGACGTAAGTCTGCATATTATAAGTATATGTAGGATAGATAGTGATTTACTAAGTGTAGCTTAGTTGTGGCACAAGGCTGAAAATATGGAGCACTTAGTGAGGATCAAACTCACTATTCAGTCATAATTGAACTAGTGAAATAAGCTTGCTAATCATTATACTATGTCAAAGTGCCCAATGTAGGATAGATAATGGTTGACTTGAAGAGGTTAATATTGTAGTAGTCAGAAGAGCATTTTCTTGGGTGTCTGTTCCACAAAGTCACAGGAAAAAGCTGTCTGATTGGAACCTTCTCTTTACCAAAGGAATATGAAAGGAATGAGTACGATTTGATGCTGTGGACATGGCCTGGTAGATCCAAGCTGTGAAGATCTTAGGTTTCTAAGGAATGTAGTTCATCTGAAATTTTGCTATAAGATATGGGTTAAAATTATCATAGCCATAACTTTTTCATTCAAATTTTATGTTACAGAATGCGAAGGCCAGGGCCAGAATGGTCAGCAATTGGCTAGATTACTTTGGATGCATGGTATTTTAACAGTGATGGATTGCCTTTGTCTGGGTTTTGGATATAAGTCCAAAACAGCATGAATTCAATAGAAGGAAGCAAGAATTCTGAAGCGTTGATATGCCTCCCACACACAGGTTAACAATTGGCTAAGAACCCCTGTGGAGAGACACTGAGCCAATGTGTGACATGCGTTCCTGTGACATCATTTCTGTTGCTGCTTCTAAGAATCCAAGCTGTCAACACTCTCTCCGAATAAAAGGAAAAAAAAAAAATCATCCTTCTCATTGATACCATTTTATGTAGTAGCATGAGGACTGAGAGACAACACAGAACACAACATTTAAAATCCACAATTGGACATGTTTTTATCATTATTTTACTAGTGAACAAAGAGCAAAACTTCTTTATTGTAAAGCTATATTTAATATCATCAAAGAATTTGATCAAAAGATGCTTGAAGTAAAAAAAAAATGATTAAAGAAATAATTTTTTACATGAAATCCATATATACAAAGACGTGAATTGTAGAATTCTGTAATTTTCTTCATAAACTTTTATGACTTATTTAATTATTAGTTAATTTTTGAGAACTGGAAGAAGAATAAAATAAAAACAGTTTTGTTATTGTACCCCCAACCCCTGTCATTTCTTCTTAATCATCATCATTTCTTGTCGTCACACTAGTGGTCAACTGTTCAAAACATTTTATCTGATTAAATAGTGTTCTTTGATTATAAAAATATTTTCCTTGAATAAATTTTTGGTGCTGGTAATTATTTAAAATACAGAAAAACAAATGATTATAGGATTCAACCAAATCGTTTAATTTTTTGCAAATTCTCTAAATCTTCATTGTAAAAGATGCAGCAATATTTTTATATTCCCTTTATTTCATAAATTTTTAGCAGGTAAAAGAATTTTGAATTTCTTAAAGTTGTCCTTCTCTCTTATTTTTTAATACTGGAGTGATGCAGAGTTTAGAATGTACTGACCACCATCTGCTGCAGTGGGTAAACCCCCCACCCACCTTCCAAGAAAGTGCTTCTAGACTAAAATATAACTAACCAATACTTACATATTTCTGCAGTAAGAGCTTAAAGATTCAAATATTTTTACTAGCAGCCATACCCAGCTGGTCAATCAGAAAAAGTGTTCAATTAGAATGGAGCAAAACAGCATCATGTTTAGATGTAACAGAATCTATCTTCTTCAATTACTTTAAAGTACTTTCATGAAAAAACATTTTGAATTAATGCAGTTACTGATATAACAGAAGTAGTCTGTATTTATTCAATTGAAGTCAGCCGAGGACATGAAGGGATAAAACAGGCAACATGAAGGCCCACTTCAGACCACAATTATTTTGGAGCTTTTGAAATTCAATTTGTCATTGTGCTACCAGGGATGTAAAAAGAGGATACATTTATAAAGCAATTGTTAAGTTTGATGAAAATTGGTTTAAAAATCAACAAAAAATAAGAAAGAAACCAGTAAAAATTGCCATTTTTCGCTATTTATGCAGGTTTTTACTATATGGGAGGACTCACTTATCAAGTTAAAAGGCTATTAAATAATCAACTTATTGTTGGCTACAATTGACTGAAGTTTGTATTAGATTTTTTGAAAACTGAGGGAGTTTTTAGTATAAAATTTGTGTTGAAATCAATTTTTCGTTTTTTTCAGTTTTTCACTAAATGCAGTCACATAGAAATAAAAATGAGGTATCGTTGAGCTTGTTATGATGTAAGTAACCTACATACTGAGTTTGAATGAAATCAGAGGAAAAAAGTTGGATTTATCAATTTTTGATCAGCTTTATCAATTATTGACTTTTTAAAAATTATCAATTTTTTACGCTAAGAACCTATCTCTTACATAGTACAATGTTGGTGTCAAGTTTGGTCAAAATTGGTTGGATGAATCTCAAGTGAAAAGATACCAGACAGACAGACAAACACAGATATCCTCTGTTTTATATATATATATATAGAGATGTGCTGTGTCCCTTCAGGATGTAGGCAAGTATGACTTTATACAGTTTCCTGTTAATAAACTTTGCCTTTTATTTTTCTTAAGCCCTGTTTCACCATCCATTTCCTTAAACACACTAAGTATGTAATGCATTGTTTTCCTCTTTCTCCCTATCTATCCCATGAGTATCAGATTTTCCAAGCCCTCCTTCCTCATTACATGCCCCAGAAGTCTCAACTATCTCTTCCTGATGTTAAGTATTAGTTTCCTTTTTGTTTACATTTTCCCCAAAACTTCATTGTTGCTCACATGTTCAGTCCACAGTATCCTCAGCATCCTTCTGCAGAACCATGTATCTGTTGCTTCAAGTCTCTTCGGGAGATTATCCAGCACTCACTGCCATACAGCAGGATATAGCAGTTTATTAATCTTTTCCTTGTTTCTAGCAAAATTTTCCTATTTCTTAGTACTCTGCTTAGCTTTTGGAATGCTTCCTTGGCTATTCCAATATGGCTTTGGATTTTAGTGTCGCTCTTTCCATCCTCTGTTAAAACATTTCCTAGATATTTAAATTTCCACACTTGTTTGATTTTGGTATGTCCACTTTGCAATTCACACTTTGGGTTCATCATGCATTCTGTCTTCTTGTACTTGACATGACCAATATCTACAAATCCCTGAATGAAGGGATGTTCTTCTTATTGGTTGAGTATCTGCCAACGAAGAGAGGCTGAAAACACAGCAACACTGGATCATGACCAGCAGGGCATGGACAATACTTCCACATAAGAACACCACATGTACAGGAAGAACACAGCTGAGATACCAGAAAGTCAAACAAGGACAAACAAAAATCCTTGTTAACACAAGGTAATCCTATTGTGCAGCTAATGTGTCTTACTGCTAAGTTCTCCCTCTTTCCAGAAAATGTGCCTGCTTTTATGTTGCCTAAAATTTTAGCAGTTGGCTAGCAAAGGAATCATTTGCACAGCTAACACCACTCAGCTCACAATCCCAACTATCTCAGAGGAAAGCTAGAAACAATTTTGTTTTCTTCATAACTAGATGTTCCGGGGTTTGTGCCAACTTTGTTCTGGCACGGCAGCAATGTGCTATCTTTCTGCAGAGACAGCACACTAAACGCCATCTTTTTGACCAACTGCAGTTGGTTCTGTTATTAGTAGTGATTGGCTGTTCCATCTGCATTTCATTTCCACTCAAGTAAACACTTATTGATGCAAATTAGGAAGGAAAAATGAATGATTTCTATATAAAATAACCTAACAAAGATTGACATGTTATAAGGTCTGTGATATAAATATTTATCTATTTTCCTGGAAGGATGGATGTACCAAATTTATTTTCCAGTAGAAGAGTTAAAGATAAAGTACTAAAAATAGAAATTATTATGTTTGATGTATAAGTTTCATTAGAAATGACTGACAACATACTGCGGATAAGTATTTTATTTAATCTTGTTTTCTTATAATTTTTTCTTTTCTTGCCATAAATTATGTAGAAATTACTTGCATGTTCTGTATGCCTGATCATTTTCTATAAATATTTTCATGGTAATTGTTTGCATGAACTTTCTTCTATGGTACCTAAACTTTATGAATTCAATTACTAGATTGATGGCAATGTCTCATCATTTTATGTATAAAAGGCAGAATTTTAGCCCTTTTCTCTATTTCTACCATGATATTGTTAAAAATAAAACATGTTTTATGAAAACTGACCAGTAATTAATAAAGTTATTGTAGTGATATATAAATAAAGTACTGTGTAAAAGGCAGTATCACTATACCTATGGGAGAGCTATCTTTTCTTGACAAGACTACATATGTCAGAAAGAATACCTATCATAACAATATGGCGTCGCTGATTGGTTACTTAAACACAATGGAGGATCCTGAATATATTGTAAGCTGATAGGTGTTTCACAGAATTGGTGATAGTGAATAAGTTAAAGGACACCAAAGCTAAATTTCTCCAAAGTAGACAGAGAGCAGACAAAACTATTATGCAATATGTACAGTGATTGAAAGAAGCATTGAGATATTGTGAGTTTGAAAGAATGGATTCAGAATAAAAGTCAATCAAAGACAATCTAATTTAGCTAAGATTGATTGAAGGAAGGTTTGACATCTTGTACAAGCATAAAATTCTAGAGTGCTTATAATATGAATCTGGAAGCATGTGTGGAGTTCTTACAACAATTGGGACTGATTAAAAAATTTAATGACCCCAAAGGCAGCATGGAGACTTACAGTGCTACTAAAAGCTTAATTGAACATGAAAAGAGCAAAAATAAGTGTCCAGCCTTTGGAAAATGGTATTTTAAGTGTAAAAAGAGGAATCATTTACAGACATCATGTGAAAATGAAAAGCGAGTGGAAAAAGCAGAAAATATAGATTTTCCGATTGAAAATATTGAATTATTTGAGATAAAAGTAGGGAAATAGTGAAGTTGAATGGAGTAACTCATTCAGGTGGATACTTGAAGTAATGTTATGTTGATATTGAGGAATTTTTTGGAAAGAATGGATAGACCAAAGTTAAAGAAAAGTAATCTCCAGTTGAAACAGTTTGATGGGTCAATCACCAAAATTTTAGGCTTCTTTGAAGGCACTATTGAGACAAAAAACAGATTCAAGATAATACCCATCATAGTGATGGAAAACATCAAAAGCCACGGTTTGGACATGTTAAGAGTGGATACATCAAAGCTGATAAATTCCATGAAGTCTGTAGAACCGGATGTCAGATTATTAAGGGGATATGAGGCAAGTATTCAGCTTAAAGAAAGCAATCAACCCATGTATTTTCAAGCCCCAAAAGTTCTTGTTCACGTGCTATTCTTGGTGGTTGCTAAGCTGAACAAAATGGTGGAACAAGGAATATTAGAAAAAGTCAGTCAGGATGGTAGCAATTGGGCTTCACTCATTGTGCCGATACACAAGCCCAATGGAGGTTTAAGAATTTGTGGTGATTATAAGGTTGGTGTGAATCACCAGATCTGTTCAGATTCATTCCTGCTGCCAAATATAGAAACAGTTTGTTATGAGTTTGCTGGTATGAAATACTTTGCTAAAGTTGACCTTAAGTCAGCACATAATCAAATAAAAATTGATAGCAATTTTCAAGAAGTCACCACAATGAATATCCCTATTGGATTAATAAAATGGACTCATCTGTCATTTGGAGTAAAAACGTCAAGTCACATTTTCTGAAAAAGCCATCAAGAAATTTTAGAGGGGATTAAAAATATAATTGTATGTCAGGGCAACATTGGCATTGGTGTGCGCAGTAAAGAAGAGCTCAAAAGTAAAACGGAGCAAGTTTTGGAAAAATTAAATAGTGTGGGTATAACAATTAATTGCAATAAATATCAGTTTAATTGTGACAAAAGGTAATACTTAAGATACCAAATATCCAAAGAGGATATATCGCTGGATGATAAACTCATTAATAAGATATTAGAGATAGTTGCACCCATAAATAAAAAAAAAAATCTTTTTTAGGCTTAACCAATAAACTCTAACAGATATCTTCCGCAATATAGTGAGACCTTGTAGAAACATTTAATTAAATAAGGACGAAGAATACCAAGTTCCAATGAACAAAAAGACAGGAGGTTGCTTTTGAGAAATTAAAAAAGCACTCATAAACAAACCAGTTGTCAAAATGTTTGACCCAGTGAAAGAACTGACATTAACTACTGATGTCAGTGTCTGTACTATAGCTGCTTTTGTTTGTTTGTTTGTTTGGGGTTTTATGGCATATCAACCACTATGGGTTATTTAATGCCAGATCCAGTATTTACTCAATATATCAAAAACGTATAGCTGGCAACATCATTGTTTCAAAAACGTATAGCTGGCAACGTCACTGTTTCAAAAACGTATAGCTGGCAACGTCACCGTTTCCAAAACGTGTAGCTGGCAACATCATTGTTTCAAAAAAGTGTAGTTGGCAACATCATTGTTTCAAAAACGTATCCCTGGCAACATCATTGTTTCAAAAACGTATCCCTGGCAACATCATTGTTTCAAAAACGTATCCCTGGCAACATCATTGTTTAAATTTTTTTCTACTGATTGACCCTAAGCCACCGCTTTCCATCACATTTTAGGGGTAAGGTGTTAGTATATTTAGTGTAGGGTTTGGGTGGGAAAGTTAATTGTAAGTTATAGTTGTTTTGGGATGGGTTAGATGTGATGGGGCATGACATGACATGACCAGCCGATTGATCGGATCGACGGCCTTTTGGTTGGACGTAGTTTATCGTCATACCCAGGGCGCGGATGTAGTTTATCGTCATACCCAGGATGCGGATGTAGTTTATCGTCATACCCAGGACGTGGACACACCTTGGGATTTCACTATTTTCCCATAGCTGGGACCCTAACAGGTGCTACCGCCCCGGGTCAGGGTGGACCTGGAAACATCAGCAATTAAGAGGTGGTTCCACGCTCCTCGAAACCTCCTGATCAGAGGCCTTGCTGTTGGATGTAGTTTATCGTCTTACCCTGGCCTCGAATGCAGTTTAACGTCATACCCAGGACGGCTATAGCTGCAATATTGTCACAAGAGGATCATCTTGTAATGTACTTATCCAGAAAACTAGCATCAGCAGATGCAAATTATATGCATATTGAGAAGGATGCATTGGTGATTGCGTGGAGTGTGGAAAGAGCTAGAAATCTTTTGCTGGGAAGGAAATTTCTATTAAAATCCGATCATAAGCCTTTGAAATTTATATTAAACCCCAGAAGAGAGTTGTCAAAGGTCACATCTGCCAGGATATCAAGGTCAGTGATTAGGCTTATGGTGCTTGACATTGACATCATACGTATTAAAGGAAATACTATTCTGCACGTGGATGCATTATTTTGGTTAAATTTTGAGAGCAAAAATGTTGAAGCAAGTGAAAGTTGTGAGGATAGGATTTTGCACTGGACAGAAACAGATGTATTACACTTAAATCCGTTTAGGTTGGGAACTAGGCAGGAGCCGGTAATGGATAGAATAAAGAGAAATACCTGGGATTAATGGTTCTATGTCTGAGAGGCTTTATAAGGAGTGAAGACACAAATTAACAATAAAAAAGGAATTATATGTAATGGAGATATCATAGTACTTCCACAGTCTCTGAGAAAAGAAGTAATTAAAGCCGTGCATGATGATATACATGGAGGTATATGGGCTATGCAAATGAGGTTAAAGTTGCAAGTATGGTGGCCATGCTATTCAAGAGACATGGAAGAGTCTGTTAAAAAATGTCCAAAGTGTGCAGAAATAAAGAAATTTAGGCAAACAAAAATTCATTCTTGGCCAAATGGAGCTGTGGACATGGGTACATATGGATCATGCTTACATTAAAGGTATAGGACTATTTCTGATATTAGTTGACTTGTATTCAGGTTGGTCTGAAGTTATTAAAGTCATGGATAGAAAAGCCACTACTGTGAAGAGGATGTTGAGGATAGTGTTTTCAAGAAATGGAGTTCCAAAAACCTTGATCTTCAACAGTGCACCTGAGTTTTATGAAGAAAGTTTGTGTGCATGGTTAAAACATACAATGCACCACCTTACCACCCACATACAAATGGAATTGTGGAGAGAATGGTTCAAATGGTAAAAATAGGATTAAAAGCATTCTCTCCAGTAGATTGTTATATAGGGATTTATTTATTCAGACTACTCCTAAACTAGAGCTATTCCGCATGCAGGCAGAAGATGAAGTCCATCTGCATTGATGAGAAGACAAGAGCTCTGATAACCATGTCATTTGCAACAAATGAAAGCTTGTGGTACAGAAAGGACAAGGATTCAAGACCTGAAAAGGTGAATTTTGTGGTGCAAAAGGGATTTAACACAGGTGTGTTAACAAAGAATGGACAGGGCATACTGTCTCACAAAGACCAATTTAGAAATGAAATGAGAAATAAAAAATGAAAATCAAAGTTGAACTTTTGGTGGCTGATGGCACATGTTATATTACTGACTAGCCTAGAAGCCTCCCTTGGGGCAGACTTTAGGCTAGCTCCTATCAAGGGCTTTTCGGCCTTTGGCCTTTTACCTTCAGTATCCTATGTATGTAAAAATTATAAGAATTTAGAAACTGATGTTCATAGTTTGTTTACATTTATTTTTCACGCAATTTTTTATTTTTATTTTAAAAATCACCATTCTTTATGACATAAAGTAACTCTTAAAAGACATTAGGGAACCCAAACTATGTAATATTTTGAATACGTCACAGTATGCATGCTGAGAACCCCCCCCCCCAAAAAAAAAACTCATTAGCAATGTACCATGCCCCACTTAGTTTTAATTACGGTTTAATTAGATGATATCAATTGCATTTGTGATGAAGAGTGAAATTAAAGTTAAACCTTTAATAAAGAATTGTTTTTTAAAACCTTTCACTGTGTTTGGTATTCAAATTTAACTTTAAATGAGTTATTTAATTTTTAATTGCATGTAACTACAATAGTTAACAACCTGTTACTTCAGGTTGTTTATGATTTGCCAAGATCGAAAAATGGACACATATACACTGTGCTTTATATATATAGATGGAATCTAGTAGTTTTGGGCTAGTTGTTTGCCATGATTAAAGTTGTAGAGGGTTGTAGATTGCTTTTAGTGGAAACTATATTCATTGAGTATGTCTAAATTCTTATTTAAATCTAGAATGTGTAAATTTATTTTAAGAATATATTTTAACTTGGAATTTCGACATTCTTGTTGGCATTTAAATGAAGACATTAAAAGGATGCATCTAACATTATCTATATTCCAGCTGGTTGAAATGTGCAGCTACAATGATAATGATGATGTTTTATTTGATACTTCTATTTGGTCAAAAGGCCTACTAATATTCTTTTCATTTTTTTAAAATCAGTTCACCCCAAGCAAGGTGATAATACCACTAAAACACAATGGGGAGTGAAAGAGAATGAAATGAAACCCATTCCTAAACAGAAAGCAAGGGATAAACCTCTACTCCTGTTCAAAATCTGTGGAGGGCTGTGAACTTATCTACAATAAATATTATTAGTCTTATTTATTATTATTGTTTTTTTTATTCTCATTCATTGGCCTGCTATATCTACATATTACAAGAAGCCTACATTAGTAATCGTTTTTTTACTCTCTCACACATATATATATATATATATATATATATATATATATATATACATATATACACACACACACACACACACACACACATATGTATGTATCCCCATTTACACATGCACACATATATGTACCCACGCAATCACATTTAGGAAGCTCATGAAAGATGACTTGTAAGGTGTCCTCGGAGAGCTTTAATATATTACAAAAGTAGAACAGAAAATTTAATATTCTATGTCAAGAGATTTTTAACTTGAAAAGCTCTGTGGGAATTATAGAACAGATAAGAACATTACTATTTTCTTCAACAGGAATAAATATTGCTGACTTTTCATCACATTAAGACATTTTGTTGCTTTCCATTTTCTGGTTATTTTTCAAGACACTATTTCAATTCTGTTTTAAGGTTTTAGGAATTCATTTATTTAATATGGTTAGTGCCAGAGTAAGTTTTTGTGAAGAAAAATATAATCTATATACAACTGAATGTATGTAAGTTTCTAAAAAAAAAATAAATCTCATAAGAATTTATTTACAACTACAATTGCATATGTGTAAATATATGTGAGTGTATATATATATATATATATATATATATAAAATTTACATATATACACACACAGATTATAGAAGAGGGTGTGAAATGTTCTCAGTCTGACAAAGAAGGAATTGAAAAAATTTGATGTTTAGAAATTGGAAATGGGTGTGACTGAGAACTTTTCAGCATCTATATATATATATATATATATATATATATATATATATATATATTAGAATTGGACATAGTCCGACAATTTATTTAAAGACATTTATATTATGTTTAACGTTCTTTTTATAGATACAAGCGAAAATTTCTATGAAAATTTCTCGGAAATTCAGGCCGGTAAATGTTATTTAATACTGTTTATTATAAAAAAGCATTTGCTTAAATAACCCCTTATCTGGTCACCTAATTTCCCCAGCTTGCAACACCCTTGATTATTATGTGTGAGGTGCCGTTGAGTGAGAGACCAACAAAAGTTCTTGTAACACCAAAGATGAACTGAAGGCAAGGATTATGGAAGAATTCAGAAACTGAAGCAAGGAGATCATCCAGGTTTAGCTGCAGGTGATTCTGAAGTAATTTGGAGGCTGTGGTTGAAACCAATGGTGATTTTATTGAATTTACTCACTCTTCAGTATTTCAAGATATTTTTATACAATTTTGGGAAATAAATCTGTTAAAATGAGATGTCAGTGTTATTTTCATTACTGAGTAATTTAGGGGATAGTTTATCCAATGCACTATATATATATATATATATATATATATATATATGACCACTTGGTGGCAGTGGCTGGCCTTTCGATTGTAAACAAAGATGGGTGTACAGTGCTCCGTGCTAGCTGGCATAGCAGACGGATATCTTGAAATACAAGTGGCCAGGTATTTTATACATATATATATATATATATATATAAACAAACACACACACAGAGGAATATATATATATATATATATATAAATGTATGTATATATACAAACACACACAGAGAAATGTATTAAGGGATAATATGTATATTTATTAATATATACTTAATAGCACTTTTGTATTACATTGCACACTCTTTTATTAACACCAGCACTATCTGTGATATATTATAACTATATATATATATATATATATATATATATATATATAGAGAGAGAGAGAGAGAGAGAGAGAGAGAGAGAGAGAACGAGAGAGATATAAATAGACATACATACACATTTATTAATGAATATGCATTTCCATATATTCATCTTTGCTCTTTTAGCAAGTTCATTTTATAAACATAATTACAATAAATTATATTTTTCTACATAGCATCTCTTTCTAAAAGAGAAATTTTCTGAAATGTCCATACGATTATAGATCTTTCTATGCACGAACATGTCTGTATTTTTCTGAATCATATTTCTGTATTTCACATTATGCCATAGACTAATTGCTCTAAAATATTCTGTACTTAATATTATTTTGAACACTCTTCCTCTAATCAAAACTTTCATAATAGAAGAAACACAACCATGCATACATACATATGTTCTACTTGCATATTATTGATTATTTTATTTCAAAATTTATACTAAGATAAGAAGTGCTTAATATTTTATATATATATATATATATATATATATATATATATATATATATATATATATATCCACCCCTGTTTAAAATATCTCTGCCACATATGGTTTGGTGCCCCTGCTCGTCCTTGATAAAATCCAGACAAGAATCAGCAATATTATTGGTCCTGAGTTAGCAGCTTGGATTCAGGCACTTTCTCATCACTGTAAGGCTGCTTCTCTGTGTCTTTTCTACTTTCACAGTAATTGTTTGGTTGAGCTCTTCGCTATGGTACCTAGACTTTTGGAATTTAAGTGTCGTACTAGACTGGCATTGAGATCTCATTGATATACAGTTGAGTTGGCTAGATGTAATCGTAAGTTCTATGCTAACAGTTTCTTTTCTCACGAGTCTCACTTGCGGAACTCCCTTCTGTCTCCATGCTTTCCAGCCAATTTTAATCTTCAAAAATTTAAATGCAATGTCAATCACTATCTACTGTCCTCCTGATTACTCTTTCCTCTTCCTGTTCATTATTAATGTTTCTGCCTTCCACTTAACCCCTTGTGTCTTAGTTGCTCTACTGCCTTGTACGGGGGACGGGTGATACCATTTAAAAAAAAAAAAAATATCTTGAAACAGAATGAGAAGAGGAGATATCAAGTAAAACAGAAAGAGAAAGACATAAGGAGACAAAAAGTGAGAGTGACACAGAGTTGGATTGGATAAAGACAGTTGTTTGTAGTGAGGGGTTAAATCATGTTTTATGCCCTAACAATCTATTCAGACAAATTTGTCTCTGGACTGCAAGTGACCTTCTGAAATTAAAATCTTCCTTTTTAAAAAAAAAAAAAAAAAAAAAAAATCCTATCTATGTGAATTTGTGACAGACCGAAGGAGCCAAAACTGTGTTGATCATCAGATAGGGAAACACAAAGAGAAAGGGGCATAGAAAGTAAAATAGAAAAAGAGAGAGAAATGTAAAGAGACAAAAAGAGAGTGCAACACAAATATGGATGTAGAGGGACAAAAAGAGAGTGTGACACAGAGAGGGATGTAGAGAGACAAAAAGAGAATGTGACACAGGAGGAGTCATCATAGATAAAGACAGTTGTTTGTAGTGAGGGGTTGAATCATGTTTCATGAGTAACAATCTATTGAGGACATTTCATTATTTTTAACAGACTATGTAACTTTTCTTATAACTCTTTGAGAATGATCCTGGTTTTAAAAGTACAGAGTTCAGCATTTAAAAAATTTATCATTATTATTATTATTATTATTATTTTCAATCATTTCATCCCAAGCAAAACAATAATGTCAAGGGGTTTATTGGAATTGAAAGAGAATGAGAATAATTTAGTTAAAAGAAAGCACAATAAAAGAACATTGTTCAGGAAAAAAGAAGATTGACATTGCATTTAAATTTTTGAAGTGGCAAAGATACTAGAAACTGGAAGAGAGTCCCACAAACAAGAAGTGTGAGAGAAAAAAACTATTAGAATAGAACTTATGGTTACATCTACCTATTTCAACAGTAAAACAATGAGTTGTAGTTGCCAATCTAGTTGTATGCTTATATTCATGAAGTATTGAATCCAAGGATAAGAACAACTGCAACAAAAATATGTACAGAAAAGAGGGAAGCCATGTCAAGTTGGTGGGAAGGTGACTGAAGTTGAGATGCCAGGTCTGGACCAATAAAATTGCAGACTCTCTGAATTTTATCAAGAATCTTGAGATATATAGCAAGTACATCAGACCAGATATGGCAACAATAAGGCATGGATGAATGGCAGATTTAAATCAGTCTAACTTGCATGGGTCCTGCTAGTTGCATAAAAAACCCTTACTAAAATGAGAAGTGCATGATACAATAATAATATGGTGAATGTCACATGTAACTGAGATGAAGTGTCCATGGCCTTTATGTCTGATACCAATTTTATAAGTATCAGACATATATGACAGATAAACTCTGTATCCTGGATTGGATTTGCATGCCTTACAACTATCCTCTCTGCCACTATGTGCCCCCTAAGCCCAGATGATGATCTGCAAATCTTGTTGCAAACAACAAAGGTATTGTTGGAAGGACATTGAGCATAGTTGGTTTGTTTCTGGTTAATATGACGACAATTTACATTACCTTCCCTCAGCAACAGTATGTGCTCAAACATACCACATTTCCAAGACTGCATATTAGTTGGTGAATCAGAGTTAGTGCCTCTTCAGAGATCATGCTTGATCTGAGCATTCCCTAGACATTCATCCTCAAAGGTGTTGCATACATATATATATATATATATATATATATATATATATATATTTATTTATTATAATTTTATCATATAGACAAAACCATTTTACTCACGACAAAGATGCAACTTGGTTTCAGTGCATTTTAACTGCACATCTACATATATATAAATAAACTTTTTTCCCTCACCAGTAGCACGACTCAGAGTTTCATGCACAATGCAATCTTTAGGTGCTGAATTGAGAATTGAACAATTCAATTCAGCACCTAATGATTCACACTTCCTACTCATGCTACTGGTAAGAAAAAAAAAGTATATTTATTAATATACAATTTATAGCTCTGTCATTGAGGACTATTTTATTAACACCAGTACTCAATGCATGATATATATATATTGACCCAAATAAATAAGCAAACAACCGACTTCCGGTAAATGACCGGCATAATAAACTACCAACAATAAGCTATATAAACAAATTTTTACTACGTTAATAAAAAACACCGATCAAAATAAAAAATAAATAAATAAATATATAAGATAAAAATAAAAATAAAATTAAAAAAAACAAACAAAAAAAAAAAACAAACAAAAAAACAAGCAAAATAATTTGACATAAATAAATAAACGACTTCCGGTAAAAGTAACCGCCAAAATAGACTACCCATAAAGCACTACTGACCCTTATATATAAATAGCCGAGAAAAATAACAGCACTAGTTGCCTGACGATTGCACTAGCATGAAACAGACTGTCGCCTCTAAGTGCTGACTTCCATGTTCACTTTTATATATCTCGAGGAAATTGTAAGACAAAATGGAAAAAGTTTACTCAGTCCAATGAACTCCTAACGGATGAAACATGTCACAAATAAACATTTCCACTTTGTTATACAATTTCCTCAGTACTCTTCTTGATATATAAAATTTAAATTGTTATCTCATGATAAAACAAATCAAGTTCTCCCATTCACTGGCATATTATATAAAAATACATTTAAATTCACCTTCATCTCTGTCATGCACCAATGGCTTACGGGTAGATTCTCCGACTGATGCCAAATCAGTTGGAGAATCTCGGCTTGAGGCAATCGGATGTCTAGCCACACTCATGAGCTGTGAAACAGCTAAACAGTCTGTCTGTAGTTGACTCCTGAAAAATTATTTCGGTTGGCTCTCAATGAGGAAAAGTGAGTTTGTAAACAGTGCCCATTACTGCTGATAATGCAAGACTTTTCAATAAAATGAATCGAGTTCTCCCAGTCACTGGTGTGTTTATCTAAAATAAATAAATGCATATTTAAATTCACCTTCATCCCTGTTGTGTGCCAATGGCTTAGGGGTAGAATCTCCGACTGATGCCAAATCAGTTGGGTTTCAATCCTGATTTGAGGCAATCAGATGTCTAGCCACACTGATGAGCAGTGAAACAGTGTCTGTGGATGACAATATATATGTGTGTGTGTGTGTTTATAAAAATTTAGCGATTTATATTTATGAACAAAAATAAAAATGTCATTCAGTTTACAAAATTTTTTAATTTAAGAACACTCATAAATATTCTTTAGGCTAACTGTATTAAGTCAAGGTAAACTATGGAGGATGCTAAGATTTGTAAACTGAATGACATTTTTATTTTTGTTCATAAATATAAATCGCTAAATTTTTATAAACACACACATACAGATGTGGCCAGATGTGGTTGCAGAAATTGTCTGACAGCCATGACTACACAAAGTCCCGTTGCCAGACATAGGATTTTCTTGACCCAGGAGAGCACTACCTACTCATGGAAATTGATGTAGGCCTTCATATTGAATCTGAGGCCCTCACCAACAAATTTGGGTGTTCTTTTCTTATGAGAATGATTAGAGTGAGTTTTCTGAGCTGCCATACCTTCATAATCACTGATCCAAATCTTTCTGAATTCGCTGCACTGTCCCCAGACTGACACCCAAACACTCTGAAATGTTCATTTTGGAGCTTCTGGAATGCCTAACAGTACAGCATGCTGTTTCCAAAGTTATGGTGGATTGAATTGCATCATGGTGCTCTTTTTCTCACAGATGATGCCCAACTGATCCTACTATACTGTGCAGTTGACAAAATCAAAAACGAACAGCGCGCATATGCAAAATTAAAAATATAAAATGGTGAAAATGTACCCATCGTGCCCTGTATATATGCACACATAAATACATGATATGCCAAAAATTTGGGGCCATCTTCTGGATTTTAAAGAATCACCAATAAAGGAAAGGTTGAATGTTTTTTTCAAAACTAACTTGCTAGTTCACTTCAGGGACTTTCTCTTCTTGAAGGTTTTTATCATATATTCAATAATAATAATAAAATTAACCCATTACTGCATAAAATCTCCTTAAGATTGGAGCTACTTTTGCCTAATCTACCTTGCTGGTTAATGGTATTCTTAAGGCTGAAGGATTTTGAATTTTAAGTAACCAACCCCTCTAATGGGTTAAATAGTTTCAGCATTCTAGTTTAGTAGGAGTGAATTAACCCTTCAGCATTCAATATGCTCAAACCCAACCCACCATAATTAACCCCATGTATGCTCTGCCATAATATATGATGACATCATCACAAATAATGCAGAGTGCCACACAAACAGTGAGAACTTGACGATGTGCTACTCCTGCCATCTCTTCTTTCTTTGATTAGTGAAGAAAATAAAAGGTTTACAATATTTTCTGCATCTTCTTTTGACAATGAGAAATCAAGCATCGCAACAAAATTGAGTGTAGTGATTCAGAATGGTCATTTGTGCAATATACAGCCCAGATTATAGTAGAATCCGAGGAAAGAATTGAAAAAACTAGAAGAAATGCAAGATGAATATGATATTGACATTTCTGACATGAATGGTGGTGAACTGACCAATTCAGATGAGGATCATAATGTTGACACATATATGTCAGATCTTGAGTGAATAAATGATCTCTATGATGTCAATTTACTAACATTTTTGGAATCTAATGGTCATATACATTCATGTCGGAGGATGCCAGGCAGGATGACTATTTGCTTTTGTTTTGACAGATTCTTGATATGAAGCTTTGGCAACAGAAACAGTGTGAATGTATGAGGCTATATATATATATATATATATATATATATATATATATATATATATATATATATATAATATAGATAAGTGTTGTCTATTTATTTTATGTAAATTCTTTTCATATCGTCTAAGCTTATCAGACGATATGAAAAGAATTTACATAAAATAAATAGACAACAGTTGTCTATATTATTTAATGAACCATGACATGCATCAATGAAAAAATGCTGCCTAAATTCACATACACACACACATATATATATATATATATATATATATATAAATGTGTAAAGTTAATACTGAAGAGTTAAATGAAAGAAAATATAAAACTTACTAATTATTAAATTCAGAGAGTGGCCTCAAATTTTTTACTTATAGTACATATAATCTCACACTTCTTCAGTCCTGATTTGTAATACTGTTTTCTTAGAATAAAAGAGAAAAACATTTAACTGTCTTTCTATAGGTCATAGAAAATATCATTGCTCATGATTTTTTTTTTTGTTATTTTCTTTATATCTCTTCATTTTCCTTAAGTTCAGTTTAATCTTCAGGAGAGCAACTAATTGTGTCTCATGTATTCTACTTACATGAAATGGAGAGATTATATTGCATCATTTGCTAGATCTTCTGCTAGGAAAGTTGGTTCATTGTGTTGTGCCAGACAATTTTACTCACTAGAATCCATCTTGCACATTTATAAATCAACCTTTGTTCATGCATTGAATATTGCTGACATAGCTGGTCTGGTGCTCTGGCTATATATCTTGAAATTCTCAAGAAAATTCAAAGAGAGATCTATAATGTTATCAGTCATCTCAACTTCAGTCACTTTCCCACCAGCATGACTGGGTTTCCCTCTGTATTTTACAAATATTTTCATGACAATTGTTCTAATAAGCACTCCTCCTTGGTCGCTCAACTGCATGAATTTAAACATGCTACTGAAGTATTATGAGACCCAGAAAAACTTTGTTAGAAACAAAGAAAAGAGTATTGAACTGTTACATGATATTTGTCCTCCTATATGGCAGTGAATGTTGGATAATCTTCTCAAAGATGAAGCAATAGAAACATGGTTCTACAGAAAGATGCTGAGGATACCATGGACAAAACATGTGAGCAACAACAAGGTTTTGGAGAAAATGGAAACAAAAAGGAATCTTATATTTAATATCAGGAAGAGCCAGTTGAAATTTTGGGGTCACATAATGAGGAAGGAAGGCTTGGAAAATCTGATACTGACAGGACAGATCAATGGAAAGAGAGACAGAGGAAAGCAGTGCATAACATACTTGATAAATGGTAGAACAGGGTTTGGGAGAGATAACAAAAAGTCAAAACTTATTAAGAGTTACAAGGGACAGGAAGATGTGGAGGGCCATCTCACCTACGTCCTGAAGGGACACAGCACATAAAAGAAGACTAGATTGGCTACTAGGTCCCATTGTTTTAATGTTGAAATAGCTAGATATAACTGTAAGTTCTATTGAATTAGCTTTTTTTCTTGCACTTTTTTCTTTGGGGAACTATATTCTGGTTTCTTGCTTCGCTGCCAGGATCTTCAAAATTTTAAATGCAATGCTGATTGTTGTCATATGTTTTTTTGAATCCTGTTTTTTTAGTGTTCTTTCTTCTTACTAAAGCCTTCTCATTCTCTTTCACTCCCAGTAGCCACTTGTGTCTTAGTGGCATTATTACCTTGCTTGTGATGAAATGATTCAAACAGGCAATTTTATCTAGACAACATCATAATTATATTAATCTTGAATTTTTATGTACTGTAAATGAAAGGTAATAAATAATTTGTCATCTGAAGCTGTTGGCGACAGTGCCATTTCTCACATTCAATGTATTGGTACCATAATATTTAGCAGTCTGGAAAGACTATGCTGAATACAATCAGTCTGGAAAGACTATGATGAATACAATCAGTCTGGAAAGACTATGCTGAATACAATCAGTCTGGAAAGACTATGCTGAATACAATCAGTCTGGAAAGACTATGCTGAATACAATCAGTCTGGAAAGACTATGCTGAATACAATCAGTCTAGAAAAACTATGCTGAATTCAAAAGTATATAGAAGGAAACCACTATCTTTTCCAAGAAATAATCACAATTCCCTGATATTAAAGAAAGCTGTAGAGAGCCATAACCTCCTACATCTTGGCATTTATCAAAAAAATATTTCTCATAACCAACACTTGAAGCAAACATTTGAAAAATCAAACACCAATTTCTAAATGCGCATGCAATTATGTCTCATAAACTTTTTCATTTTTAAGAATTTTAATCATCCAAACTGTAAAATGCATTTTAACTTTTAAGTAGAGAACATAATTTGATATTACAAAGAATAAATTTTGAGGTAAGGTAATTTAAGTGCTATATTTAAAATAGAAATCAATGAATTGTTCTGCTATCATAATACACAAGTGATCATGTCAATAACAGATAACTGTTACTTGAGACAGTTTATACTTTGAAATATTTGATTACAAAGTTGCATGTTGAAGCAGTATAGTGAATAAAGAGTAAAATATGTTGCTGTAAATGTACATTCTTTATCATTAATTTGAAAGGGTGATATCATACAGCTGATAAGTTTGGTACCCATGCATGTCATCCATATGAAAGTCTCAATCTGATGTAGTTATTTAAGAACATGACTTGATTTTTTGGCTTTGTAGCAATTTAAAGTTTAGAGTGAAAATAACCTGAGCAAAAACTATTCTATGTTCAATTTCTTTATCAGCTTTTCTTTTTAAACATTTCCCCTCAAGCAAGGCAATAATACCACTAGAACACAGAGAATTAAGGAAAATAAAGGGATAGGTTTCAAGGAGATAGAAAATGGTGATTGATATTGCATTTAAATTTTTGAAGATTGTTGGTGGCATAGAAGCAAGAAATCAGCTGTGGGGCTCCACAGGTGAGAAGTGCAAGAAAAGAAACTATTTGAATAGAATATACAGTTGCATCTAGTTAGTTCAACAATAAAATGATGAGACCTAGTTGCCAATTTAGTAGTACACTTAAATTGATAGAGTCAAGGCACCAAGGATGAAAGCTTATCAGAACAATTGCCATGAAAATATTTGTAGAAAAGACAGAAAGAAGCCATGCCACAGGAGTGAGAAAGTGACTGAAGTCAAGATTATTTTTATGCATATCTCAGAATGTAGAATAATTGGCCATGGCTAAATGTAATTGGTAGAAATGCCCAACAAATATAATTCCCAAAGTTTGCAATAAACAACAAAAGAAAAAGAAAGAACAGGGCAGAAATAATACTAAGCAAACAATATATGCAAGACAAGGGTAGGCAAAGCAAGAGTAATGAGGCAAAAAGTGCACAAAGTAAGAACGATGTTAACACACAGAAGGGATACAGACAAGTGACCGCAACATTCTGACTTCAAGACAAAGAAGAACCGTATTATGACAGATGAAACCGAGAAGTGGTCTATCTTATTGGCTAGAAAGAAATCCCAGCATGCCTCTGCGTGATATGTCTATAAATTTGGTGAGAGGGATATTTTGCAGGCATTCCAAGATGGAACTTAATGCTTACTGATCAATAGCTCTCCTTTAGACTGCTATAAATAAGAGACCCATCTTTGGATTGGTAGACTCAGTAATGATTCATAGGCAAAGAAAGCACTAAACACTAATCACTCAAATACAAAAATCCCTTATACTGATTTCAAACCTATCACAAATAAATGGCAAGAGCATTGGAAGTCCAACCCAGACAACAAACTGTATAGCATCAATCCCATCATAGTAGAGTGTAAACTAGGATAAAAAAAAAAATAAGAACGGAGGAGGTTATGTTGGCCAGACTCCACATAGGTTATACTTACATTAACAACAATCACCTACTGAAAAATGAAGAACCATCAATGTGTATTGCATGTCAAGAACAATACAAAGTAAAACACACTCTAGTGCAGGGGTTCTCAACCGGGGTCCACATGGGCCCTAGGGGTCCATGTAATATTTCTTGGGGACCACAGGCAAAATATAACAAATTGGGGGTCCACAATGATATTTTGGTAGTCCATGAAGAAAACCAACTCAAAATGGTTTTTATTATTAAAAATTAAATTTCTATAATTATTATTATTATTATTATTATTATTATTCTTGTAGAATAATCTATTTGCATTAAATTAGTTTTCATTTAAAAAATTTAAAAAATAAAGCTTAATTATATAATATTTCTTTGATTATCAAAAACTCAAAATTTTTATTAGTGAAAAATAGAATATTGTTGTCTTATGTCAAATAGCTATTAAGGGGTCCACCAAAAAAAAAAAGAAGGGAAAAGGGGTCCATAGTTAAAAAAAACGTTGAGAACCACTGATCTAGTGAATTGTGGAGGTCTAAATCCAATTCAAAGAACAATATTATCAAGTAAACAACTGAAAAGAACTCTTTAACAAAGTCAATCCATCAAAAATAATCCAATTCCTGAAAGAAACCAGATTTTACATGAAAGTATAATCTTAAAATCTTATTTTCTACACTACTCATAAAATTTTCTACCCAAACAATGAGTTAAAATCGAAAGTCTTTCTTTTCGCTTCTTCTGAATCATATTGAAAACATTGATAATAAATAA
>OZ038516.1:41387723-41402723 GCA_964036315.1 Acanthosepion esculentum
AGCAAGTGTCTGAACAAGGCCAGTACACTCAAACACTCAGTCATGATGACTTGTGACTTTGTGCTAGAACAATCATCGATGTCTCCACAAATAGTTCCGTCTTATCAATTTCACTCAGAAGGCTTGGGTCAACATGTGGTATGGTTTTCAGGCACTTTCCAAAGTTGCTGCATGCTGGGATTGTCTCCCCAGGCTGATAACATCAAGAAGTCCTGACAAATCAACCATTGTGAGATTTGAACTTGGATTTTATGATAGGAAAGCAAACATTCTAACTACTTGACCATGTATGATGTTTGCTATAATGTAACAGAAAACAGACAAGGTGAAATTAGCTTTTATATAATAGAATCTCTCCTTCATTTGAAACTCCTAGGGGACCAAGATGTCAAGCTAGTAACTAATCAACTCAGGTAGTAAAACTGTCTATACAGATAACAGACATGAGTTGCTAATGCTAACAAAGAAGAAATTTCTGCTTACCATGGTAAATAAGTCTTGAGTTAGGGAGTGTCAGTCTGTCAATATTTGGATTGGTTAAAAGGTCAGTTATGATGGAGAGCAAACTGCTGAGGTTGGAATCTGAAAAAAAAAAAAAAAAATGAAACATTGTAAAATCTTTTATTTTTCTCAAATACTTGGCAAAATGCTCTTTGAATATTGAATATAAGAGAAGCCAGGACTTAGCTAAACAATGACTAACTACCCCTGATTATGCCATTCTTCTTCTACATACCATGTCTCTTCAGGATGTTGGCAATCATGGCTCTGCATCCACAATTTCCTTTGTAGCTCTTAATAAATTTTGTCTTTTTTTTTATCTCTCCTAGATCTCGCTCAGCCATCCATTTACTAAAGTTCATTAGGTAGGTTATGCATTGTTTTTTTGTACCTCTTGATTTCAATCTGTTCTTTTGAGTCTCAAATTTTCCAAGCCCTCTTTCATCATAATGTGCCTAGAAATTTCTTCCTGATGTTAAAGTGTCCTTTTTGTTTCCATTTTCTCTAAAACTTCATCTTTGCTGATATGTTCAGTCCATGATATTCTCAGCATCCTTTTGTAGAACCACATTTCTATTGCTTCAAGTCTCTTCTTCATTTGTGAGAAGATTGTTGAACATTCACTGCCATATAGAAGGACTGATGCTTTTTTAATCATTGTTTTTTTTTTTAATCAGTGTTTCTCAACCTTTTTAAGCAATAGCACAACTAAGAAAATAATAATACTATGGCACTTAGCAAAATCTTTAAAGGGTATACATTTAAATGTTATGAAATAAAACTGTAGATTTAAAAAAATACACACACAAATATGAAATATACATAACTGGGAGAGGAAGGAGTCATACCTTTCCCAATGGTATGTGCATGTAAGTGAATATAATGAACCTAATGGGAATTGGAATTCAGCTGTTCGATTAACAATTCCAAGCCATTATTATTACGCCACACACACATCCAAACTTACAGCACCCAGTATTCCCATGTGGTCACCCATCTAGGTACTGACTAGGCTTGATTTTGACTGACTGGTGATCATATGGGAACCAGTGTTTCAATGGGATGTGTCCGTAAGCCTTCAATCCCTAGGGTACGTAACCAATTGGTTAAAGTCGGGTAACTAGCAAACAAATCTAAGGTACTGAATGGGGTATTTACAGCAGCCCACCTTAATTCGTTATTGGCATAACATGTATATATCAACACCTTCAATCAATTAAAGTTAGAAACCATGAGAGCCATGGCTGGTGTAGCATCAGAGCATATATTATTATCATGATGATGATGGAGCCTGGTTGTACTTTCAGGTGCTTCTTTTATGAAAATGATGACCATAAATTTTTATATTTCTTAATGGAATTAAATATGTAATTTCCAGAGTATTTAAATATAATGTATTGATTCTTCTGCACTTAATTTCCTCTATCCCAATTTCAATAATTAATATATTGTTGATTTCAATGCAATCAAATTAGCACTTGTCATAATGAGCATGAAAAGATTATATTGTATAATATTTTTCAAAGGAGTCAAGCAAAAGGGTAATGTAATGGCAATTGTGGGAAAATTAAATAAAATAATAATGAATAATAAAAAAAAAGAAAAGTAAATACATTTTCCCATTATACTATTAATAAAGGAACCAGAAATTTTATTGCCCCACTTGGTTTCATCAAACATCCATTAAGTGGTGATGTTTAGGTCTATAAAAAGACAAACTTCTCTTCCTCTTTTCTCCCCCTTGCATGTAATAGGATGTAGATGAGGATGTCCTCACTGGAGTGCATTTGTTTCTATCGCCCACTGATAATTGAACTCACTTTTCCACTTTCCAGCACATAGCGTTCGTACGTGTCTTCCAAAACCTCCATCCCTGAAGTAAATCAATCTTTACTTTAGTCATTCTAATTCAGCATAAGACTGACTTGAGCTCGACAATCATAACCATGCATATCATGATATGCCTGAAATTAGTTCTGGACCAGGAAAAGAAACTCACTCCCACTTTCCAACTGATAGCATTTACACATATTTTGCCGAAACACCCCAATGAAGTAAGACGAGTTTTACTTTTGTTGTTTCAACTCAATGCAAGGTTGACTTAAGTCCAACCATTATAACTACTGATGAAGTAAGTACAACCTTTCTTTGGTTGTTCCAACTCAGCACAAAGCCGACTTGAGCTTGACCATTATAACATTGCTTATCCTTACTTATCCTAACTTCTGGACCAGAAAAAGGAGATGGACATACCCAAGAAACATTGAGAACTTTGTTTCCCAATGTTTTACACTATGGAAAAAAAATGGTTTGTAGCATAAACACAAGTTTTCTATACTTCATTAATTGTTTACATGTGAACACACACACATCCAATACACCAACATGCAACCTTTAACTTGCATAATATTTATAAGGAAACTTTCAGCATTCATGGGCCAAGCAAAATCTTTCTATTAAAACAATTTTTCAGGAAAGTACTTGTAATTGCTGTTTCCTCTACTTCTGTGGGTGAAAATAACAATGGGAGGTTCAGATCCAGTGTCATAATTCCAAAGATCATAACTGAGTCTTGCAAGTCCAAAGTAAAAATGCAGAGGCATAATTCCAAAGAGGTAACAAAAAAGCCTATGTCCAAATCTCATAAAACACAACTACCAACTTCACTCATGAAGAACAAAAGACAGCCAGTTTTCCAAAGTAGCATTCTTTTCTTGGGGTAAGAAATATTGTCAAGACTGGTAGGGAAGCACAAACAGTTACCATATTTCCAGGTCTACTAAATCTACTAAAATTGACCCAATTTTTTTTTTTCTGATAAATATATCATCATCGACCAGATTTATTAATATCAATGTAATATTTTTTCTTTGTTGGATGGAAATAAGTGTTAAACATTTGAGATTAAATTAAATATGCTTCTACTTTATGCTTTTATTTTGCGGGTTTTTCTTTTTTTCGTTTTACAACAATATTTATTTTTCATTCTAAAATCTTCTTGTACAATGTTTAATTTTCACTACTTTTTGTTTTTGTTTTATTTTTAATCATTTCACTCCAAGTAAGGCAATAAAGCCACTAAGATGTAGGGTAGGGGGGTAGTTATTGAGTGTCAAAGAATACAAGTAAAAGAAAAAAATTATTAAGAAGTGAGAACAATAAAAGAAGAGAAATTAAGAAGACAGAAAGTAATCATTGACAATGCATTTCTATTTTAGAAGATCAGCTTGACAGGAAAGCAAGAATCAGGAAGAGAATTCCACAAATGAGAAGTGCAAGAAAAGAGACAGTATAGAACTTACAGTTACGTCTAGCCATTTCAACAGTAAAATGGTGAAATCATGCAGCCAGTCAAGTACTGTGCTTACATTCATAGGTAGCATAAAGAAGAGTTCATCAGAAAAATTACAAAGATTTATAGAAAAGGCAGAGAGAAGCCATGTTACAGTTGTGAGAGAGTAGCACAAGTTTATCTACCAGGTCAGGTCAGAAACAATAACACTGCAGAATCTTCTTTGGATTTTATCAAGAATCTCTAAATATATAGCAGGAGCACCAGACCAGATGTGACAGCAATATTCAAAGCCTGGAGAAATGGTAGGCTTATAAATATGGAAGAGATTTAAGTGCAAAAATGTTTAGCATGATACAGAGAACCAACTTAGCAATTGATTCATTATAATCTTTCCACTTCATGTCAGGGGAAAACATTAGCCTGAGGAGTCACAAGGAGTCACACTCCTGGAGCATAGCCATGCTGATGGAAGTCAGAAAAGGTTCTCTCAAACGATTAATAGAACTGAAATTAACAAGCCATTCTTTGCCCAAATTAACAACAGATTGTAGATCATTTTTTAGATCAGATGCTAATTTGACCATATTGAATCAATTTTTATAATAATAAAAAATCAAAACCTATTAACATATCACATACATTTGACTGTGATGCATGTATTACAATGCTTATATTAGACTTCATATATTTTTACCCCACTGTATCACTTTGTTGGAATGCTGTTCCTTCACTCAATAATAATAATAAAAAATCAAAACCTATTACTGTATTACATACATTTGACTGTATTGCATGTGCCTAGTATACACTTATCATGTATTATGATGGGTATATGAGACTTCATGTATTTGTACCCCAGAATCACTTTTTTGGAATGCTGCTCTTTCACTCAATAATAATAATAATAAATATTACATTAAAAATTTTGAACAGATCGCATATATTTTTCTTAATTCACCCTCAGTAAAAGAAAAAAATGAAAACCCCAAATTATACAATCAGAGAAACAAAATTGAAGGTATGTATGAGAGGGTAGCTGAAAAGTTCTCAGTGTGACGAAAAAACCTTGAAAAAAGAGATTAAATAAATCAAGATAACAGCAAACTGACATTGAGTCATCTGTGCTAATATACTTGTCTTTGTTGAACAACAGAGATGGGAAAATGATAGATCAAAAAAATGGATCAATTTTCAAAATATTATTTGAAATTAATTATTATCATTATTCCGTAAGTTGTTTACACTGAAATCCAAAATCATATTGAGATAGTGGAACATAAATTCCAAAAGTTAAGTAAAGTATTAAGAAACAGAAAAAATTCATTAGATACATAGAAAAGAGTACTGAACTATTGCATAACATTAGTCCTCCTATATGGTAGTGAATGCTGGACAATTTCCTCACAGATGAAGAGATTTAAGGCAACAGAAATGTGGTTCTACTGAAAAATGCTAAGAATACCATGGGTCAAACACATGAGCAACAACAAGACTTAAGAGAAAATGGAAACAAAAAGGACACATACTTAACATCAGGAAGAGATAGTTGAAATTTCTAAGCACATAATGACGAAAGAAGGTTTGGAAAATTTGATGCTCAAGGGACAGAGGAAAACAATGCATAAGCTACTAAGTGAACATGAGTAAATGGATGCAGAGCAATATTTAACAAAAAGACAAAATTTATTTAGAGCTACAAAGGGGAAGAAAGTGGCAAGCCATGATTGCCAATGTCCATTATACCAAGTCAGACTAATTGTCAGAAAGGCAGGTTTGCAGTAAAGGAACCATTGGTACATCTTTTATTTCTTACCAATTCTATTTTTTCTTGCTCAGAAATTTTGGAAAGCTGTGATTGACAATGTCCTGAAGAGATGCAGTACATAGAAAAAGAAGTTGTTTACATTAATATTCTCATCTTGTATGCTTTTCTAAGTAAATGTGAACTTTGATTCTGATGCAAAACTCCAATAGTCTGCTTCTACCACACTGAGAAAAAGCTGGTGTTATATAGCTCTCTCAGTCCCAGACCCATGCTGACTAAGTAGAATGTGCTTGCTCAATAGTCAATTGTGGAAGAGGACATAACTCTTGGTACTTACTGCACCACAAGCAACCAACTTTGGATCGTTTATCAACTTGATCCGATTCTCTGTTACATTTTGTTGACTAAAAAAGATAAAAGATATCAGTCCTAACAAATTATGGAATGATAATAAGTAATTCTCTTTGAATTTCAAACAATATTTTGAGAACTGTTCCACTTGGAACTTTCATCAGTGCCTTCACTGTGTTAGGACTATTTGTTGCACATCACAAACTTTTACGAAACCAAAACATTAACCTAAAAACTCGAGTAATGTTCTTAAATAGCCTTGTCAGATCAACACTTACATATGGAGTCAAACTCATTCAGAAATATCTAAACTATCAGTTGTATACAACCACTTTCTCAGATCAATAGTTAAAAATAACTGATTGAATGAAACCTGTAGGTTTCAGCAAGGACCATCCTCCTTCAAACTTTATAGACTGAATCACAAAGAACTGTACCAAATAATACAAACCACATTACTTGAAGAATTTCAACAATGAAAATAGATAGCACATTTAATTCTAAGAGAAAATAATGATATAATGAAAATGCTGATGTTATCCACTACTTTAAGCAAAAGATTAGGAAGGAAACTGCCATCAATAATTATTTGTTTTTTTGATAAGCAGCATATCAATTCCTTATAGGTCATTTAGTTGTTACATTGTAGGATACTGCTTATACTGACCACTTCTTGTTCATATGTCTCTGGGTTGCTACTTATGACTTTTGCTCAATGTTGTAAGCAGCAGACAATCTCTTTCTTTACTCTGTATGAGTAGTGGGAGTTGAAGCTGAGGTATTGTCTGGTGAATGTAGGTTTGCGGTATATGAACGTCTTGAACCCATGCTCTGTTTGAGATATTAGTACATCCAGGAAGGTGAGTTTGTTGTTGCTTTCTCTCTCCATTGTGAACTATATCAATCTTATTGAGATCACATGGTCCAGTAGTAGCTGGACCTCTTCCTAGTGTGGCCAGAGTATGAAGGTTTCATCTATGCATCTCCGTCATAGGGTTGGCTTTAGTGATTTAGATTCTAATGCCATTTCCTCGAAGTATTTCATATATAGGTTTACCATTGCTGGTGATAATGGCATGCCCATTGCTAAACCCTCATCCTGTCGATATATGTCTGATCCCATTCCAAAGTGTGCTGTTTGCATACAGAAAGTCAGCATCTCTATCAGGTTATCTATTGGTATACTGGTCCGTTCTCCTAAGGATGAGTCCAAGGCCAGTCTGTCCATGACTACTGAGAGTGCCTCCTCGGTGGGTACCTTGGTGAATCTGGATGGATTGGATGGGAGCATCTCTGATTATTTCTACAAAGTGTGTGGAGGTCTGGACATATGATGGTGACTTTCCTATTAATGGGTTAATTATACCTACTAGGAAGTGACTCAGAGGGTGGCACATAGATCCTTGGCAGTTAACATTGACCTGAGTGGAATTTTTGGGAGATCATATAAGTGAGGTAGCTTGGTGTAATACTGTGACAACTGCTTGTATGTCTTAGGTGTGTACAGTGGCCAAAACGTTTTGAATATGGCAATGAAGATGAGTATAACAGACTGAATAATGTAAATAATCATAATACCTCAGCTCAGATATAGACAGATATTTTGATAGAGTTTTACAAAGTTAGTAGCAACAGAAAATGTTGATGGATTTTTAAACTTGAATACATGTACAGTAATTTGTTTTAATTCATAACTAATTATTAAATAAATATCTAACACTTTCGCCCCAGGCCCTCAACCCCCGACGTCTTACTCTCTGGGTTGAGGTGTCTACTCGGTCTTAACCGAACTTAAGGGAGTGACCATAGGTCCCCTGAGCATCCGTAGATCATTCGACCGGTCCACTGGTTTAATCCTGCTTCCTGCCCACGTTGTGTTTGGTTTGATCCAGAAAGCAGAAGTGATGTTCATTCATTCACTGTCAACTGAAGACATAGACACGGCTGGAGAGTCTGTGCTAAGAAATTTAGAATGCACCAAAAAAAATATATATCTGCAGAAAGCCGGACAATGGTTGAATTGGTAATGTCTTTTATATAGCAGAAAAGAATAGTATAGAAAAGAAATGGGTTACAGAAAAGAAAAGAAAAGTAATTGATGTAAAAACTCATACACTGGATTCTAGACAGAGAGAGAGAGAGTGGGTTGTGATTAGCTTGTTGTGAAATCATCTCAGAACAATATACGATTCTTGTTGTCACAAATAAACTGAAGCAGACTTTGATAAACAAAAAGTTTAATAGAATGCCAGGGTATTGTAATTCAATAAACAAAATTCTATAAATAAAAAAACGAGAAAAAGTAAAAGATCCCTCCCCTCACCGGTGAAATGCTGAGTTGAAATCCCCTGCTCTACAACACACTTCCACTAAGCAGCTATGCATCACAACCAGGTTACAAGTAAGTCTTTGTTGGAATTATTTTACACAAAGAACGTCATTTTAAACAGTGAATATCATTAGTCCTTTCCTAAAACTTTATCCTCAGTCTTAAAATTTTTCATTCTTTCTATTTTAGTCATGTTGAATAAATTGTTTTTTTATTATTTTACTATCAGTGACTTCAGAACATTTATATTTTTTTTAAAGGGAGAACTGCAAAATGAGACATACCTCTTATCTTAATTGATAAATTTTATCAACAAGAAACCTCATGAAGCACATTTTGGGAAAATGTCATGAATTATCTACTCTTTTTATGGCTGTATAGAACGAGGTTTTGCAGACAGATAAATTAGCTGTTATGTTTTTAATGCTTAAAACTTTCTAAGGATCTTTTTAATGCAAACAGAGAGTGAAATAAAAATTGTTAAATAGCGTTCTTGTAAAAGTAATAATTAGTAAGATGAAAATCATCTTTGTTTTGTTAATGTTCTTAATCAATAATGTATAATTTCTTAGTTTAGTAGGTCTCATTATTTTACACTTGAACTAACTAGATGCAACTGCCACTTCTATTCTAACAGTTTCTTTTCTTGCACTTCTCACTTGTGGAACTCCTTTCCAATTTCTTGCTTCCCTGCCAACTACAATATTCAAAAATTTAAAGGCAATATCATTTACACTTCTGACTTCCTGAACCATTTATTGTCCTTTCTGCACTTCTGCTCACTAAAGTCTTCTCATTTTCTTTCACTCCATGTAGCCCCCTGCGTCCTTGCTGAGGATGAAGCAATTAAAAAAAATAGCTTCTAATTGAATGTTCAGGTGGCACAATAATTATTAATGAGGAAATTAGAATCAACTAGCTGAGTTCCAATTCCAGTCTAGTCTGTTCACTATGCACTAATACCTTTGTAAAAAACATGAATCCATTTCTTCTCCCTTAGCTTTGAGTGAAATAGTAGAGTATACTGAACTCTCTAGCCTTGACTAACTTCCAGTCTAGTAAAAGGAAAAGTCTAAATTCAAAACTATGGAGAAGGCAAATGGTGAACTGCTCCACTATCTTTCCCAAGATGTTTGGTTTGGTTTGTTTTGTTTTATGGCATATCAACCTCAACGTGTTATTTAATGCAGACAAGATTTTTATTGCTGGTAATAATTTTTTTCAATAAATGTATTGTTGCTAATATATATATATATATATATATATATTTTTCCAAAAATATATATATATATATATATATATATATATTTTTTCCAAAAATCTATCACTGGCAATATTTTCTCTTAAAAAATTTACTGCTACCAATATTTTTCTTCAAAATAGTTATATATGTATAGTGTTTTGACATCAGTTTTGGGGGGGGGGCAACTATTTACCCATAGCTGGGATCCTAACAGGTGCTACAAATCTGGGTCTGGGTGGACCTGGGAACACCAGCAATTAAGAGGTGTTTCCATGCTCCTCAAAAGCTCCTGATCAGATACCTTGCTGTTGGACATAGTTTATGGATGGTTTCCCAAGATGTCATGGCAATTACAAATAATAAAGAAATCTGTGCAGGCATGATTACCTACATTTTGAAAGAACAAAAAATTGAAAAATAAATCTAGATTAAGCAATTTTCCTAACATATTAGGAAGAAGATTAACCTTGTGCTGAGTTTGTGTTTTTTCCCAAAATGCTTAAGGGAGAGAATTAAAATTTAAATGAGAGATTATATCATTTCGTTGGTTAACGGAATACATAAATGGATCTGCAGGTAGGTAATGGTTAGTAGCTCAGAATGAGAAAATGGTAATTCAAGTTTTTACATTCACTTTTGCAAAAATATCTTCTGGAAAAGTATGAACCTGTCTACCCCTAGCTATGTGCTTAATTAGTAGGAATAACTGAGTTCTTTAGCCTTTGTTAGCAACCAATCTAGGAGGACAACTATGAATTCAAAACTGGTTGGGCTAACAAGTCCAACCCATAAAAAAAATTTACTTGCTACAAAACCACAGTAGCAATGCTTAGAACATTGAGAGCTGTGGCTCCTTACTCCTCAGTGGAGTTTACAGGATTTGAATGAGTTAGTTAACAGAATATATAAATTTTAAAGGAAAAATATACACTTTCAACAGGATTGATTAGCTCTTCTGTGGAAAATAAATTAGAATAGTTAGCTTTTGAAGATGGCAATGCAATGTATTATGGTTTGAACATATAAAGTTATGGAGGGACGATGAAAAGAACATGTCAGTTTTATATTTGGTTGAATAAAATCAAAAAAAGTTTGATTAAAAAGTAATCAATATACATGATTGAACTATATACCTAGATTAGCTAGCTTTAATCATAAAAAACGGCTTGCTAATTTTAACACCTCCAAAAATAAACTGCTCTATTAATCATCTGAAAGACCTCTCTCTGCCTTCAATCAGCATGGCTGATGCTGACCTCCAGGACAGGCTAACATTCTCAGCGGACATGAAGTGGAAAAACTATAATGAATCCATTGCTAGTTCAGCTGCTAAGAAAGTTGGTTCACTGTGTCATGCTAGCCAATTTTTCTCTCCAGAATCTATCTTACATATCTATAAGTCTACTATTCGTCCATGCTTAGAATATTGCTGCCACATAAGGTCTGGTGCATCTGCTATTTACCTTGAGCTTCTTGATAAAATCCAAAGAAGAATCAGCAATATTATCAGCCCCAATCTGGCATCTTGACATCAGTCACTTTTCAAACACTGTAAGGTTGCCATCCTGTGCTTTCTCTATAAATACTTCCATGATAATTGTTCTGATGAGCTCTTCACTGTTGGTACCTAGACTTTTTGAATTTAAGTGCAAGGTCTCATCATTTTACAGTTGAGCTGGCTAGATGTAACCATAAGTTCTATGCTAACAGTTTCTTTTCTCACACTTCTCACTTGTGGAACTCCCTTCTAGCTCCATACTTTCTAGCCAGTTTTAATCTTTATAATTTTAAATTCAATGTTAATCACTATCTAGTCCTCTTGATTACTCTTCTTTTGTTTTCGCTACTTAACAATGTTTCTGTCTCTAACTCTTCCACACTCAGTAACCCCTTGTGTCTTAGTGGCTTTACAGCCTTGCTTGGGTGAACCTCATTAAAAAGTGATATTTTGCTTCATTGAAGAAAAAAAGCCACATCCAGAATGAGACACTCATTCTATGCCTAAACAAATCTGTTTGTCTTGTTTGGTTTTCCACACATCTGCATGTTGAGAGCACTTTTCACCTGATTAAGAAAAAGCTGGTGCTGTATAGCTTTCTCAGTCCCAGACCCATGCTGACTACTGGCTAATAAAACAAAGACAAAATTTATTAAGAGCTACAAAGGACAGGAAATTGTGCAAAGCCATGATTGTCAACATCATGAAAAGACACAGCACATACAAAAAGAAGTTGTTTAGAATAATATTCTCATTTTGTATGCTTTCTAAATAAATGTGAACTTCAGTTCTGATGCAAAACTCTGACATCAAGAGCACTTCTACCAGACTGAGAAAAAGTTGGTGTTATATACCTCTCAGTCTCACACCCATGCTGACTATTGGATAATACCTGCCTAGTATTATTTGTATGCAAATTTTGTCAGCACCACCTACTCTAAATAGAATGTCCTCTCTCAACAGTCAATTGTGGAAGAGGACATAACTCTTAGTGCTTACTGTACCTCATGCAACCAACTCTGGGTCTCTTGTTGGGTTAACCAGATTCTCTGTTACACTAAGTCAGACTAGTTATCAAAAAGGCAGGTTTGCAGAGAAGGAACCATTGGTACATCTTTTATTTCTTACTAGTTCTATTTTTTCTTGCTCAGAAATCAGTCTAAATTATAAACAAATGGTAATAGTAATATTAGTTGTTTTTGTAGACCGAGTGGCCATGGTTAAATGTAAAATAAATGATAGAACTATCCAATAAACAGAATTGACAAATTTTGCGTTAAACAATAACAAGAAAAAAAAAGAAAAGAATAGGGCAAAAAATAATATAAAGCAAGCAAACAATATATGCAAGGCAACTTAAGAGTAAGAAGGCAAAACAACAGTAATATGGCAAAAAGTACACAAATTAAGAATTGGGATTGACACAAAAGCAATTTCAGAAAAGTGAATGTAGTGTTCTGATTTCAAGACATGTCAGACCGGGACTGAGTCAGATGAAACCGAGAACCAGCCTATTTTATTGGCTAGGAAAAAAATGCATTTGTGTGCTTCTATCTATAAACTGCAGTCGTTCTCCATTGGGATTGAAACCAACACAAGAATAAATGGTTGAGATCACTTGCCAATTTGACCATATTGAACTACTCAGATTTAATATCAAGACAGGAGTGAAAAGCCATGTTTAAATGCAAAATAAGTAAAGGAACAATCAGGTAAACAGAATTGACAATAACAAGAAAAAGAAAAAAAAAAGAAGAGGGCAAAAAATAATATAAAGCAAGCAAACAATATATGCAAGGAAAATTAAAAGTAAGAAGGCAAAACAAGAGTAATATGGCAAAAAGTTCACAAACTAAGAATTGGGGTTGACACACAAAAGCAAGTTCAGACAAGCGAATGCCACATTCTAACTTCAAGACAAGTCAGACCGGGACTGAGTCAGATAAAACCGAGTATTCGTCTATTTTATTGGCTAGGAAGAAATCTCAGCATGCATTTGTGTGCTTCTGTCTATAATTTAGAGAGGGTAAACTATTTTGCAATCATTTCCTGTTGGAATTGAAACCAACAGTTTCCATATATGGAAACATTTGGCATTCATTGGCGGAGCATTCAGTGCTACATTCAGTTAAAATTTATAAAATCTTTCTTCTAAAATAATTTTTCAAGAAAATAGGTTTCTCAAGTTCCCTAAATATTATCACACTTTCCAGTATTGATAGGGGATTCTTACCTTGGAAAAAAATAAGGCAAGAGTGTGTTGAAGCTGGTGGAAACACTTAACAGGTAACAGATTGTTCTCTTAATAATTAAGAATGAACAGTCAGAGAAGAGAGAAAGAGATGGAGGAAGAAATAGAATACTGAGTAATGACAAGTGAGGCCACCACCTCAAAAACCACAGCATGACGGCAGTATATAACTTCTGGAATAAAATGTGCAAAGAGAAAGTCTTTACAACACACTGCTAGTTTTCTTGTTGCTTTTGTTGACATGAGATGGTTGACAAAGACCCAGATCTGGACAAGTTGGAGAGTAGCCTGTATCTGGATATGCCAAGCTGCGCTGGTGCTAACAGAGAAACTTGGATGTCCACACACAACTCAGGGCCTCTTTTACATCTATACCACTACTCATTCACCACATAACCTTAGTTCAAAATAGTGTGGAATGTCAATATCTTGATTATATCATTATTTCCTCTCAGAGTTCCCTGTGATATTTATTTTAGTTATTGTTGCTGCTGTTAAAAGTCCATAAATGATGTGGCTTCTATTATTTGGTACAGTTCTTTGTGATCCTGTAACACCAATCCACAAATTTCAAAAAGACCTAGAGGGTTAATTGCCTGGAAGCTATTTTTAATCATTAACCTGAAAAAGCAATCAAATACAGACAGTTTAGATATTTCTGAATGAGTTGATGCTATATATGATATCTCTATAAAAGTCTTGATCTAATGAGATTATTTAAGAACATGACTTGAGCTTTTAGGTTAATATTTTAGTTTTGCAGTATTAATGATGGACAAAACTATACCTAGCAAAGCCTATTCAATGTTCTATTTCCTTATCTCCTGTACAAAAATTGTTATATTATTTATCCTTCATCAGCTCCACATGGAAAATCTTTCCCCTTGGCAATTATTATGCCCCCCAAATTAACATTCTGAATAAAAGGAGAACTCACAAACTTAATAGATAAATTGTTTTATTTTAATCAATTCACCCCAAACAAGGCAATAATGCCACTAAGACACAAGAGGCTACTGGGAATGAAAGAGAATGAGAAGACTTTAGGAGGAATCAGAAACCGAATACTAAACACAAAGCAAGAGATAAACCTCTACTCTAGTTCAAAAGAACAGGGAAGAGTGTAAACCGGATGGTACTTGAACTTATCTTCATCTATTGAAGGAAAAAAAAAAGTAATTAAAATTTCAGAGTTTAGGTGGAGATGTTAGAAACATAGAGTTGAAGTAGACTTTAGAAGGAACTGGATACCTAATCCTAAACAAGAAAAAAGTGATAAACCCCTACTCCAGTCCTGGGGAGGATATTAAACTAGATGATAGGAAAACCTATCTACTCTATTATACTTTATATTGCTCCTAATTAAAATGACAGAACATGACTAACCTATGAAAATTAAGAATTTTAATATACTACTGTGCTTTCAAGAGCTGTACTACATTAGAGACATACTTAATTGTTGGGTACAACATTTTAAAATAGTATAACACGGTCAATCAGTTATGTGCCTTGCGTGATACACGCTTAGGCAATCATGTATCTTTCGATACATGACTGACGAGGCAGATTTTTTCCTGCAGTAGGTTGCCATTTCTTTCTGTGGTAGACCAGTTGCCATCCAAGGCTATAGAACCTGGTCTGTCCTGCTATTTACCCATAGCTGGGAAGTGGGGAAAAGAAGAGGATTCATACCTTTCCCAAGCGTATTAGCATGTAAGTGAATGAAATGGATTCAACTGGAATTTGAACTTGACTCTCCAGTTCCTC
>OZ038516.1:41407723-41432723 GCA_964036315.1 Acanthosepion esculentum
TATATATATATATATATATATATATATATATATATATATATATATATATATATATATTTCTATTAATCATATATATATATATATATTTCTATTAATCATATATATATATATATATATATATATATATATTTCTATTAATCATATATATATATATATATATATATTTCTATTAATCATATATATATATATATATATATATATTTCTATTAATCATATATATATATATATATATATTTCTATTAATCATATATATATATATATATATATTTCTATTAATCATATATATATATATATATATATATATATAAACAATACTCTGCTGACGACATTGCTATGTCAAAAGTACCCAGAAATAAAAGAAATATGAATCAACACAGTAATTTTCTCGTCTTTCAATAATGACACCAAAATGCTTATCCGCAAATATGAAAGAATACTATTGAAAATAAGCAAACAGAACATGTCTAAATTATTCAACGAAATATGTCTCAATGAAAACATGCTGCCAAAATATACGCATATATATATATATATATATATATATATATATATATTTGTATTAATCATATATGCCTTACCATCAAAATCCTCTATTTCAGCTTTTTATATTTTGTCTGGTCTTTTCCTACTATGTTTGCTTCTTATTGAACACCAAACAACCTTTTGCTCCATCTGTTATCTTTTTTTGCTTTATGTTCTTTATTTTTTCTCTTCATCATTTCCATGATATTTTTATCTTGGTCTGTACCCTGTTAATCCTAGTATTTCTCTTTCCACTGATTCTTTTTGCCTTTCTGAGTTAGTTTTCAAGTAATTTTCTTAACTTCCAGCTTCCCCATGCTTACATACAAGTTGGCTTTATATATGTCTGTATACTTTACATTTTAAGCATATTAATAAGTTACTTTTCATTATACTATTTCTTAGATAAATGCTTTCCATCTTATCATTTTAAATAATTTGTGATTTTTAATAAAGCATTCATAACAGACATTTTAAAAGTATAAATAAACATAGACAAAAGTATAATACAAAGGGAAGGAATATCAAGGATGAGTAAAAAAATACTTATTGCAATATGGTGGACTGAAAAATATAACAATAACAGAAAAGGGAATAACCAGTTATTGGTCCTCACTCTTCAGCACCAATCAAGGATAAAAATATGTGCACAACAACTAAAAAGTTGGAGAGAAGAAAAAAAATATTACTAAAAATTTCTTTTTCTCTTCCATTTTTTTAGTTGAAGTCTCAAAGTCTATGATGTCTCTGGATGGATATTTGACTTAACCAAATCATTCTTAACAAATCAGGTAACGAAGGCCATTAAAATGGGCATGCTTCTACATCATTTTACGTTAATGCAGGGGTCCCTGTTGTTCTTGGACCTATGTGGTTTCTTATTTTCATCAATGATCTTCCTGATGTCACCAGTTCTTAACTAGGTATTTATGTTTGATGATGTAACTATTTAATTCTGTCTAAATAGTAAGTTTGATAGGCCTAACAAACTTAGTGTTTAAGTCTTTTTATTTATATATATATATATATATATATATAAAGACAGTGCATCACTGAAAACCGCCCTTGATGCATCTGAAATGTATTATTCAACTATATATAAACACACACACGCATTCATATATATTAATTCAACAGATTTTATCATTTAAACGTTATTTTTAGTGGATAACCATATTTGAGTAGATGTTTTGTTTATTTATTAAACACTGTATTTATTTTTGTCACCTGGCCTGAATATTAGAGAAATTTAAAGAACAGATGCACCTTCCAGCAGAATTCAAATTGTATCCCCCTAAAAGGGAAAACCATCATTAGATCTGACATGCTTTAGACCAACTCAGCCATGATGTGTCTTGCCAACTGAGCAAAGCCAAATAGTGCAAATTTCTTCAAAGATTCTCAAAACATTCCCATTTGCTGAGTTTTATATCCTAACATAAACAAAACAAGTTTTAAAGAAGCAATGGTTTTTTTTATTAATCCAAAATTGCTTTCTGCATGTGTATGTAAATGTACTATAAACATAATATTTAGTGAATTTATATGTTTGAGTAGACATCTACATTTTTTATACAGTCAACCTAATGCCTACCCACCAGAGCAATAAAAGTCTTATGAAAGAAAATGTGTCTGTTGCTAGGAATATCTACCACCAAACCTGTATACTCACTATGACATTTATAGTAATAAAATGTCTGATTAAAAAATCCACTAATTGCTCTTTTATTTATATATATATATATATATATATATATATATATATATATATATAAATGGAAAAGGTAGACATGGTGTGTATATATATATATATATATGTGTGTGTGTGTGTGTGTGTGTGTGTGTGTGTGTGTAGTTTCTCATGGAACATTGGACTCCTTTGACATCACATCCAAATGAAAGGTGACCAAACATAGCAGAGGTCATATTCATTTGGACATGCAAATCATTGGTGTTTTAGTAAGAATTTGAATTCACAGGTGGTCCCCTGCTGCATATATACACACTTTTAGGATACTGTGTACTGGTTTGAATTCAGAGTTTCCTTCTCCTAGACTGGTTGTCACACGGATATAGGAGACAGCTTTCCTGCAATTTTACCCATAACTCCGGGGGTGGGGCTTCTAAGAGATGGATTTATACCTTTTCCAAAGGTATTAGCATGTAAGTGAATGTAATGAACTCAACAGGAATTTGAACTTGGCTTTCTGATTCCTTAATCTGAGCCACTAACAATTACTCTACCATGACTCCATATATATATTTTTAAGTAATAAATTTATTTCAGTCGTAGCTCCTTATTTACCCACCTCCCATGTCTACCTTTTCCATTTTCAGCATTTTGATTACTGTCGTTCCAATGAATCTTTCTGAAGAAGTGTTGGACAAAAAAGTCCTTTTAAAAGAATACATTCCATCATTATCAAAGCCATTTATATATATATATATATATATATATATATATATATATATATATATATATATACATACACACAAAAAAAATTCAGAAATATATTCACCTTCTGTGTAAGAATATATATATATATATATATATATATATACACACACAAAGAAATGCAGAAATATATTCACATTCTGTGTAAGAATATATATATATACACATACACAAAAAAAAATGAAGAAATATATTCACATTCAGTATAATATATTTATATATATATATATATATATATATATATAAAGATATATATATATATATAAAGATATATATATATATATATATAAAGATATATATATATATATATATAAAGATATATATATATATATATATAAAGATATATATATATATATATATAAAGATATATATATATATATATATATATAAAGATATATATATATATATATATAAAGATATATATATATATATATATAAAGATATATATATATATATATATAAAGATATATATATATATATATATATAAAGATATATATATATATATATAAAGATATATATATATATATATAAAGATATATATATATATATATATAAAGATATATATATATATATATAAAGATATATATATATATATATATAAAGATATATATATATATATATATAAAGATATATATATATATATATATAAAGATATATATATATATATATATATATAAAGATATATATATATATATAAAGATATATATAAAGATATATATATATATATATAAAGATATATATATATATATATATATAAAGATATATATAAAGATATATATATATATATATAAAGATATATATATATATATATATATATAAAGATATATATATATATATAAAGATATATATATATATATATATAAAGATATATATATATATATATAAAGATATATATATATATATAAAGATATATATATATATATATAAAGATATATATATATATAAAGATATATATATATATATAAAGATATATATATATATATATATATATAAAGATATATATATATATATATATAAAGATATATATATATATATATATAAAGATATATATATATATATATATATATATATAAAGATAGATATATATATATATAAAGATATATATATATATATATATAAAGATAGATATATATATAAAGATATATATATATATATATATATATATATATATATATATATATATAAATAAAGATATATATAAAGATATATATATATATAAAGATATATATATATATATATATATATATATATATAAAGATATATATATATATATATATAAAGATATATATATATATATATATATAAAGATATATATATATATATATAAAGATATATATATATATATATAAAGATATATATATATATAAAGATATATATATATATATATATATATAAAGATATATATATATATATAAAGATATATATATATATAAAGATATATATATATATAAAGATATATATATATATAAAGATATATATATATATATATAAAGATAGATATATATATATATAAAGATATATATATATATAAAGATATATATATATATAAAGATATATATATATATATATATAAAGATATATATATAAAGATATATATATAAAGATATATATATATATATAAAGATATATATATATATAAAGATATATATATATATATAAAGATATATATATATATATATAAAGATATATATATATATATATATAAAGATATATATATATATATATAAAGATATATATATATATATATATATAAAGATATATATATATATATAAAGATATATATATATATAAAGATATATATATATATAAAGATATATATATATATATATAAAGATATATATATATATATATATAAAGATATATATATATATATATAAAGATATATATATATATATATAAAGATATATATATATAAAGATATATATATATATATATAAAGATATATATATATATATATAAAGATATATATATATATATATAAAGATATATATATATATATATAAAGATATATATATATATATATAAAGATATATATATATATATATAAAGATATATATATATATATATATAAAGATATATATATATATATATAAAGATATATATATATATATATAAAGATATATATATATATATATATAAAGATATATATATATATATATATAAAGATATATATATATATATATATAAAGATATATATATATATATATATAAAGATATATATATATATATATATATAAAGATATATATATATATATATATATATATATATATATATATATATATATGTGTGTATATATATATATATATACACACACATACATACATACACAGATAAATGCAGAAATATATTCTTATACTGAATGTGAACTTGATGACTTTGTTTGAAAAACAGAATCCATATAGAGACACACATTAATAATGTAATAAAAGTGCACATATAAACAAAGATAGTTTGCAGATGCATAGTCACATACACATATGTTGAAAATGAAGTGACATTTTTGTTTGAGGAAAACAAAGCCAAATGTAGAAGCCTCTCTTTTGCATGTTTAATATACAAACCAATGGAATTGTTGCTGATTCTGCTTTGATTCTTTCATTAGAAGATGCTGCTGCTGCTGCTAATGAGGAGGTGCTAATGATGCAGTATGAATCATTTGTTCAATATTTTCAAACTTGATTACCACATGATGCAAGGTTGTGAAAAGTATTTGCTCATGCCTAATAACTGTCTTATAATTTCATCCTTTTTCACATCTGACATTTAAATCTGTCATTCTAAGATTTTTATCACTCACTTCTCTTTCTTACATATCTTAGAGAGCTTCTCATTACATGCATTGGATTTTCAAAGTAGTCAAAAGGAAATATTAAATTTAATTTTAGCTTTATTTGAATTAATGAAATGAAGCATTGTCAGTTTTTATTCATTTTTCACTTGTATTTCTTTCATCTTCATTTCTCTTGCTTTTTATTGCAACTGCCATCCATAAGAAGTAGAAGCAGAGAATATAGCTATATGGCTAAATTTGAATGACTCCTGCTGGTTAGCCTTCTTAGATGAAGCATTGTCAGTTTTTATTCATTTTTCACTAGTATTTCTTTCATCTTCATTTCTCTTGCTTTTTATTGCAACTCCCATACATAAGAAGTAGAAGTAGAGAATATAGCTATATGGCTAAATTTGAATGACTCCTGCTGGTTAGCCTTCTTAGATGAAGCATTGGCATTTATTATTCATTTTTCATTAGTATTTCTTTCATCTTCATTTCTCTTGCTTTTTATTGCAACTCCCATCCATAAGAAGTAGAAGCAGAGAATATAGCTATATGGCTAAATTTGAATGACTCCTGCTGGTTAGCCTTCTTAGATGAAGCATTGTCAGTTTTTATTCATTTTTCACTAGTATTTCTTTCATCTTCATTTCTCTTGCTTTTTATTGCAACTGCCATCCATAAGAAGTAGAAGTAGAGAATATAGCTATATGGCTAAATTTGAATGACTCCTGCTGGTTAGCCTTCTTAGATGAAGCATTGGCATTTATTATTCATTTTTCATTAGTATTTCTTTCATCTTCATTTCTCTTGCTTTTTATTGCAACTGCCATCCATAAGAAGTAGAAGCAGAGAATATAGCTATATGGCTAAATTTGAATGACTCCTGCTGGTTAGCCTTCTTAGATGAAGCATTGTCAGTTTTTATTCATTTTTCACTAGTATTTCTTTCATCTTCATTTCTCTTGCTTTTTATTGCAACTGCCATCCATAAGAAGTAGAAGTAGAGAATATAGCTATATGGCTAAATTTGAATGACTCCTGCTGGTTAGCCTTCTTAGATGAAGCATTGGCATTTATTATTCATTTTTCATTAGTATTTCTTTCATCTTCATTTCTCTTGCTTTTTATTGCAACTCCCATCCATAAGAAGTAGAAGTAGAGAATATAGCTATATGGAGAAATTTGAATGACTTGCTAGTTAGCCTTCCGAGATAAAGTATTATCAATTATTATTAATTGCTGTTGAGTATTTCTTTGATCTAATTTGTTGCTTTTTAATGCCACTCTTAGAATGTCCAGGGCAGTTACCTTATTGATTAATAGGTCTTTATGGCCCAACTGAATCTTAGTGGAAGTTTATTCATGTGGAGTGCTGAAAAGTTCTCATTCCAACCCCATTCCGAAATTTTTAGTAATCCTTGTTTGGTTAAGGTGTAAAATTTCAGCATGTCATCAAATATTTTCAAAGAGATGGTAATGGCAACATTCGCTGTTTCCTTATAAGGAAACATTTGGCTTTCATTGACTGAACAGCCAGCTTGTTGAAATTTCCAAGATCTTTCTATTAAAACAATCTTTCTGGAAAGTAGGTTTCTCAAGTCCAGTAACTATTATTGTTCTTTCTTGTACTGATGGGGTGTTCCTTCCTATTCTTTTGCTAGAAATAGTGTGGAACATCAATATCTAGATTATATTATTTTCTTTTCTAATTACATTCGATATACATTTCAGTTGTTTTTATTATTGAAAATCCTCAAGTGATGTGTTTTCTCTTATCTGGTACAGATTTTTGTTTGTGATTCTATAGCACTAGTTGATGAAATTAGTTGAAATATGGTCCTCTCTAAAACTTAAAGGCATCCATTTTAATCATTCATCTGAGAAATGCCTTTGTATAGAACTGATAGTTTAGATATTTCTGAATGAGATCAGCACCATGCATGAAATCCATATGAAAGTCTTGGTCTGATGAGGTTATTTAAGAACATGATTTATGCTTTTAGGCTAATGTTTAGGTTTTGTAGCAACTAGCCCCAGTGTAGCTTATTCCACATTCAATTTTCTTATCTCCTATACTAACTTTGTCATCAATAAGTTCACAAGTTACCAGACACTGACATAAAATAAATTTGCAACGCCCTGAAGAGCAATGCCAATTTTGACCTGAGTTCTGTATGGTGATGCAGTAGATATTCTGATGAAAATTTCAAAGATTTCAGTCATGATGTAGTAACACTCATACCAGTGCACCATCTGTGTCCAAGCTTTACACAGTGATGCATGCTGTAATAATGTTCAGTGTTGTGAAAGTGTCCAGTGCAAGGAGGTGTTTAAATGCCACAGAGAGGCACACATGCTCCTTTTATTCAATTAGAGCCATTTGATAGGGTTGATTGATTGATTAGTTTTGGCTCATCAACCCTTTGTGAGTTATTCAAATCTGAGACATATTTTGGATTGTTAGAATAATTCTTGTTTTTGTTTTCAAATGAATATGGCATTAATAATTTATTCGAAAATAACAGTGAATTTTTCCAGATACAAGTACTTCTATTTAATTGGTGTATACTTCACCAGGGTTACATATGGTTTTGAATTCAGAGTTTTCCTTCTCCTAGATTGGTTGCCAATCAAGCTTAGTCTGCTCTATTATTTAACCCATAACTGGAGGGAGAAGAGATGGATTTATATCTTTCCTAAAGGTATTTGCATCAAAATGAATGCAATGAAACTTGACTCGTTTTATGATGATTGATTGAAGGAATTGTTTTTATGACTTATCAACCTTTTGTAGGTTATTTAAAGCCAAAACCTATTTTGGTATTGTAATAATAATTCTGTTTTTTTTGTGAGTGAATAATGCATTAACAATTTTGAGAATAAAAATGAGTTTTCCAGATATGAGTTCTATTATTTAACACATAGCTTGGGGGAGGAAATGGATTCATACCTTCCCTAAGAGGATTTGTGTTTATGTGAATGTAATGAATCTTACTGGAATTTGAACTTGGCTCTCCAATTTCTCATTCATCAACTGGTGTAAGAGGCATGGAATACACTGCATCTCACATTATAAAGAAATCAAAAGTGACTAATAATCTTTGCAAAAATTAGACATTCAAAGAAATATTTGCACAATTAATTGTTGATATAATATGTACAAATTATCAAAGACTTTTTGCTATTTAGATTATTTGCATGTCTACTATTATCCTTATCTTTGTTGTTGTTATCAGACTTTTTCAGCTATTGTGCCCTGCAACTTTCATTAGGTGTATGTCATTTCAGGTAACCTATAGGGAATTTTACACTGAAACCTTTCTCCAATGAGCTTTCTTCTCTGGTTTCTCAACTACATGAATTTAAGTGTGCTACTAAATTGGCATCTAGGTCCCACCCATTTACTGTTAAAATAGCTAAATGCAACCACCACTTCTACTCCAACAGTCTCTTTTCTTGCACTTCCTGCTTGTTGAAATCCCTTCCATTTACTTGATTCTGATAACTACAATCTTTAAAAATTTAAATGCAATGTCAATCGCTATCTCCTGTTTTCTTGAATCCTGTTCATATTTTGTCCTTTTCTCAATCCTCTCTATACTCACTATTTTCACTCACTTTCACTCCCTGTAACCCAGTGGCATTCCCACCTTGCTTGGGGTGAAATGATTAAAAAAAAAAAAATTATCTATAGCAGTAGATTGTTATCATTCCACTGTTCATGCCTAAGGTATCTCATCTACTTTAAGTTTCATATAATATATCAACATTATGGTAATTTGTTATTATTTATGATTTCGTAATAGTCTTATGTATTTTACCAAGTTTTCCAGGTTATTTGCGAGGTTACATGGTGTTTTTTTAATGTAGGCGTCCTTGTTTGTGCAGATGACCCAAGGACAAAAATTGCACAGTCCAGTCCCTGCAATCACTATCACATTATCATAGGTATTTCATGAATCCTCCTTCTTTTGTGCAAGGAGGGAAGTGAACCTACAGGGTTGAAATCCCCAAAACCAGACATCCCTTCAAACTTTTCTTATGAAGGTGAAAAGCTGATGCATTTACTATCGGCCTTTTATATACACTGACACAGTATTTAGTATTGTTGAAGTTATCGCTAACATTTTTTTTGTCTTCATTTCATTCAATTTCATAAACCAATCGATGCAATTTGAATAAGCTGATTTGTTTGGAAAACTACTTTGACAAAATCCCTACTTCATGGTTTAATAATTTCTTTAATTTAATTTTATAGGACTTAATGTTAAACAATATTTTTAAGAAAATTTCTGTTTTCCTTTTTAACAGTGAAGAATAAATTCTTAGGATTTCTTACTCTTGAGCATGCGACATACAACTGGCTATGTGTAAATATTTCTTTCTGGAGCCAAATTCTACCTTTTTGAAGCATTTGGCCTTGCAACTTGTTTATACTTCTTGAAAATGCAGGGCAAACTGGATGATTGTAATTAAAAACTTAAAGAAAAGATTTGCAAAAAACAATATTGCATTTTTATTAAATAAGTATTTGTTAATTTAATAATTAAATTGTTTTTTTTTTTTAATAGTGAGGGTATTTTGTATGTTAAATAATAAATCTTATAATTTTTCCCCAAAAATTAATGAATATTTATGTACTAAGGAATGCATTCTAGTAAAACCAACTTACATGTTTGAACTTCTCCCACAAATTTAATTTTGATCAGTCAATGTATGGCTATTTTAGAGTGTGTGATGGACGGACTAATGGAAGTCACAGAATTTTATATATAGATAAGTTATTAAGAAATGGCATTTTCAGTGTAAGCAGTAACATTTAATTTCCGTAAAAATTTAAAAATCAATATTTTAGCAAACATTTCATCTGTTTTATTTAGTTTTAATTCAAATAATAATTGTCACATATAAGCAATATTTCTGTGAATAAAAATTTTCTTTAATTCAACATGTTTGTATAGAAAGAATTTATATCTGTTCAAAATTCAGTCATAATTTAGAAAACTTACAGCATTCATAATAATAAGCATTGTTGTTGCCTGATATTTCACATTACTACAAATTAGTCATGAAATTATTTAATAAGTCAGAATAAACTGTTGTATTAGATTATCTTAAAATTACTGAATTATTTCAACAAGTGAAAAATGACTAAGTTAGCTGAATTAATTTTTATTATTATAGCTATGTTCAGAGTAGGAAATTTAAATGGACTTAGTATAATGATAAAAAGATATTTATAAATAGATGTCATGTGGAAAATGTTGTTTATACAGAACTTTTATAGAGAACTTTTAGCAGAACTTCTATGACAACTTTTCTCTATTTATAGGAGAGATATTCAGCTAGTATCGTAAATATATATATATATATATATATATATATATATATATATATATATATATAAAATGGTATAAAATTTTAAAATTTTAGATAAGTATGACAAATGACAAATTGAAAAAAATCCTACGTAATACACTTCATCTATCAATAGGACTTCAGACTAATAATGGTTTATCAATGGTGTCTTGTATAGTGAGAATTAGAAATACTAATTTATCAGATTAATATTACTGACATATCACATTACTATAAATTACTTAACAATCCCTCCAAAATTGTTATGGAATAATCTAAATCACTCAAAATAATCTATTTAGTTACATTTTTTAAAAAAAAAAAACTGTATCAAATTCTTTAAACAAGTGAAAATTTTGTAAGCTTGCAGAATTATTTTTTTTATTAATGATATTAATATAGCCATTATAAAATAATTCAAATGTTTCTCATTGTTAGATCTATGTAGCTATTTCCAGAGTAGAAAATTCAAATGGACTTAGAATAATGATGCAAAAAGAAATTTACAAAATAAATGTCTTACTGAAAATGTTTATACAGAAATTTAAGAGAGATAAGAGAACTTTCATGGCAACATACTTTTCTCTGTAGAACAAGTATTTGGCTAGTGTTTAAAAAATTCTGTTTTTATAAGTCCTAGTAATATATAAATAAAATAAGGTACCTGAAGTCTGAGTTTCTTGTAATAATACTTTATGCAAGAATTCACCAGATTTCTCTTCAAGCCAAACCAGAAATTCATTGTTTTTTCTTGTCTGATTCTGAAAAGAAAAACACACAAAAGAATTTCACAGATCAAAATTGATTTTATGAGTTGAAAGCACAGTATGTGATTCTATGCAGCATAATGTTGTAGTATACCTAAAGACGATACTGGGTATGTCCCCATTCACATAAATACAGTAGTAAATACTGTATGTTGGTTTAGAGTTGGAGATTCATTGGAGAAATACTTCACTTCTAGCAGTTGACTACTTCTATGTGCCGCTGGTGAAACTTATATGTGTTGTTCTTGTCCTAAGTATTATCATTCATTACCAACATTCGTTTGATTATTCTATTCAGTAACCTTCCCTAGGTTCAAACATATAAAGAACAGAAAAGAAGGAAAGTGAGAAGAAAGGACTAAACATCAATTGCAAGAAGACTAAATGCAGGGTTGTCAGCAAAAGGGGCAGCCCAACATGTCAATTACAGATTGGAGATACCAAAATCAAACAAATGCAACAAGTTAGACATCTGGGAAGCATATTAACAGAGGATGGAATGTGCGACACTGAAATTCAAAGGTGCATTAGGATAGTGAAAGATGCCCTCCAAAAGCTGAACAAAATCTTAAGAAAAATAAATATTGTTAGAAACAAAGAAAAGAGTATTGAGCTGTTATGTAGTATCAGTTTTCTTATATGGCAATGAATGCTGGACGAATCCAACAGACTGAACATGTGAGCAACAACAAAGTTCAAGAGACAATGGAAACAAAAAGGAAACTTATACTTAACATCAGGAAGAAACAGTTGAAGTTTCTGGGATACATAATGAAGAAGTGCTTGGAAAATTTGATACTCACAGGACAGACTGAAGGTAAGAGAGACAGAAGAATCACTCTACCTGGCAAGCTTGAGTGAATGGATGGCAGAGCAGGGTATGGAAGAGATGGAAAAAAGACAAAAGTTATGAAGAGCTACAAGAGACAAAATTATAGAGAGCCATGATTGCAAACTTTCTGAAGGAACACAACACAAAAAAGAAGAAAAACTTTAAGTAGATGATTCTACCATTGACATTACTTAAGTAGACTGATACACTCATAAAAAATAGGGAATAATATGGGGTGGAGTAATTTTAGTAGATTAATATTCATTATACTTTCCTAAAGGTATGACATTTTTCAGAATTTAAAAATATTGATTTTTTTCATCATTTTAGAAAGGGGGTCCTATTTATAATATGGATAAAATGTAAAATTGATTCCTGAAGTTTTGAAGAGTTATTTGGACTTAGGAGTTTTGTGTATGAGAACAGACTTTATTTTTACAAAAAGATTTTGCTTTAAATAAAAAACTAATAGATAAATAGTTTTAATTAACGAACAAAAATCTGCATAAATTAATAAAAGACAAATATTATGAAAGACAAGATATTTTATGTTGATTAATTTTACTGATCAACTTTTCCAAATTACAAATGATACTTCTCAGACAAGTAGGAAATTCTGTTCCACCTTGTCTGAGAAGGATCATTCGTAATTTGGAAAAGCTGATCAGTAAAATTAATTGGCATAAAATGTCTTTTATCTTAAGAACATTTGCTGCCTAAATACACAGAAATTAATAAAAGTATGTCTGTTTATTCTTCATTAAAGATTATTATTATCTCCAATGTTTGTGTATGTGGATTTGAGCTTTCCCCACATCCAAGAGAAGGTTATAAAAAAGATATTTAAAAATGAAAAAGTTTTCCAAATTCTGAAAATTAAAAAACAAATATAAAGATTATTTATACTATTTACATTGTTTGGACTGTTGTCCTCATTTTCGTTGCCATATACACAACGTTTCAGCTGTTGTACGCTCCAGCCTTCTGATTGGAATTTTGAACTGAACTCTTTATTTTGACCACCCAAGTAGATTGTTCTAGTTCCATATGCATTGCCTCTTCTGGTTGTGTCAGTATTATCTCCCTTTAACTCAACTCCCCAAGTTTTTGTTCACTTCTGCTGTAGCTAGGTATTGATCTCACAACTGTTGAGATCATAGCCTAGTGAATGAAAGAATTGGTTAAATCCAGTAACTTGGCATGTGGAACTAGAACAATCTACCCTGGTGACTAAAATAAATGATTCAGTTAGAAATTACAATCACCTGAAGAAGTTTGGAGTGTACAACAGCTGAAATGTCATGAATATTGTAGCAAAGATGAGGGTAACAGTCTGAACAATGTAAATAGTGTAAATAATTACAATAGCTCATCTCAGAAATATTGACAAATATAGAGATAATAGTTACTGTAAGCCACTTTCTACAATCTGAAATAAGTTTTGGCTTTAAGCAACCCATAAGGGTTGATAAGCCATAAAAACAAATCAATCATCATATCCATGATGGCAGCCTTCATTGAAACTGCGTTATTGTGGGCAGTTGGTTGGTTTACATCTCACTGATGCCCCAGTGGATTCATAACCATGAGAGCTAGGAGGCCACATAATGGGGGAGTTGATATGAAAATTCTCAGCCAGCTGTTTGTGTGTCACATGAGTCATACAAGAGGGATCAGAGTGCTATTAGAACATGTACAGGGCTTAACCACTGTGTCCAGTATCTTGATGTAAGCAGTGGCACTGACCTTCATTGACCTATTGATTGATGGACCTGCTGGACAAACTTAGCTATCTTTAAGATATTTGAAAAGGTTTCTTTTCTTGGTCATGGATGTCACCAAACAGAATCTGATTCCTGACATTGAACAATACGGATATGGTTACTTTAAGAAGCTGGATATTTCCAAGTCAGTGTGTTTAGCAGTTAGTATTACTATCCCAGTATAATTTTTTTCACTTCCTTTTTTTAAATATATAGGAAAGAGAAATTTGTTACATGCCATATAAAAATTACCTTGTTTTCCATTATTGCCTGATAAATGTGTGTTCTCAAATAACTGGTGCACCCTGTATAGCATATCAGAAAAGCATGTACTGTTTGCTATTGCATAGATGAAATCATTCTCAAGAAATGTAAGCAGAAAAACAACACCAAAAAAATAAAAAATAAACAGATCAGTATGTCATGTGTCTCAAGATAATGTTTATTTTAAATCTTATCAGGAAGTGCATCACAGAATAAAATGCACTTTAAAATTTGTTTAATAGGAATTTTATATGTAATAAAGCAAAGAAAAATGAAAATATTCTAGAAACAGCCTGATAGCCAAACTATGACTATAAATGAATGAAAGCTCATAAATACAGAAGGCTGATAATTTTATTTTCTATTTAGCAGAATGATCCATGCCAACTACTTCCATATGCTATTTTCAGTTCTTTTTTCTGATTTTTTTTTCTTCCTTTTCTCCAAGTTGCAACATTCTTGGATATAATACTCCTGTAGACTATAATTTACTGGATTTTATAAATCAAATATTGCATGTGACATTTTAATTAATTGAGAAAATTAATTACCATGGTTTTGATTACATTTTATCTCCAATCAATAATATTCATTAAGAGAAAGAAGAAAGTATAAAAAGAGAAAAAAGGTAATGTAAATGAACAAAAAGGGAAAAAGAAGAAGAAAAAAAAGAGGAAAAAAGAGGAAAAAGACATAGAAAGGGAAGAAAAAGAAGGATAAGATGAATGATAAAAAAGAGGAGGACAAAAAAAAGGAAAAAAAAACAGAAGTGAAGGAGGGGGAGAAACAGAAGAAAAATGGACAGAGAAAAAACAAGAATTAATAAGAACAAAAAATAAATTAGCTCCAAGCTGTGGGTGGACAAAAATCTTTGAAATACAAATTAATTTCACACGTTAGTGAACTGAAAATTTTATAGGATAAGAGTAGCTTTGGTGAAGGTAGCCCAGATGTAGGATAAGAAGAATTTGGTTTCAAAGAAATCCAAACAAGATCCTCTTCTTCTCTGAGATGAATAAATAGGAATCTGGTCTTCAGGAATGATTCAGGGCTTAGAGTAATAGAGTAGAGGTGGTTATGTCTTTCGAGGAAGATATAATCTTTAAACAGTTTCAAGTGTCTTAAAAATACTATACATCAATATTTGATATAAAATAGTCCTGTTCTCTCAGTGACACTTTATGATCACTGACAATTACTTTCTTGATTTTGAATGTATAACATACAGATCTTGTGATAAAACCTATGATCTGTTGTTAAATGATGCAAGAAGTGGCCTGTTGATTTTAACACCTCCACAACAAACAAAACTGCTCTCTTTAAATCGTCTGAGAAAACCCTTTTTTCCTTCCATCAGCATAGCTGATGCCAACCTCCAGGAGAGGGACTCATTACACCTCAAACTAACATTTTCCGCTAATATGAATCAACTGCTAAATTTGCAGCTAGGGAACATGGTCCACTGTGTCAAACTAGACAATATTTATTGCCATAATCTATCTTACACATTTATAAGTCTACCATTCGTCCTTGCTTTAAATATTACTGCCATAGCTGGTCTAGTGCTCCTGCTATATATTTAGAGATTCTTGATAAAATTTATAGAAGAATCTGCAATGTAATTTGACATCTCGGCTTCAGTCACTTTCCAACTGTTGCAACAGAGCTTCCATGTGCCTTTCCTATAAATAATTTCATTGTAATTGTTCAGACAAACTTTCCTCTATGGTACCTAGACATTATGAATTTATCACAGTACTGGATTGGCAGCAAGGTCTACAATGTTATTTGTCCTGACATCTTGGCTCCAGTCATTTTCCCATTGTCGTAATGTGTCTTTGTAATTAACCCCAGAAAATGATCTTAGAAAAGGTTGAAAGTACTTTGGTTAAAAGAAAACAAATAAATTACAGCTCCTTCCTTGAGGAATTTCATCTCAATATCAAGAAACTAATTAGACAACTTGAAAAGATCAATATAAAAAATAAGTAGACACAATATGACTATATTATTCAGCAAAATATATATATATATATATATATACACACACTTTAAAAATCAGGAGGTCAGTTGAATCTGCTACATTGGTTTCAGCCTTATGGTATCCTCAGGTGATTTTTATCAAATCAATTTTTGATAAAAATCGCCTGAGGATACTGTAAGGTTGAAACCATGGTAGCGGATTCAACTGACCTCCTGATTTTTAAATTTAAAAGCACTACATGTTATATTTTTACTTTTACTTTTTTGTATTTATTGTATTTTTTCATACGTATATTGAGCACTTTTTAATACTACTGCTTCCTGGTCTGATTCAACTCTAACCATTAAGCTTTTATATATATATATATATATATATATATATATATATATATATATATATATATACATACACACACACAAAAAAAAAAAAACTGGGTTGATAGATTAATATTAACATAATTTTAAAGTTTACTTTAATAAATCTATGCTAGACTCTTAAACTTTAGAAACTGTTTAATTATTATTCTCTGATTACTAATTTCTTACCTTAAATTATCAAAATGTATTCAGCAATTTATTTTTTCAAAAATAAATCCTTCACTTAAGCTTGAGTCAGAGTTTTGCCAGACTTAAGAAGAGTATTCATGTTTGTAAAAGTACAACAATTTACAAAGTTTGTGCATAAAATTCAAGAGATTTTTGCACATCAACAAGACTAGTTGAGATTATTTTTAATCCCTTCAAGGACAACATCAAACTGTATATTACCAGAAATTCAAATTTTAACTGAAAAAGAATAAAAATTGCTTGAAATCTGAAAGGCTAGTTATCTCCACTTCTTTGACAACATCAGAAGCTATCTTTTGCCAAATCTTAAAAAATGCTATTAAAAGAAACAATAAAGTTTCATTATATATGTACACACACACACACACACACACACACACAGACTGGTCACCTGATGATTGGAGTAGCATGAAACTTAAGTGGTGGTCTGAAGTTTCTCTCTTTCTGAGTCATGACATTGTGAACTGTATTTGCTCTGTCTTGGTAATTTAGATATACAGCACTATTTATTACTGTTTAGGTAGGCGTTTGTCTTTTTTTTTCTTAGTTTATGTTTCATTATCATGTTTTTTCTTGTTTTTTGCTTTATTGGTTGTTAGTTTTTCTTTGGTCATCGAGCAGGCTTTCTATTGTTTTTACCAATACTGACAAACCAATCAGCACTCAGGAACTACAATCCAAACTGTAATACCGAGTTTCGTGCTATGCAGCCATCAGAGGCATAGTGTGAAATTCAGTGTTACAATTAGAGATCCTGTGTGCTGTTTGGTTTGGTAATATAACTGATCTGTCTAATTTCTAGAGGTACTGAGCACTTTAGGTTTTTAAGTAAGTAGGTGTCATTTTCCTTTTTGTCTTTTCTTTCCCTTTTGTACTTTTTCTTGATTTTTTTCTTATTTGTTTTCTTTTCTCTTTTCACATTTTTTCCTTCAGCAGGATTTGTGTTAGTTCATATTGGGTTTATATATATTTAATATTTGTGCTCACTACTGAAATGCATCTACAGCAGTGCTCCAAGAAAGCCTTCATCAGATGATAACCCTGCAATCAGGTATGATTTTGAAGCTGGAACATCACCATCACTAACTCGCAGCACCTCATTCATTAGTATCAAACATGATAACCTGACTTTGTTAGTTGGAAAAATCTCTCACATATGGCTTATGATATACTTGTTACACCCAAGCAGATGTTGTCTATGTTGAGCCTGGTGCTTTGTAATCGATTTCCTTCTCAGTTATTAATTCCTAGAAACCAGATATTTGAAAGATGGGGTTGTTATGAAAGTATGACACTCAAGTTTGAAACATTACACCACCAGCCATTTCCATGATAGATGCATTTCAGATTTTTCATACTTTCATTCAGAGGCCAATTAGACATTATCTTCAAAAGAAATTGTTAACTCTATAATGTGAACTATGTCTTGATTTATTGATGAGATAACTAAATCTGGATGCCTGTTGATAAATGCATTTTCAGTTGGAAGAATATGAAGTTCAAAATCAGATTTTGAAAAAAATGAGATTATATTCACAATCAAATTCATGACTTGGGAATTCTACTCTGATTGGCAAAATGGAAGAAATTTTATTAGCCAGCTGATAATGCTTTCTGATAGTGTCAAACAATACTTTCAGCATTGGATTTTCACTTTTTATAACTTACAACCTGTGTGGATACATCTTGAATTAGCTACCTCCCCACATTTACTACTAGAATATGTGCATCAGTAGGATTTTTCTTTTTCAATGTCATATTTTATATTCTTGGGTTGAGTCATTTGTATTTGACTACTTGATCACATCCAACAAAAAATTTTAAAAGTTCAAATTTTTTTTTTTTTTTAATTATTTCATCCAAACAAGGTGATAATGCCATTAAGAGTAAGTGGTTTCTACCAGTGAAAGAGAATGAGAAGTCTTTAGTGAGGAGAAAGGACAATGAAAGAACATGATTCAGGAAGGCAGAAGATGACGATTGACATTGCATTTAAATTTTTGAAGACTGCAGGTGGCAGGGAAAGCAACAAACCAGAAGAGAGTTTCAGAGGTGAGAAGTGCAAGAAAAGAAACTATTAGAATAGAACATACAGTTGTATCTATCTCGTTCAAGAATAAAATAATAAAACATAGTCGCCAATCTAGTAGTATACTTAAATTCCTGCAGTTGAGGCACAAAGGATGAAAGTTTATCAGAACAATTGCCTTGAAAATATTTGTAGAAAAAACTGAGGGAAGCCATGTCATGGCAGTGAGAAAATGATTGAAGTCGAGATGCCAGGTCAGGATTGATTACATTACAGACTTGGAATTTTTCAAGAATCTCAAGATATATAGTTGGAACATCAGACCAGATATGGCAGCAGTGTTCAATGCATGGAAAAATGGTAGATTTATAAATGTGCAAGATGGATTCTGACAAGAAAAATTGTCTGGCTCAATGCAGGAAATCAATTTTCCTAGCAGTAGACTTACCAATTAATTCAATATAATCACTCCATTTCATGTTGGTGGGAAACATGAGCCCAAAAAGGTGCAAAAAGTTGCTCTCTTGGATTTGGATCATCCATGTTGATGAAAGGTAGCAAAGGTTCTCTTTGGGGATTAAGTGAAAGCAATTTTGTATTGGAGGCATTATAATTTACAAGCCGATTCCTTGCCCCAGTTAACAACTGATTGGTGATCATTAAAAAATGCAATGTCTATCTGTTGTATAATATTAAACACCATGTGACTTTATTTACATTATTTATAGTTGGACTATTATTCTCATCAGTGTTATTATCATAATTTTGACAGTTGTAACTTCAGGCCTTCTTGAGGTGTCTGCTGATTTTGGTAAACAATATAAATAATAACTTCTCATCCCAGACATTCAGAATCTGACTATATATTTATTAGTCACACAGTCCTAGTTCTATGAGATATTTCATTGTTCTAGTAATAAGAAGCATTACTTATCAAAAATAAAAGTACATATCTCAAATTACCAAACCAATTGAATATCAAATTATGAAATAGGTTAGGATGCTAAAATATTGCTTTTTATTTAGTTAGTTAGTTAGTTTCATCATTTCTTTGGACATTTTTTACTTGAAATGATTTCAATACCAAAATTCATTTAACCATAAAATAACATGCAACAATTGAGTTAATGGGTAAAATCCTAGATTACTCATGCAGAAAATATAAACAATGCTATTACAAAATTACATTTTTTTTAGAGCACAGGCAAATTAGTTTTAAATAATAAGCATCAATGAGTTTATTCACAAATTTTAGAACAATTACCCTATTTTTCTTAGTTCTTAGAAGAAAAACAAAGAAAAAGGAGACAAGAGGAACATATATAGTTTACAGCTTGCTTAATTTTAAACTTCTTTTATGTGCCATGTCCCTTCTGGACATGAGTGGGATGAGTGGATGGTGTAATTGATAGTAACTTGGAACGAGAAATCAGAAAGCCGAGTTTAAATTCCAGAGAGGTTCGTTACATTCACTTAAATAAAAAAAAACCTTGGAAAAGTTATGAACCAATCTTCTCTCTTAGCTATGGTAGGGCTTGTATATAGCATCTATTGAGGTTCTTCTCAAAAAATTATTAATGCATTATTCATGCACAAAAAAAAAAAAAAAAAAAAAAATTGTTCTTACAATCCAAAATATGTTTTGACTTTAACCCATTCATTCCCATAAAATAATAAGCTAAAACTTTAATGAGGAATTTACTCTAACACCAGTAATAATTTTTACAAGTAATACATAGGAAAAACCTCAAGGAATTTAAATAAAAGATTATATGAACACAAAAGGTTTGGTTTGTTTTACAGCATATCAACCTCAATTGTTTATTTAATGCCAACAAGATTTTTATTGCTGCTAATTTTTTTTCAAAAAATGTATTGCTGGTAATATTTTTCTTTTGCAAAAATTTATTCCTGGTAATATTTTTCTTTTTTAAAAAATGTACTGCTGGTAATAATTATTGCTGGTCATAATTTTTTTCCTTCAAAAATGTATTACTAGTAATAAAACCTATTTTTACACTTTCATAGTGTTTTGACTCCAGTTTGGGGATTAACTATTTGCCCATAGCTGAGACCCTAACAGGTGCTACCACTCTGGATCAGGGTGGACCTGAGAACACCAGCAATTAAGAGGTGGTTCCATGCTCTTCAAAACCTCTTGATCAGAGGCCTTGCTGCTGGATATAGTTTATCATCATACCCAGGACACAGATGTAGTTTATTGTCATACACAAGATGCCTCATAGGGTGGTAGTGGGTCTTACCACTCTGTAGAGATGCAGTAATTGCTTACCATAATGATAAAAAGAAAACAACTAAAAAAACTAAATGAAAATTGGCTAGATTATATACCCTAACACATATTTTAAAATCTTTTTACTTTACATTTAGAATGTGAGCATCACTTCTCCTTCATGTGTAATCACATCAATGTAAACATCATTTTATTCTGATGAAATCCTAAAGGAAGTAATATGTCACATGAAAGTTTTTTCCACCTTATCATAGAATTTCCTAAAATTATTTTGATATATAAATATATATATATCATCCCCATCATATATATTTTTTCAAATATATATATATGATATTATGATTGTACTTCTTCAGGCAATGATAAGTATCTGGTGATTAAATGATTTTTAATGAAATTTAAACACAAAGTGCTACCTCTTTTCTTAAAGTAAAAGAGGGTGGACATAAGGTCAGAATTAAAAATAGACTTGTGGGTATATCTTGATTAACCAATTAAATATCAGATCTATGCTAAATAGAAAAGTAAGCTCAGAGGGTGGAGGTGGGTGAGTTATTTTTTCACGTCATGATAAACTGGAACATTGACAATTGTGGAAAATATGCCAGCAACAAATGTATTGTGATTATAGACAAATATTACATGTTCAGTTTTTTGAAAGGGCGCTGAAGGGAGGGGTAGGTTCATCAAACATAAAGTTAACAGAAAAAATTTAAAAAAATTTTTTTTTTTATTCAGGAAGATTCTTAAAGGGGACTGTGGATAAAATTAAAAATGTAGAATATCTATATATGATATTAATAATACTAACTGGACAGAAATACATAGCAATATTTAAGCTGGATAAACAAAATAAGGTAATACCCATAGAGGGTGGACCATTATATACTAATAAATTATGGCTATAAGAAATGGTAATACATAATTAATTAAAAAAATTAACTATATTTTAAGGTAAGAAGATAAATTGTGTCAGCAATTTACAATTAATTTACTCCTTTGGTTTAACAGAAATTTTGTTAGCAAATTTGATTATTTATCATTTTTCATGTATACATAAGAAGCATGGTTCATTTAAAGATTTACAAGTTCTAGTTTTTTTAATACTTTACATTTTACTGTAGTAGTTTTATTAACTTCTTTTAAGTCCCAAAAATATTTAGAAAGGGACATCCTATTTCTGTACGCATTATTGGAGAAAGATAATACATGTTGGTACCACCTAGTTTTAAAGGAATTCTTGGACTCTCTATATAAAAGTTTTTAACTGTTGGATTTTCTATAATAGAAATAGTGCTTAGGTAAACAAGAGAGTCAGTTTGACATCTGTTTTGTAATGGAGATTTATTAGGATTTTCTACAATTACACTTGTTGGTATCATCTGCATTTGTTGCTTTGGAATGGCAATTATTACTCAGATTTTTGTATTGATTTAAAATTTTATTATTATGTTTTTTAACAAGTTTTTATAGATTATCAGTACATCTATAGTTTAGTTTTAGTGTATTTCTATTAAAAATCTTACTAAGTGGATTATTTCTGGGGAAGTGTTTCTCAATTAAATGGAGAAACTTCTGCCCTAACTTAGTACTAACCATTTGGTTAAATGGGGCTGTTTACCAAATGATTTTTCTGTTTCTATTTTTATTTCTACTATCATTGTTATGTTTTATATATTTGATGTCAGGGCACTTATAGCCCCTATTTTTAATGGCAGTGTTATGTAATTTACTATGCTGGTAAAAGACTTCACTAGAAGAGTTATTGCTAATCCTATATTCTAAGGAGGCGGGTATATGTTTGATTACGGATGTAGGGTGGTTAGAATTTGGGTGGATATATATTGGATTGGCATTTGTTTTCATGTAGAGTTGGGATGCATTATTAACTAGGTCTGATGTAACATCAAGGAAATCTACTTTTTTTAAACTAGTGCTGATCTTAACTTTAAGGTTGTGACTTTTAAATTCTCTATGTATAAATTTCCTGATTTTGTCAGAAAAGTTTAGCTGATTGAGACTACTGTCTATGCTTTTCAAAGCATTACTAATGATACTTTTACCATTCTCTTTTACTTTTTTAACTAGAAGATTGGATGAAGAGATAGAGGAAAAGAGGTTAACCTACTGTAATCTGGTCTCTCAAAAAAGGAACATGCATGATACATGAGATAGATGATAAAATCTGTTTTTATAAGCAAAAAGTTTGGGGTTGCACAAGTGTGTGTGTGTGTGTGTGTGTGTGTGTATATATATATACTTTTTAATTATAGGATATTACATTAGAACATTTTAAATTAATATTATCAATGTTTGAATTTATATTTGATTCATTCTCATTTCATTTGTGTATATATATATATATATATATATATATATATATATATATATATATATATATATATACACGCACACGCATACATACATACATACATACATACATATATATATATATATATATATATATATATATATATATATATTTTTAGAGAGAGGGAAAGTATTTTTTGTAAGGTAATGAATTTTTATTTATCTGACAGAATTTTATTACTTTAAACATTTTATTTTTTAGAGGATACTCATATTTGAGTAGACACTCTGTTTATTTATTAAACAGTATGTTTGACTTATTTCTGACCAAGTAAATTCTGTATTATCCCTGTAGATAAGGGTGCATTTTGAATAATCATATTGATAAATGACTATTTAGTTGAATATTTTTTGCATTAATCCTTATGTTTTATTGTCATAAGAATCAGATTAGATAAAAAAGAGAGTGTATTGTTGCCATATCTGGGCTGGAGCTGGCCAATCCTTACTTTCAGCATTCAAAATTGTTTACACAGACTTGTAGGGAGTGACTTATTTTCCAATCTAGAACCCCACATTCCCACTGATACGAAACCTCACAAGCTTATCAGTAGTCTGACACATTCAGACAAGGTCCATGCTTTAGTGCCACCAGCTCAGACCTTTGCAGCCAAGACCCACCTTGTAACATATGCATTGTTGAATCAACTACATTCCTGACATATTTCTCTGGTAAGAAAGATGTACCACCCAGAAAAACTCTTCCCCAAAACACTACTTTATGGAACAGATTCCCACATGGATGCTTCCTCAAACACTACAATTTTAATCTTTTCACATCTAGGATCCATCTTTTTGTCATATCCTAATCTTCACTTCCTATTTCCTGATTGGTGATTGGCTTCAAGGGGAGAAAAATTCTTTGATAAAACGAACCAAATGTTTTGTGAACTTAACAGAATTCAATGTAAATAAATAAAAATAAATAAAAATAAGTCTACAAAATTTAACTTCTACAAAATGATGGTTGAGTGTTCTCTGTCTGTGTTCAGGTTTGGGTTCGTCCCCTCCTGAAGCCAGTTGAATTTGCCAAACCATGATTTAATTTTCTGTTTATT
>OZ038516.1:41437723-41445223 GCA_964036315.1 Acanthosepion esculentum
AGAGAGTTCAGAAAAGTTCTCTGCCCAACCAAGAAGCCCTTCCAAAAATATAAATAAATAAATTAACAATCTCTGATGTTTGGTCATATTTTTGAAAGTGAGTCAGGTCAAAAAACTCTTTGTTTTTTGATCGATTGTTTTCTATGGGTTATAAACTGTTTGTTGCAGGTTATTTGAAGCTTGAAAATATTTTTAGGCTGTAAGAATATAGTAGAGAAAAGCTGGCAGTGTTTCATCTGTGGGATAAGGGTTGTAGGGTGTTGAATAATTCATCTCCCACAAGGCCATATAAGTGCTTCTGAACTTTTTGTTGAGGCTGGACAGTGAAGATTGGGCATCACCAGCCCATAGTGATACAAGTTAACACAGAACTGGGGAGAAAAGAGGTAGATTCATACCTTTCCCTAAGATATTTGTTCATAAGTGAATATAACAAACTGTTATATACTGTACTGATGAACACTAATGGGTATGCCCCAATCCTTATAAATATATTAGACACTATTGTTAGTGGGGTTAATATGCTGTCTAAGTAGTCCACCACTAACAGTGGTTTACCTAGTTCATCCTGCTAGGGAGTATTGTATTTTTTTCATGTTATAAAGATTACTATTTCATTTCCAACCTCTGTTTTGGTTATTCTTTATTCAGTAACCTTTTCTAGGTTAGAACACAAACCAAATGAGAACTGGAACTCAGTCCTCCGATTAACAATCCTGAGCCATTACCCATTACACCAGCCATACATCCAAGCTTAAAGCACCTGGTATTCCCAAGTGGTCACCCATCTAGATACTAATCAAGTTTTACACTGCTTAACTTTGGTGGTTGAACAGGAATCAGTGTTTTAAGGTGATGTGGCCATAGACTTTGAGACAGTTTGTTGACTCTTGATAACAAAATAAACAAAATCACAGCCATGTAGGAGCCATGTAGATAGCAATACAACAAACTAACACATATTCATATGGTTTCATCATTATACATATATATATATATATATATATATATATATATATATATATATATATATATATGATTTAAACAAGATTATCATAAGCTCACAATACTTATTGAAAATCGACTCAGGGTTTCATAATTGCAATGGTCTTCAGGACCCAGGATAAGAATGATTAGGCCTTGAAGAGCAAATCATTATGAAACTCTCAGCCAATCTTCAATAAGTATTGTAAACTTTCAATAATTTTTTTTTACAATAATTATTGCATTAAGTAGCCATTAAACACTTCATTGTCAAACATTCTGTTTACCTTGACATACATTAAATTATATGATTTTATGTATAAGAGGAAAAAAGTGACATTTTTTCATGCTCAGTAACACCTTGCATCTTAGTGGCTTTATTACCTTGCTTGGGGTGAAACTTAAAACCCACTCTTCCATATATCATTACTTGATAATAAATGGATATTTATATTTACCTGATGCAAAGACCAGTGAAATAAGACCATGCACTTTTTGACATTGTCAGGACAAGAGTCTGCAATCAAAGACTGTGAAAACAAGTTGAAAAAATAATGAGTATGACAAATATAAAATAAATCAAAAAGTGAAGATAATTATTTCACCAAAATTATGCACTCGTTTACATAACTCTATGTCAAAAACATCTAAAACAATTAAAAATTTAATGAAAGTAAAACAATAAACTTTAAATCAGACGCAGGATCCTATCAGAGGATATAAAGAATTTCCCTGCAGAAATAGATCAGGAAAACATCCTGAAATTTAAAAGAATATAATAGGAACATAAAAGGGTGTTAGTTCCAATTTGGTAGTAATGACTGCTAAAAATCCCCAAATTTATAAACAAATCCTACAGATGTATGCTGGGATTCCTTCCTAATCGATAAAAATGTGTTGGGATCCATCTATGCAGGTTTCAATTGCTATTTGAGTGTTAGGATTCCAAACATTTAACAACACATCTTTTAAATGAAATATAAAAAAGGTTATTTTCTGGAGGAAAAATAGAAGCAGAATGTCAGTTGAAATAAGATTTATAAATTCTTTTCAGGAATATACAATAGCAATAAAATGTTCAATTTTCCTTGCAGTGAAGTTTGTTTTATAAAGTAATTAAGCATTTGTAATGTTATGTGTGCTGTGTGGACAGACCTACTTGATCACAGTCAGCCTAATGGGTTTGTGAGTTTGTAGACAAAAGCTTAGTATGTGGTGGCTGGCTAATCCCTTCTATTGTGTGCATAGACAAGTCCTTAGTTGGCAGTTGCTGGCTCTCTCTTTCGTTATGTGCATGTGCACATGTAGATCAAACTGGCCTCCAAAATTGTTTTGAACCCTGAGAAGCAGTAGGCTTCTATTTTTATATCTGTAAGGGAATTCAAAATCTAATTTCACATCGGTGGGTGAACTTTTTGAATACAAGGTTTTCATTGGTTAGAAAATAATTTCACACTGGCTCACGAAAATCTTTTTCTCGAATTTGTGGGAGTGGTGAAGGGAGTTATTGTTATTTTCTAAATGGTGCAAAAATAACATGTGGTAAGTCTACAACTATGTCCACCAAGTATTTTGGTGGTTTTGCCCTTGTAATGATTATTTATCCAACAAAACCTCTGATGGGATTTTATTGGTTGTTAAATATATATAGGATTTAATTCCTACAAATGGACAAATCTTGGTCTTACCAACATATTCTTCTTTCTTGCCATAAAGTCAGAAGTCTATGACCACTGTTTCTTTTTTCACTGTTTTTAATTGCTTTACTTTGCCTTGCATTACATTGTTCATTTCTTGTCTTATTTTGCACTGTTCTTATTTTTATTATTGGGAATTGTGACAATTCCACTTAAAAATGACTGCTTATTCAACAAATTGATGTGAAATTAGACAACATACTCAATTTACTAGCCTGCCAGTGCAAACTCCATGATTTCATTTTTAACCTGAAAAATGTTTTACTAAAACATGAAAATAGTTAACACAGATGAAGATTCATTGAAAATGCTATGATCTACAAATCCCCTACAGTTAATATATGGTTGGGATTCATTAGCCTATCACCTGTTCATACTAAACTGGTGTTGAAACTATGTAGGATGCAAAAAATCTTCAAACATATAAAAATATTTATAAATAAATGACAGAGATAAAATTAGTAAAAAGTTTTAAAAAAAAGATACAGTTAAAGAAAAAAAAAAACAAAGTCCAACATTCATATGATGAACAGGAATTCTGTACTGTCTCACCAATGTAGATTTTCTGATGACATTTGATCTGTGAAACATGTTACAGTTACTTCAAGTATTTACATGTGGACTATTGTCCTCACCTTTGTTGTTATCACAACATTATGGCCATTGTTCCCTCGGTCCTTCATCAGGTGCTTGTCAATCCGGATAATCTGCAAGGAATTTTAAACTGAGCCCTTTATTTAATTTACAGCAGTAGAATGTTCTCATTCCTCTGCTCATGTCTAGAGGATATCTCATCTAGTTCTTATTTAATATTGCTCACTCTCTTTCCACTGAGTCAAAGTATACACTGCCAGGCTCACAATTACAATGACCAAATACATAAACCAAAATTTTAATCCACTAGGTTATTGTCTTGTGGGACAATTCAGAGTGGAGAATTTGGAGCCTTAAACCTAACCTACCTGCTGATGAGCAAAATTGCTTGTAGGTTACCAAGATTGACATACAAATGATAAAGGTCAGAGGGCAGGATGACTGAAATGTTGTGATAACAACTACAAAGATCAGGAAATTTCTGCATAGAAATACTGTAATAATGACAACTCTCATCCCAGAAATTCAGACCAAAATTTTAAGAGTTTTCCAAATTGTTTTCTATATTTACCATCTTGCATATTTATAAATCTACCATTTGTCTAGGCATTGGAGACTACTGATATATCTAGTCTGGTGCTCCTGCTAAAAATTTCAAGATTCTTGACAAAATTCAAAGAAGAGTCTGTAACGTAATCAATTCTGAGCAGACATCTTGACTTTAGTCACTTTCTTATCGACATGACATGGCTTCCCTCCATCTTTTTCTACAAATATTTTTATGGTAATTATTGTGATGAACTTTTTTCCTTAGTGCCTTAACTGCATGAATTTAAACGTGCCACTAGGTATCACCATGGAACAAGCTAGATGCAACCACCATTTGCATTCTTATAGTACCTTTTCTCGAACTTCTCGACTTTGGAACTCTCTTCCAATTTCTTGCACCCCCTCAGCAACAATCTTGAAAAATTTAAAGACAACTTCAATTCCCATATTCTGTCTTCCTGAACCTTGTTGCTTTATTGTCCTTTTCCTCACTTCTCTTCACTAAAGTCTACTGTTTCTCTTTCACTCCTCGTAACACCCTACATCCTAGTAATATTATCGACTTGCTTGGGGCAAAATGATTAATATATATATATATTAATGTGTGTGTGCATATGTAGATGGAAAGATATTAAATAACTCATAAGCAAATGTATGTTAATCATATTCAGGATATTTTCTTAATTGCTTCATTAATTACTTTCAAAATTCTCTTACCTGTAGACTGGAATGAAAGGGAACAAAAAAATGATAAATTATGAAAAGCGTGAAACATTCTGTTTTATAAGATGTTTTAATCTCTGCTGATGATTGAATAAGGTATGAACAGAACTTGTTAAAATCACATAGTAAGGCAGCAAAACTGAGCATAAAGAAAACTTATAAACTTGTATAGTGTATCATTATCTTTTTTTTTTACAGTAAGGTTCAACCTGTGCAAGGGCCAGGAGTCACTCAAGGTAGAGGGCTACATTAAAAAGTAGTTTATATGGATAGGAGGAGAAGATAACAGTTAACTCTAGACTTGAACAGGTTAAGATTGTAGTGATCAGGGAAACATCCTCTTGGGAGTCCGTTCCACAGAGCAGTGGTTTGTGGGAAGAAGCTGTTTGAGTGGAACTTACTTCTCGCCAATGGTATATGAATGAAATGTGGTTGGTTTGTTACTATGTAAGTGGCATGGCAGGTCCTAACTGTGAAAGTTAGACCTGTTGGAACTAAGAAATGTAGTTCGTCCGAGCACTTCCTATACTGAAATGATATTGTTCATATATTTGAAGTCCTGAGATGAAGTATTATTATGATCTTCTTTAGCACAGATTTTGTTTTCAGTTGGAGATTTTGAATTATGGGTGATTTCTATCAAATTGCATATCCTTAGACCAGTGATTCTCAACTGCTTTGCCACAGCACACTAATTTGTTGTGCGGTCTTCTTAAGTGTGCTGCAAAATATCATAACGCACATATGTGTGTGTGTGTGTGTGTGTGTGTGTAAAAATAAGAAGCAAGAAAGACTACACTCAACTGAAGAAGAAATAAGGGTCTGCTTATTGCACATTCAACCAAACATTGAAGAAATCACAAAAAAATACCAAGCACAGGTTTCCAACTAAATAAGCTGCACAAATAGTTGAATAGAAACACTAAAATAAAGTTCATATTTGTGTGTATATTTATTTTTTTTAAATCTATGGTTTTATTTTATAACATTTAAATGTATACTCTTTAAAAAGTTTGCTAAATGTGCAATGATATTTTCATTTGCTCCTCGGTGTGACATTGCTTAAAAGGTTGAGAAACACTCGTCTGTATGCTCATAGTCTCCACTTCCTACTCTTATGTCCAGACTGATTGCTCTCCCAACTGCTATGGGGGTAATAGGCAGAGAGAGGAAAGAGACAGGAGGTAACAAAAATAACACTGTCTCGAAAACCACACCAACTTGAGTTTAAAAAAATGCCCACAAAAATGATTTCAGAAGACACCGTGACTTGCGAGATGCTGACTGCTGGTTTTTCCTTTGCATCATCCAAAGACCCAGATCTTTTCAGTTGCAGAGAAGCCCATATCTAAACATGCTAAATTGTCCTACTGTTAACAGGAAAATGTAAATGGTGGTGGCCACCATGTCTGCATGTGATCCAAGGCCTATTTTGCATCTCTACTGACACGTGTTCACCACATATGCATTATTCTGATTCTCTCAATATAGGACTTCTGTAGTATAAGCCCCAATGGTAACTGGGACAATAGTGACCAGAATGTCCCACATTCTGGCAACTTCAATACAGAGTTCACTGAATTTCTTAAGCTTGTCAATTTCTTTGACGATGATATTATGGCCACCATATTATTATTATTATCATGTTATTGGTACCAAGTAATCCAGTACTACCTGCTGCAGTGTTGGACCATCAGCAACTCAACTGATTCCCCAATGAGGCTTTTCTAGTGCTGAAGGTGACTAACCAACTAGCAGGATTAAAAGGTAGATGAAACTTCTTGTAAGCTCTTCCAGCAATAGAGTAAACAAAGCTACTATGGATGTTAAGAAGATTGTGTGTTTTCTGTGTATATTTTAGGTTAAGGTGTGTCTTCAATACATAAGCAAAGTAGATAGAAGGAAATAGAGTTTCTGCTACAGATATTTACTTCTTTTAATCTGACTGTATTAAACAAAGTTAAATGTCTCTTGAGCATGTCCTTTTGGTTCGGAAATAATTTATAGGAAGTAAGGATAAGAATGGGTAAAGATGATTGAGCTCAAGTCAGATTCACACTGAGTTGGGATGGCCAAATCTCTACTTCATGAGTAGGGCTGCTGAAAACATGTTCGAATGATCTTGTTGGAAAGTGGAAAGAGAAAGATTCTGTCCTTTCCGCACATGGGGGTCATAAAATTGCACATATGACCAGAAACCCTTTCTAATTTCTTTATAACTGCAACATGGCAAAATGAATTTATTTTCTTTATTATTATTTTATTTATTGGCTTTATTTCATTTCCCCACATTTCATAAGTATGTATGCTGACTGTGGTGATGAGATGGCATTACTGGGTGGAGAGTTTAAAAAAAGCCAGAGATGAACCCTGATGGAACCATTAGCCATATGCCTATGCATGAATAAATACCTCTCTGGATTTCAACACAAATAAATGGAGGGAACTGGATACATGTTCAACTACTCAGTGACCTTACAACCACACTCATCCATGGAACTGATGATTATTATTTTCTAAATTATTCAGACTAATATTTTCATATTATATGCCTTTGTATTTGGACTAGCTTGCTCATCTTGAGTGTTAAATTCAATTTTCTGAATAGAAAAACATAATAGTAATTCTCATTTAAACAATTCTGATATATTTTATTCCCTATTGTTGCAGGAGTTACATGTTGAAATTATGCCATGGTTGCCAAACTGTTACAGACACTATTTTTAGATAGACTAAAATCTGTGGCAATAGTATTTCAACAAGGAGATATTTTATATTTTTGTTTTTTATATAAATGAGTAAAATGATACAGAAAATACACAAGTAGGCATTCTTTTTTTACAGTAAGGTTCACCCTGTACAAGGCCCGGGACCACTTGAGGAAGAGGGTTATGTTAGGAGACAGTTTGTATGGATAGGAGAGAAAGGTAACAGTTAACTCTAAGGTGAAGAT
>OZ038516.1:41452723-41665223 GCA_964036315.1 Acanthosepion esculentum
AATGAATTCTATTCTTTTCGGTTTGATGCTTGGACTTCCCAGGTTTTCAGATCACAGTTGAAATCTTTCAATTGGTCTTTGTAGCACAAAAGTGGATGTCTAACTGAATGCTTAGAGTTTGGTAGTTGTCCATGCAGCACCTTTTTTGGAAGCCTATGTTCAACCATTCTCACAACATGACCAGCCCACCTAAGTTGTATCTTTGCTAGAATGATTTCAATGCCTGTGATGTTGCTACATTTCTTCAGTATTGCACTATTCTTGACCCTGTCATCCCATTTTATATCACATATGGCTCGAAGACAGTGTATGTGAAAGGCATCGAGTTGATTTATGTGATTGTGGTACATGGTCCAAGTTTCAGTACCATACAGAAGGGTTCAGAGAATGACTGATCTGTATATGTCAATCTTTACTCTGAGAGACACATCTTTGGTGTTCCATAACCTATGTTTACACATGCACATGAGCAAGTGACACTCAGAATTATAAATTTAAAAAAATATAATATTTTTTAATGTTTTGGGTATATAATCTAGGCAATTTCATTTAGATTTTTTGCTTTTTATCATCTTTGTTAATAATATCACACACTGTGATAACGGAAGATCTGCCAAGAATGGTGAAATGTTGTAGGAACCTGAATGCAAATTTACTGTGGATGAACTAGCAATTAAAGCAGATATATATATATATATATATATATATATATATATATATATATATATATATATATGAAGAAATATAGTATCAAAGTGTGCTATATTTATGGGATAAAGTGCTCAATATCAGAGATAGAGCATGTGTAAATATAAAAGTGAACATACAAGTCAACACTTAGAGATGACAGGTTTCATGCTAGATACAATCGTCAGGCCACGATTGCATCTAGCATGAAACAGACTGTCGCCTCTAAGTGTTGACTTCTATGTTCACTTTTATATATATATATATATATATATATATGTGTATGTATGTATGTATGATAAAAATATAGTTTTAAGGGTATGATATATTTATTGGTTAAAGTTCTCAATATCAGAGTTAGAGCATATGTAAATATAAAAGTGGATATAGACCATATGTAAGTATCAAATTGTGACAATATAAGAAAAAATGATAGAACATTGTAAGAACCTGAATGCAAATTTATTTTTCATCACTTCATCATCCACAGTAAACCTACAGCCAGGTTCTTACAATGTTTTACCATTCTTGGCAGATCTTCTATTATCATGATGTAGGATATTTAAAAACAAAAGTGATGGAGAAATATAAACAAAATAATCTAAATGAAATCAGCTAAGATTATATACCTAAAATATATATTAAAAAATAATGAAATTTAGAGTGACAAGCTATTGTATACAGGTAGCTGTCTTCCACTGTCTATATTCATCAGTTTGTTAAAACTGTATGCAACTCTAGGTCCTTTTACAAGGATTTTTTTCAATACAGGCTACTCCAGCAGAGCCAAGTCAACTTTTATCACATTGTCAAGAGGAGGGAGTTGGATAGAGATGATCATAGAAAGAAAATACAAACTAGCAAAAGATAAAAAAAAAAAAACATAAAAACTGACAGTACTGTAGCATTAAATGGAAAGTTCTGAATGAGAAGGAAATGATTTTTAGACTTTGGATCTGTGTAGGAAATGCCTGCGGATATTACCTAAGCTCCTTTCTGTTACTTAGCATAAATAACGTTATCTACTAGAATGGTAAACAGAAACCCCTTGTAGATTCACACACACACACGTGAGCTTCAGGGGATGTAAGAGTCTTAATCTGGATACACAATGATGGCAAAATGTTTTGGAATACAATTTAAAATCACCATGATGGACCAAAATTAAAGAGAATGGTTGAAACAATGACCAAGGATGTTAATAAAAACATAAAGCACAATATTTAATATTGTGAATTGAAATTATTCAGTATTTATTATGATAGCCTTGTTCTTGATAATTTTTTCAGTTTGATGAGGCATAGAGGCCTCCAGATTCAAACACATTTCTCAAGTAATTTCAATGGCCCAATGAATGTGAACATACTTTGCTCTTTCATATAGTGAGGAGTTCCTGGGATTTTTTTTGATATTGTAAATTCTCTGTAGTGTTGTTCTTGATCATTCCTTCAGTTTGTTGAGGCAGAGGATTGCCAGGTTTTAACGTATATCAAGAGACCTAAAATTTGTGAGAATCTGTTTCAGTTCATCAATGATATTGCAGAGTTGTTCAACATCTCTTCATAATGACCAACATGCTCTGAAAACTTTTTTCCTCGGTCACTTTTTGACTTTTCTCAAGGTGTGTATCTGGATGTGTTGCCCTGTTAGAACAAAGTGTGACCTTAAATTTCCATGAAGAATGAGAAGGCGAATCTTGAGTAGTTTGATGCATGGTTTTGCATTTATCATAATGTTCATGTCCTGCTCTGAAATTGTTTTGCCATCACCTTTTATACTCGACTCTCCCATCGAATTCAATGTATAAGGGTCAAGCAGATCAATTCCTAGGAAACTGACAGCCCGACACCAGCACATGAGATTTGATTATAGTGGTGAAGGTTTTGTGCAGAACCATCCACACTTTTTGAAGGGCTGAATACAGAGACTTGGTGCATTACATGCCACAGGGTCCCCAAACGACCTTCCGCAGGTTTTGAATTCAGAGTTGTCCTTCTCCTAGAGTAGTTGCCATCCAAGGCTATAGAACCCAGTCTGTCCTGCTATTTACCCATAGCTGGAGGGAGAAGAAGAGGATTCACACCTTTCCCAAGGGTATTAGCACATAAGTGAATGTAATGGATTCTACTGGAATTCAAACTCGGCTCACTGATTCCTCAACCCAAGTCGCTATCCATTATTCCACCATGCCATATATATATATATATGTATGAATATGTCATTAGTGACTCTAGGTCATCAATGTTTGTTAGACTCATTACAATCTTTAACAAAATATGTTATCAGTATAACTTAGGTGCTAAAATGATTCCTTTACTCTAACTAAAATATATAATTTTAAAAAATCTCTAACAGATATGTTTTTTTGGGGAAAAATAATGTGTGCGTTAAATCTCAAGTGTGTGTTTGTATAAATGTCTATGCATTAGTGTGTTTATGTATCTCTTTGTAAATATTTATTTTTTAGGGTCAGTAATCATGGCTGCTGACTGATATCCTATTTCCGCAACACTCAATATTTCCAGTCACATTCCTCACCCCAACTCTCCAGTTCACTGTTTTTCACCAACTTGAGGTCAGGCTAAATTTAATTTGCCTTTTTTCAATTGATATGTCGTGCTAAAAAAACCTTATACTGTACAGAATAAATTATTTAAAATGGACATTTGAAAACAATGAGTTGAAATAAAAATTATAAAAAATGTGTTCTTTGAAAAACAGGACTTGCAAGTCATTAGAGATTTTTTTTAAATTATTTATAGAAATACATTGCCTATTAATATTGTCTCCAGTTCAGATAAAGCTAAGACCTACGCAGCCTGACTGGCTTAAGTTTATTTCATTCTTTTTTTTTACTTTCTTTGTTTATTTTTCTTTATTATGAACAATATCAATGAAATGTATTTCATTCAGTCAATATTTTGAATTTTGGATCCAGCTAAAGTCAAGAATGAAAACAATACACCACGAAAGATTTTTGTTGCTTTAAAAGAGATATACTTGAATGTTGACTCACTTGGACTGAGCCTGACAAGCCTGACTACCAGAGTTGCCACTGATATATATATGTATGTGTGTGTGTGTGTGTGTGTGTGTGTGAGTATATATATATATATATATTACCTAAACTTAAAAATTCTGAAAAACCAATAACATTTTTGCTCTTGTATATAAATACTTGTTACAAAATAAAATCCTTGTATATGCCTTGATACAAGTCAAAATACATTTTGTTTATATATATATATATATATATATATATATATATATATATATATACATACACACACACATATATATATATATATATATATAAAATTGGGTTAAGTGAAAATGTTTTTAGGTCAATCTACTTCCTATCTAAAATCATCAAATGACCAAATATCATTTTTTTTAAAGCACTTCTTATAGAGTCAATAAGTTTTCACTACCTCTTCCTTTTACACATGCACACAAACATATATATATATATATATATATATATATATATATATATATATATATATATATATATATAAAAAGAATGTATAAACATAAAAATGACTTAAAATAATTGTCAGACTTTGTCCATTTCATAATGCGTGCCGTCATTTGTTTACATTTAGATATGCTTTGAGCAGATATGAATGTAGGTGAGAGATTCATGGAAGATTGAAGTTTAAAGGCAGTAAATTCGACCTTGATAACCGAACACTCCTCTGTGGCCAAAAGAGTTAAAGGCACGTCAGGCTATATGACGGTTCCGTATAGGATACAGGTTTGATTTCTGTCAGAGTACAAATATTTTCTATGAAAATTTCTCAGACATTCAGGCTGGTAAATGTTGTTTAATACTGTTTATTATAAAACAGACCATTTACTTAGATATTTGTATCTATAAAAAAGAATGTAGAAACATAAAAATGTCTTAAAATAAATATATATATATATATATATATATATATATATATATATATAAATATATATATATATATATATATATATATATATATATATTACATGTATGTAGTTATTTCTAGAGTAGTATTGATAAATATTACACTCGAAATAGCTTAACATGTTGGTTGTGACAGAAAACCTGCAGAAACCTCTCTGGTTTTACCAGTCAAAGAAAGCCCACAAGCAACCTGAACAGAATTTACAAAACAGGCCAGGCCTTGAACAAAAGAACTTAGTTTCCAGCATCTGTAATACATATTGTAAATCACTTCTTGCTGGTTTAAATAGCCATTGCTGTTCTCACATACGTCATCAAACAACTTCAAGAAATTGCTTACTTCCCTACTAGGAAACTATACATCTACTTTGTTAACCTCACAGCTGCATATGACCACATTGATAGTACTTTTTTCATCTTTTCTCATCTATTAGAAACCACTTTCCAAGTTCTGAATCCACTGAATACATCAAACTAATATAGGAACTATACTGATCTACAAAATCTTACATGTCTGGCAAGGACCACAATATGGAAACAATTCAGACCTTATCAAAAGTAAGACAAGGTGGGAATTAGTGCTCAGATGTAACAAGCTGGGCACTGATCATTTAAACATTCTATACTACATTCCAAATGAGTCGAGCAATAGAAGACAATGGTCCTGCTTTCTCTCCTGTGGCCAATGTAGTGATGATAAGGTGTATGTGTGAGGGGGGGGTATGCTGATGACATAGGTGTTTCAAGGGACTCAACATAAACCTTTCCAAAACAAACTATGATCTGGAATTGGAATTAAATTAGTGATAGCACCTACACTGAATCCATCATAAAACATACAGTATGTGGAATTAGTAAACAATAAACACTTCAAATATGGAGACCAGTTATAAGAAACTTAGTACAGAAGAAAAGGAAACTGAACAAAGAATAGGCTGCACTGGAGGTAGTTTCACCCAACAACGCAAATTGCTATGAAACTAAAACACCAACCTGAAAACTCAAGATATGGAGATATTTATATGGATGTCATGCATGGTGCCAAACCATTCAGAAATATCTAAACTGTATATAACCACTTCCTAATATCAACGGTGAAAAACGCTTTTGAGTAGGTAAAGACTGAGGATCTTGGCAAAGACTATCCTTCATCAAAAATTGTGGACTGGTGATACAAAATTGCTAAGAACTGTACCAAATAACAGAAACCATATCACTTGAGGACTACCAACAGCAGTAACAACTAAAATGGATAGCAAATGCAACTCAAACAGAAAATGATATAATCAAGATGTTAATAGAAGGTTAGGAAGGAAACCCATCTCAATACTGGAAAGAGTGATAACATCTACTAAACTTGAGAAATCTATTTTCCTAAAAATGTGTTTTAAGAGAAATATTTTAGAATTTTCAACTGGAAACAGAATTGGCTGCTTGGTCAATGAATGCCAATTAATTGGGTAATATTACTATTACTATACTCATTTTAGTCCTGGATATGATGATAAACTACATCTGGCAGCTAGACCTCTGATTGGGAGAATGGAGGTTTTGAGGAGAATGGAACCACCTCTAATCTGGGATGGTAACACCTGTTAGGGTCCCAGCTATGGGCAAATAGTGAACCCCAAACAAAAGCAAAACACTATAAAAATGTAAAAATTCATGACCAGCAATACTTATTTATAGTAGAATTACCAACAATACATTTTAGAACAAAATGACCAGCAATATGTTTTATCTGTAGATGAAGGTGTGCAATTTTGCTCAAAATATTTAGATTTTGGCATTAAATAACCCATAGAGGTTGATATGGCGTTAAAGGAAATCAACCAAACTATATTCATTAAACAAGTCAACAGCCATCGTGTGTGTGTGTGTGTATATATATATACATATATATATATATATATATATATATATATATATATATATACATATATATATACACGCGCATGCGCACACACATGTGCGAACAATGGTTGTTGCAAAATATTAAAATATAGGAAGTTTGATGCTTCTTTTCCAATATTATAGTATGACTAGAAAGTGAGTAATGTACCTAATAAATTGGCATAAGGGTGAATGGATGGTAAAGTGGTGACAAAGTGATGATGATAGGTCAAACACTACTTAGGGCAGTGGTTCTCAACCTTTTTGCCCAATGCAACCTTTTTGTTATTAGTCAGAATGTCATTTCCCTCCTTTTCCAGATTTTCCAACTCAAAAGGTGCATTCCAAATAATATGCATAAATTAAGGAAAATTTTCATGCTTTTCTGTATTAGAACATCTATATTTATATGAGTATTTTTTTAAGGGAGTTTTACAAATTTAATATAAATAGACAATGTTGATGGATTTTTAAAACTTGAATACATGTACAGTAATTAGTTTCAATTCATAACCAATGATTATTTAAACTGAAGCATACTTCAATAAACAAAAAGTTCAATAGAACGCCAGGGTATTATAATTCAATAAACAAAATTTGGTTATTTGTGAGTTATCTCTCGCCACTCTTAAGAATTAATTTTCCATCTTTTTCACAAATACAGGTGTGTAAAAATATACTATCCCAAAGATTTATAGCAGCCTGAAAAACAAAACAAAAACAAAAGAAAAATTAACATTTTAAATACCACATCTAATTTTATAAAAGATCACCAATATATGTGCATTAAAAAAAAAGGTGACAACAGATAACCCACAAGAAATACATTTTAAAAAGTGGTGACAGATAACGCACAAGTACCTCAAATTCTATAAATAAAAACTAAAAAGTAAATTTTTTCCCCCTCTATCCACTGAAATATGGGAATTCTATCTAGGTTGAGAACCTCTGACCTAAAGCAACAAAAGACAAACAGTTGTGAAAAGTGATGATCATGCACATTCTGAAGGGACATGGCATATAAAAGAAGAATAGGATCAACCTGAGATCAACCTGTACAGTACGATTACTTATAAGTAACAAGAATAAAAAAAAAATAGGTAACACAGAGAAGATTGAATTTATGCTTTTCCCAAATTAAAGTTTATGATCCAACTTAAAAAATGAAAAATATTTTCTACAGAACTCTTTAACTATAGTTTGGAGTTTTTTAAAAGCTAAACATCAAAATTTAAGAATCAAATAAGAGAGAATCAAGAGAACACAGATGACTTTATGATAATCAAAAAACGTAAGTGCATATGATGAACCCAATTAAGTCATAATGAAGCCTGATTAACAATTCTGAGCCAATATCCATTACACCACCCAATCATCCAATGTTACAACATCTGGTATTCCCAAACATCCATCCATCTAGGTCAGTATTTCTCAAACTTTTTAAGCAATGGCACACCTAGGAACAAATCAAAATATCACAGCACACTTAGCAAAATTTTTGAAGCATATCTATTTAAATTTTTATGAAATAAAACCATAGATTTTAAAGAGAACACACACAAATATGAACTTGATTTATTTCAATGTTTCTATTCAACTAATTGTGCTGCTTATTTAGAGTGAAACTGTACCTGATTTTTTTTTCACAATTTCTTCAATGTTTGGTCAAATGTGCAATAAGCAGATGCTTATTTCTTCTTCAGTTGAGTGTAGTCTTTCTCACTTCTTATTTTTCATGTTATTTAAGGTTGAGAAGCCTAATTCATGTAAATAAGAAGTAGAAAATAGCAATAAAACTGATAAAGCCTTTTTAGCCTTTTTAAAGCCTTTAATGTGGGATATTCCTTTTGTATTGAAATCCAAAATGTATGCTGTGACAATATTTCAGCAGTTGAGAATCACTGATCTAGGTACTGACCAGGCTCGACATTGCTTAACTTTAGTGGTCATATGGGGAAACAAGTGTTTCAACATGATATGACCATAAGCATGTAATAAAGAAGCTCAACATATTTAATACTGAATAACCCACACACACACACAATGATGCACTGATTAGATATCCAATTATAATACACAAGTTATAAAGTGTGGAGAGAAACACACCTGTGTAATGTTAGTTTACCAAGAAATTTAATTTTTGCTCCAGACACCAGGGGGCAAAAAAGAATTCCTCAAGAGAAACATTCTGAAATAATTTTTTAATAAGTGCCTCTACACTGTCTTACATTACTTTCCACTTCATGTTTTATTAATATATAAAACAAATACTTATTGAAATCTAATGGTTTATTTACCAAACAATGCCAATATCTATGTTGCATAGTTAAAATGAAAGTGAGTTTGTTCTGCACAGATGTAAACAAATAGCAACCATTTATGTGAAATGTTCTGAAGTCATTTTTATTCAACTATAAGGCTTACTGTCACATCAAGTTGAAACATTAGTTCTTGTACAATCACCAAAGCTAAGCAATGTTGATCCTGGCCAGTATATAGATGGATGACTGCTTGGGAATACCAGGTGGTCTAATGGCTCAGAATTGTTAATCGGAGAGCCAAGTTCCAACTCCAGTTGAATTTGTTATATTCACTTACAAGCAAGTTTGGGAAAAATATGAATCCACCTCTTCTCCCACTAGTTATAGCTTAATTAGTAAGATCTGCATCACTAATTATTTATTATTACAAAAAAAAAAATTCTTACAATCTAAAAATGTTTCCCGACTTTAAATAACCTGCAAAATCTTGATAAGCTGTAGAAACAAATCAACAATCAAATACGGATTAGCTACACAGGCATGTCTTAGAATATAAATGTATAAAAACTACAGTGGGCTCAAAGTGAGGGTTTAATATAGAATTGGTTCACCACTTTATATCCAGATTATATATTTCTTGTTTATCAAATTCTGATGAGATATGAATCTAGCTCTTCTCCCCTAGCTATAGGTTAATTGGTAAGATTTGTATCACTAATTTCTTATCTAAAAAAAAAATAAAAAGAAAAGACTTTTACAATCTAAAAATATTTTCTGGTTTTAAATAACCTGCAAAGGGTTGATAAGCCGTAGAAAATGAATCAATCAATATTGAATTATATATTTTCTCCATTTAAATTGCAAAGATTTCAGATTTCATTCAGATTTGATATGTTCCACTTCAATCGACTAAGTATATTTTTAAATGAATTTTTCACAACTTGGATATTTTTGCAAAATTATCAGTAAGTGATATTTAATATGATAGAAAGCAACATATTAGCTTCATGTCATTAAAATACCATGACAATCTATATTGTATCATTTAGATAAGGCAAAAACATTCATTATGATATTATTAATGTTACTGCTTGTATCAACTCCCAAAATTAGACAGGTGAAACGTCTTTAGCTTAATAGAAAGATAAGATTAGAAGTGTTTCTTTAAACATATTTCTAAATTATGAAGGTGTACAATCTTTCAATACCTGTCTATATTTCTGAGATAAGATTTTGCAACAATTTATAAAATTTACATTTTTCAAACTGCTATCCTCGTCTTTATTGTCATATTCATGACGTTTCAGCCATTGTATGCTCCAGCCATCTTCAGGTGATATATGTTGGAATTTTGAGCCAAACCCTTTATTTAGTATACAATCTTTGTTCTAAATAAATGCAGTCATTATTATGTACAGTGATATTTGTTATCTGTTAATCTATTTAAGGCTCTCTGGAGAAACATGTGTATTTTGTGATATTTAATTAAAAGTAGTAACCGTATAGTTTTAGACAGATGGAAATGTAGTTTTGAGGTACATGTCATTTTTCATTTCAAAAACAAATCTCTGATAGCATGTCATCAGATCTGAATAAAGTTCTGCTTGCTGAGATAAAAATTTTTATTGTATTTCTTATATAATTTCAAGAAAAAACACTTGTATTTAAAATAAATCTAGGTTTCTATCAAAGTTATATGATCAAAATGGTAAATGCTAGAAACATAAAACATACACTGCACTTGCCATTTTATTTGAGCAGTTAATTTTGATTTGATAAGATTGTGTGGGTAATGTAATGAATAGTGGTGCAGAAAGGGGATGCCAAGAGGCACATTCAAATTTCAGTTTCCATGCCTGTCTGCTGCCTTCATTTTCATACAAATGCTCTTGAGAAATACATTATCCCATATCTTCTTCCTAGCCTTAGCTATGATCTAATTAGCAAGGCATATCAAGCTAGAGAGCCTTGGGTGGCAACAAGTTTAGGAGAAGAAAAACTCACAAAATTCCAAACTTGAGAATTCCTTCATCTTTTTCAATACTTGGCAATTCATTGATGAAGAAAAATCCGTAGTGAGTTATAATTGTCTAATTCCTGAAGGGACAGGCATTGAAAACCATGGACAAGTGATGGAAAACCACTTCTCTATCTTTCCCAATAACGCATGGCCATTTACAAATAATGTAAACTTTGTGGAGAGTTATGATTGCCTATGTCCTGAAGGGACACGGCATTGAAAATCATGGATAAGGCCGTGGGGAAACAAACTCAACTATCTTTCCCAATAATACATAGCAATTCACAAATAATAAAGGAATCTGTAGTGAGTCACGATTGGCTACATTCTTGGAGGACATGACATTAAAATCAAAATTTAAAAGTGCATGACACATTTGATAAAAGAAAGAATATAGTGAAATTGTTGCACATATCTGTGTGTATGTGAGAGATAGAGATAAATGTTTGATGATTCTAATACATCTTCATATAGAATCTTTTTGCAATATATTGTAAGTCTGATTATGTATGTATGTGATGCTTTCATTTAATGCTATGTTCTGGCATCTAATAAATCTTTTATAGAAAGTATGCTTTGATCTTAAACAGTAACTGGAAAAAAGAAAAAATAACAACTATGTTATCTAATTATCAGATACAAATGAGTAGGATTTTTTTTTCCTTTCACTTTTTCTCTAAATAAATATTCCCTTCCATTGCATATATTTACAATATTTATACTTTTTTTTGTAAAGGTTAACGAGTTGAGCTAATTACTGGATTTAATTTACACTGATTTAAAGTTAATGATTCTACTCTTATAATTTGGTTCACTGACATCTTTAATCATAAAGTCTACAGAACCTCATTGTTAGGTCTCATAAGATTTTTACAAATATGTTTAAAAATATTTTATAATTAATAAAGACAATGTTTATACAATTATAAATGGATACACCCACTGTGTTATGCAAGAAATAAATTACAAATAAATTACGCTTTCCTTGATCATTTGGAAATAAAACTGTCAAGATAAAATATTTTTCATCTCATCAAAAATATTTTGGAGTAATAATTATAATAGACTTTTTGACTCAGGCTACAATCAATCTCATGAAACCACTGATGAATACCTGTAATATTTTTTTGTATCGTTTCACTCCAAGCAAGACTATCGTGCCACTAGAACACAGGGGGTTACAGGAGGTGAAAGAGAATGAGAAGACTTTAGTGGGGATGATTGAGGAAAGGACAAAATAAAACAGGGTTCAAAAAGACAGAAGATGCCCATTGATGTTGTATTGAAATTTTTGAAGATTGTTGTCAAAGAAGAGAGAAGCGCAAGAAAAGAAACTGTTACAGTAAAAGCGGTGGCTGCATCTAGCTAGTTCAACAGTAAAACGGTGATACTTAGTTGTCAATCTAGTAGCATGCTTAAATTCATGTAGTCAGCGCATGAGGGAAAACAGTTCATCAGATCAGTTGCCATGGAAATATTTGTAGAAAAGACAGAGGGAAGCCACATGACATTGGTGAAAAAGTAACTTAAATTGAGATATATGGACAGGATCAATTACATGGTAGTTCCTTCTTTGGATTTTGTCAAGAATCTCAAGATGTAGAGAAGTGGGAACTGGACCAGAAATGGCAACAGTATTCAATGAATGGATGAAGGGTAGATTTATAAATGTACAAGATGGATTCTGGCATGACAGAGTGAACCAATTTTCCTTGCAATAGACATAGCAATTGATTCAGTATTATTGCTCTATTTCATGTCAGTGAAAAACATGAGGCCAAGAAGGTGTAGAATGTTGCTTTCCTGGAGTGTAACATCAGTTATTCTGGTGCCAGGCACAAAAGTTCGCTGCAGTGATTTATTAATCTAAAAGTCAACAATCTCTATATCTAACTTAGTTCACACTCCTCCTCGGTCTTTTGAACAGGAGTAGAGGTTTATCCTTTGTTCCTTGTTTAGGATTGGTTTTCTGGTTCCTTCTAAACTCTGCTTCAACTCTATACTTCTGATGTCCCTGGCTGAACTCTGAAACTTTTTTCACCTTCCCCGCAATTGGAGTAGATAGATTCACCTATTGCAAGGTTCCTACTCCTCTCCAGGTTTTTGAACAGTAGTAGACGTTTATCCCTTTTTTCTGTTTAGGATTGGTTTTCCAGTTCCTTCTAAAATCTACTTTAACTATATACTACTAACATCTCTGCCTGATATATGTTGGAATTTCAAACCAAACCCTTTATATAGTCCACGGGATAGATTGTTCTAATTCCACGTGCCATACCTTTTTTGGATATCTCAGTCTCAGTTTAAAATAATCTACTTCTGTGGACTAAAGGGTTCAGTTCAGTATACCACCTGAAAAAGGCCAGTGCATACAACAGCTGAGACATTGTGAATATGGCAATAAAGATGAGGACAACAGTCCAAATGATGTAAATAGTGTAAACAGTTACATTTCATTTCAGAAATATACGCTGATACAAAATTTGTCTTTTTAATTTTCAGAATTTGTTTCATGAAGGACTGAAATATATGAAACTCTTTCTATATTAATTTTATATATATATATATATATATATATATATATATATATATATATATATATATATGTGTGTGTGTGCATAGGTCTATATATGGAAGATATGGTATTTTTATTACTTTAAATATTTTTTTTTTAATGGATACTCATATTTGAGTAAACGCTTTATTTATTTTAATCTACCAGCCTGAACTATCAAGCAATCATATTAAAGAAAAAGCGACCTCTGGCAGGATTGAAACCTGCAGGAGGAAACATGAGATCCAACATGCTTTAACTACTGGTAAAAAGCACTATAATAAAGCAAGGTTCTATTTTGCGTTTAAAGCACACTTTACTAAGTTAAGATTTCTGAAAGTAATAACAGCTTAGTTTCATTTCCGAAATGTAAACAAAGCAATTTCTAAAGAAATAAAGGGTTTTTTTTTATTTGATCATCCAACATATTTTTATTACTTATTTTTATTATTATTTTTAATTATTTTTTTTTTAAATGGATACCAATACTTGAGTAGACACCTAATTTATTTTAAACAGTATTACATTTCATCTACCAGCTTAAACATACAAGAAATCTCATTAAAGAAAATAGCCTCTCCAGCAAGATTCGAACAATGACTTCTTGTGAAAAGGGGGACATAGGTTGGGTGGGCGATGAATAAGTGAGCAGAAAATGTTGGGTGACTGGATATTTTGGCGGGCAATATAAAATTTTAAGTATTCAAAAGGTATTTCAACATATGCTACTGGTAAAAAATATTCAAAGAAGATATGCAAAGACATTGAATAAAAAACAAAAGGCTAAATGGGAATTACTGGATCATATTCATAGGTAAGATATAAATATCTTGGTAAACAATGAATATTTTGGCATTTTGTATAGTTTTGAGAAGGGTCATTAACATTCAAATAGTTCTTCAGATGAACTAATACCTTTATTTTCAGATATAAATAAGATCAGTAAAGACCAAGGACAACAAAAAATATGAATTTTATTTGATTTTATAATTATGAACCAAAATCATTTAATTTTCTTTTGTCAACACTTGCAATACTAACCCTAACTATAAAACTAACCTTGACCATAAAACTAAATTGTATATATATAGTTTTCAATGGTAAGTTTGCTATTTTTTTTTTTTTACAACAAAGTTCACTCTTTACAAGGCCCAGAGATCACTTGAGGTAGAGGTTTATGTTTGGATGCCATTTTATCACCCATCTGTATAACATTTCTGCTGGTGATATACCAGTGACTTGATTAGGTGTGTTTCGAAGTGTTAACATGGCTTGTGCCACACGATCCTGGCATAAGTGACCATATCTGTCAGTGCAGTCCACCAAAGTTTGTTTGGCCGTCTTTACAGCTAGTTCTTCCCAGCCATTACTTTGAGGGTAATGGGCTGATGATATGCGCTTCTTTATACCCCAGTCCTTCAAAAATGAATTGTATTCTTAGGAATCAATTGGGGGTCCTCCATTTGAAGATATATCTTCCGGTGCGCTGTACATGCAAAACCAATTACATAGGGCATCGCATATCGTCTTAGCTCTGCCAGAAATCAATGAAGCTACCTCGATCCAACCTGTGTATCTATCAGCATATAGTATATAATTTCTCCCATAAAGGTTGAAGAGGTTTGTGACCATTTTCTGAAATGGGAATTCTTGACCACCTCTTCAATTTTCCATACAATATTTAAATTAGACTCCTCAAAGAGCTTGTCTAATGTTGTATCCCAATAAAATTTTCTGTCTTTAGTTCTTAACAGTTCTCGAAATGGAGCCATTATCTCTGCCTGTGAGAATGCAAATGAGACCTGATTTACTAACCCAAACCAGGATCTAATACCCGTGATGTTTGTAGGAGTAGGGAAGTTTAAAATAGCTTCTGTCAATTTTTAGTTGGTTTTATGCCAGCTGCAGTTACCAAAAATCCTGCGAACTCTATCTCATTTTCTATAAATTGGAAATTGTCAGGGTTGATAACTATTCCAAATCTGCTGCAGTGGGTAATATATTCTATGTGCCAGCATGCTGATTCAATAGACTCTTCTCATAGGAGGGTGTCATCAATACACTGAGTCTTCCAGCGTGTGTCTGTCGTAATATCGTCAAACCGGCGAGTGTAACCATCCCCAGATGCATGGAACCCTTGGGGTGCCCTAAGATATCGGTATCGGCCCCATTCTGTTATAAATGTGGTTGCATCTCATGCAGCTGAAGATAGTGGCAGGCTATGGTAACTGTTCCATGCATCCAGTACAGTCTTCTTGGTTTGGGATGGGACAATGGACACTTGGTTGAACGAGGATGGGATGTGGTGGGTTTCCTTTTTTGTCGCAGCATTTAACTTTTGAAGGTCCACTGTCCTTCTCGGTGATCTGTCCTTCTTGGGTGCAACCACCATTCTTGAACACCAAGTCGTAGGGGTGTCAGGTGGTACCAGTTGAATAATCCCAAGTGCGATGTCACAGTCAAGGTCCTGTTTTACCTTCTTCTTCCAGTGATGGGGGAGTGGAATTGGTGTGTGCACTGCTGATGGTTTTGCATCCTGTAAAAAAATAATGTCCAATGGCTTCCTTGTCATCATCTGTAAGGGCTGGTGGGGACATGTGTTAAATGCACTGGACCTAAAATGGTCCCTTAACCAGCACTCTAAACGCTCCCTATTTCTTTCTGTAGGAGTGAATGGGATACTGTCTGGATTATCTGGAACTACTGTTCTTCGAGGGCACCCACATCATGCTTTTGCGTTGGGAGTGGCGGAGATGTTGCTCTCAGGTATCTGGTTTGGGAAATCCTGGTGTATTAAACCCAGGTCCCTCAGAGCCGATTCTGGCAGATAAAACCCAGATGTGTTGTCTGAAACATAAACTACTTGCCTAGTCACTCTGGGGCCAACTCTTATGTGTATAAAGAGTATTCCTCTAATCTTTAGCTGGTCATTTGTTATACCGCATATTCTGTGGCTGGTTGGTACCAGGTGACTATTGGTGCACTTCATCATTTTTAATATTTCTGGTCCACTGGAGAAGGTTTGTGCCCCAGTGTCTGCTATGGCATAGATACAGTGTACTTGACAGCTGGCTGGGTCATCTAGGCTGCACCAAAGTTCCGCATGAGGTTCTACCACCAGGGAAACCTCTATCTTTAGGGATGGTGGTGGTTTGGGAGGACCCCTACAAAACTTATTCTCATCCCAAGTAAGGTGTGGTACTCTTCATGGCGTTTTTGTGTGTCCCTCGAATACCATGTCGTTCCAATCCTTCCTGTTGCTTTGTCGGCTGACTTGTGGGCTCAACGGTTTCTTGATTTCCGACATACCCTTCCAAAATGGCCTATTATACCACATTTGAAACACTGTTGTTTCACTGCAGGACAGTTCTTCCATCCATCAGGATGTGACACACTTCCACACCCTTTGCATGCCATCCGTGGTGGGATGTCGGGGGTACCGTCAGCCTCCGACAGTTTTTTCAGCTTTGACTATAGTGCGTCTAATGTTGTGGGCTGGGCTATACTATTTTGTAAGTGGGGTGTTGATTTGTCAGTAATCTCTTAAACAAAAGAAGTGAGTTATTGAGCAGTTGCCTACATAGATCCAAATTTCTATTCAAACACATTGACCCAGATTAGTATAGTCTAACCGGAGCCAGAGACCACATATACTAGTAGTGATATTATTTATTTTTATTAATATTTTTATTACATTTACTATACAATTATTGTTAATATTAGACTGTAATGCATTTAGCTTTTTTGCTAATCCATTATCTTATCTTTAACATTTTTTATTATAATTGTTTTGTCTTTTTCTCCTACCTTTAGTCTTACTATTAGTAACATGTTTATTTACTTTTATTTGCATATATTATTTTTATTTATTTATTTGCTCTATTTATTTACATATTTATATGTTTCTATTTTATTTTATTTTCATTGATAAGTATTATTTTTATTAGTAATTTAATTTTATCACAGCATATTTTATTATTATTGATATCAATACTCTTATTTAGTTTATTAACATAATATTATTACTTTATTGATTTTCATGGAAAAAAATAGAGTGCCCCCCCCCCCATTTCCAAATTTTCTTTTTTATTCATTCCTTTTGATTACAACAGCATCTCTTCAAATTAGAATTTATAATTCTTATTTCCAACCTTATTTTCAATCTTAAATGCTAATCTGGGCCTAAATTCAAATCCCAAATTAAACTACAATTCACTTACATATTTTAATGATAATAATAATCACTCCTACAATAAAATATCTCACAATAAAAAGAAATATTAAAGAAGCAGTGTTAACCCAAAAAATTGCACCTGATGAATGCAGAACATATGAAAGTTCGAATTGTGCAATCAATGTAAAATTATTATGTATATTTCTTAATATATTACATAGCTCTGTTATTTAACATTAAGCACTATTTTTTCTTACAATATATTATAATTGCTCGCTCTTACATTTACCATTATTTATCCATTTGGTTATATATATATATATATATATATATAAAAATGCACATACAAGTTGTAGCATATGTCTGTTCAATAATGAAAATAAAAATCATTTTATTGGTATCTCTCCAGAATCTATCATACATATAAGTTTACCATTCACCTATGCTTAGAATATTGCTGCCACATATGGTCTAGTGTCCCTGCTATTTATCTTGAGCTCCTTAATAAAATCCAAAGAAGAATTAGCAATATTATCAGTCCTGATCTGGTGGCTTGGCTTTATTTACTTTCCCACCACTGTAAGGTTGCCTCTCTATGCCTTTTCTATAAATACTTTTATGGTAGTTGTTTGGAGGAGCTCTTTGCTATGGTACCTAAACTTTTTGAATTTAAGGGCAGTACTAGACTGGCATCAAGATCTTATCAATTTACAGTTGAGCTGGCTAGATGTAGCTGTAACTTCTATATCATCAGTTTCTTTTCTCACACTTCTCGTTTGTGGAACTCCCTTCTGGCTAAATGCTTTCCAGCCAACTTTAATCTGCAAAAGTTTAGATGCAATGTCAATCACTATCTACTGTCCTTCTGATTACTTTTTTCTCTTCCTGCTCATTATTACTGTTTCTGTTCTAATTCTTCCACACCCAGTAACTCCTTGTGTCTTCGTAGCTTTACTGCCTTGCAGGGGGTGAAACTGATTAAATATATATATAGAGAGAGAGGGGGGGGCTGCGATTTTGATTATTACTTATGTGTATTTCAATAAAATTAGATTTAGAGAAAAAATTATGAGCAAAGTAATGTCTTAAAATTTCATTAGCAAAGTATATAAAACTATACATCAATAAAACTACTTTCAAAATACACAGATGCTCAAGTTCCTAATCAATAAATTGTATAGTCTTAGAATATATGTCCCTTCTAACTATATAGTAACCATTGCATATAAAGAGTTCATGCGTGTCCATAGGCAAAATCTTTTATTAGTAGTACAAATGTGCCATGTAGTATCATGGATAATGGCTCAGAGCGAAAAATCGGAGAGCCAAGTTCAAATTCCAAGTGGTGGTTACATTTAACCATTTCAACAGTAAAAGGGTGGGACCATGATGCTAATCTAGTAGCACACTTAAATTCACGTAGTTGGGGCACCAGGCAAAAAATCTCATCAGAGCAGTTGCCATGAAAATATTTGTAGAAAATACAGAGGGAAGCCACATCATGTCGGTGAGAATGTGACTGAAGTTGTGTTGAAATGCCACCTTTCAGAATATGTATGCCAAAAATTTCAGTTACATGTGAAATGAAATCACACATTCAAATACCACCTGTTGTAAAACATTATAAGATTTTGTTCTAACCCAATGAAATGAGAAAGGTTTTCTCTGCCTGTAGTAGAATGTGCAACTGACATGACTGAATAATTTCAGTCAATGTGCATTTTTATGTGCCAATGCATCTCCTTGAGTGGCTTAGGTTACAGGGAATTGTTATTTAGTCACCATCTCTAGAATAGTTGCCAACCAAGGCTATAAAACCCAGTTTGTCATGCTATTTAACCCATAGCTAGGGGGAGAAGAGATGTATTCATAACTTTCCTAAGAGTATTTGCATGTAAGTGAATGTAATGGACTTGATGGTAATTTGAATATGACTCTCCAACTTTGTATTTGCATCACTATTGATTAGAATCCTGCACATCTAACCCTATAATATTAGCCATTTCTTTTCTTGAAATGAATAGAACACTAACTCAAATTATAAACAAAATAATGAATACATTTCTTGCTATTCACTTAAAAATGCTGGTGTATAAGCAAATTACTAAGTAATAAGCATTAACGGGACCACAAATTTTGTTCTCAAATTTTTATGCTTTCTTCATTGTCATAGCCAACTCTAGAAAAGTGACAATTGAAAATTTATTTTTAATATTAGTAGAATTCTAAATTTCCTTCTTTTTTTTATTTTATAATTCCCCCACCAAGCAAGGCAATAAAATCCACTAAGACACAGGGTGTTACTGAGTGTGAAAAAAAAACAAAAACAAAAAACACTATTAAAGGGAGAGAACAATAAAAGAACAGGAATTAAAAAGACAAAAGATAATGATTGACACTGCATTTAAATTTTTGAAGATCAAAGTTGACTAGGAAGCAACAAGCTGGAAGAGAGAAGCGCAAGAGAAGAAATTGTTAGCCTAGAAATTACAGTTACATCTTACCATTTCAACTGTAAAATGATGAGACCATGCTGCCAATCTAGTCAGTCAGTCAAGTGCCATATGTGATACATGCTAGGGCAATCATGTATCTTTTGATACATGACTGATGAAGCAGTTTTTTCCCGCAGCAAGTTGACATTTCTTTCTGCGGTAGACCGGTTGCCAACCAAGGATAAAGAACCCAGTCTATCCTGCTATTCAACTCATATCTGGGGGGAAAAGAGATGGATTCATACCTTTCCCAAGGGTATTTGTGCATAAGTGAATCTAACAAACTCAACTGAAATTCAAACTCGGCTCTCCAAGTTCTCACTCCAAGCTGATATCTATTACACTACAATGCACAACTGCACTTAAATTCATAAAGTCTAAGTACCACAGAGCAAAATTCATCAGAACAATTACCATGCAAGTATTTATAGGAAAGGTACAGGGAAGCTAGACAATGGTGGTAGAAAGTGACTGAAGCTTAGATGGCAGGTCAGGACCAATAACATTGCAGATTCTTTGTATTTTATCAAGAATCTCTAAATATATAGCAGAAGCCCCAGACCAGATGTGACAGCAATGTTCAAAGCAAGGATGAATGTTAGACTAGACAAGAAAAATTGTATAAATGCAGTGAAGATAGAGTGAAAAGAATTGGTAGAATGTTTATTTAGTATTCATATACTAGAAAAAGAACATTTTGGGAAGTTGGTTCTATAGAATGGTTAACAGAGAAAATAGGCTGGTTGGTTTTTGTGGTCTAACCTTGACTGAGGTCTCTAGTTAGAGCTTTCAAGAATATTCATAAAGAGAAGCTGATAAATAAGAAATAGCCAGACTGTATTTAATAAGCCAATTATAGACAACATCCACCACCCAGCCACAATAGCAAATTTATTTGACATTGCTTTATATATTTAAATGTGACTTTTTTTTATAAATGTGGATAAAAATGTTAATTTATTGTCTTTGAATAACAATAAACAAGGGAGACAAATCACTGAATGCTTTCAGTAGGGTGAAAATCATAAGCTTACAGGCAGGAATTTGCACAAAAGAAGGAGAGATGTTGCTGATGAATAAAAGAGTTTTGAAAAAGAATTTACAAATGTAATGCCTTATATCCAATAGGCGGTGATTTTTACCATTTCTCAAGCTTTCCTCACTCAATCTCATGAGTTTATGTTTCTTTTTCTTGCAATAAAATTAAAAGTGGCAACTGTCAGAAAAAAAGATCTTGGAAGGAGAGAGAGAAGTAGGCATGGGGTAATAAGATGTACTGGGGCGAAGGTTGAGGGCAACAACAGAAAGAGCAAGGAAAATAAATAAAATAAGGTGCTTTCTAAGGGAATTTTAATTAAAGCTAATAAATATGTCAGGAAAAAAAATGATTGCCAGCCATTTCACTTCAGTGAAGGGTAGAAATATATAATTCATTAGTTAGACATATTTGAATATTTTTATGATTTTCCAACTCTTTCTTTCTTCATTCATTTCTTTATTTTTATTTCTACCTTCAATTATATTCTAGCTTCCCCCTTCTTTTGGCTTTATCTGTTTGTTTGTTTTTTTTAACACCATCTCCTGTTTTCATTCTATCTTCTATTCCAACATACTCATTCTTCCTTCCTTTTTTTCATTCATTTACTTATTTTTATTTCTATCTTTAATTATATTCTAACTTTCCCTCTTAATTTTTGCTTTATTTGTTTTTTCCTTATACCATCCCATTTTCGTTCTATTCTTCTCTCTTCTATTCCAACAGTCATTCTTTCTTCCTTTCTTTTTTCTTCATTCATTTCCTTTAATTATATTCTATCTTTACATATTTTATTTTCAGCTTTATTCTCCACTTTTTCTTAACACATCTCCATTTTTCACTCTGTTTTATTCCCCTTTTCGCTCTTTAATTTGAAGACTATGCATTCAGTTCCTTATTTTTATTTCCACCTTCAATTATATTCTCTTTCCCTCTTATTTTCAGCTTTATTTGTTGTCTTTTTCTCATGCTATCTCCTGTTTTCATTCTTTTTCTCTCTTCTATTCCAAGACTAATTCTTCCCTTTTTTTCATTCATTTACTTATTTTTATTTCTACCTTCAGTTACATTCTAGCTTCCCCTCTTATTTTCTGCTTTCTTTGTTTTGATTTTTTTCTTACACCATCTCCTGTTTTCATTCTCTTTTTCTCTCTTCTATTCCAACAGTCATTCATTCATTCTTTCTTATCCTTCATTCATTTCCTTCAATTATATTTTATATTCTGCTTTATCCCCTGCCACTTTCCTTATACACATCTGTTTTTATTCATTGTTTCATTCTCTCTTTTTCTCTTCTATTTCAAAACTCTTTCTATTTTTTCTTTCAGTTTCTTAATTATATTCTATCTTTCCCTCTTTTTTTTTTATTTGTTTGTCTTTTTCTGACATCTGTTTTCATTGTTTTTCTCTCTTCTATTCCAACAAACTCATTCTTCCTTTTTTCATTACTTATTTTTATTTCTATCTTCCCCTCATATTCTGCTTTGTTTGCTTTTTTCTTCCACCATCTCCTGTTTTCATTCTATTCCAACAGATCCAGTCTTTCTTCCTTTCTTTTTCCTCATTCATTTCCTTCAATTATATTCTATCTTTCTATATTTTCTCCTCCTATGCCTTATCTCCAGTTTTCACTGTTTCATTCTCTGTTTTTCTCTCTTCTATTCCAATAGACTCATTTTTTCTTCATTCATTCCTGTCAATTATATTGTCTTTACATATTGTACATACTTTATACACCCACCTTTTTCTTATCCCATCTCCTTTTTTCACCGTTTCTTTCTCTCTTTTTCTCTCCTCTATTTCAAAACTATTTTTTCATTAATTTCCTTATTTTTATTTCCACCTTCAATTATATTGTATCTTTCCCTTTTATTTTCTGCTCTATTTGTGTTTTTCTTACACCATCTCCTGTTTTCATTCTCTTTTTCACTCTTCTATTCCAAGAGACTCAATTCTTCCTTACTTTTTTTTCATTCATTTACTTATTTTTATTTCTACCTTCAATTATATTCTAACTTTCCCTTATATTGTTTGCTTTGTTTTTTTCCTCACACCATTTCCTGTTTTCATTTCCTTTTTTATTCTCTTCTGTTCCAACACTCCCATTCTTTCTTCCTTTCTTTTTCCTTCATTCATTTCCTTCAATTATATTCCATCTTTCTATATTTCATTTTCTGATTTATTTCACTGTCTCTTTCCTTATCTTATCTCATGTTTTCACTCGTTGTTTCATTCTCTCTTCTATTTCAAAACTCTTTCTATTTTTTAATTCATTTCCTTATTATCATCTCTACCTTCAGTTACATTTTCCTCTTTTACTTTCTGTTTTGTTTCACTTTTTTTCAACCATCTCCTGTTTTCAGTCAAATTTTTTTCTCTTTTTCTTTCTATACCAAAACGTCTTCCGAGTTTTTTCTTATTATTATAGCTTTCTTTTTATCCTCCACTTACCACCCCATAGCAATCTATTTTCAAGTTCATTCAATTTCTGCTAAATCATTTTCTGTCTTATTCCTTACTTCCACTTTTTTTTCTCTTCTTTCTTCTTCATTCTTCCTTTTCAAATCTAGTTCCTCTTTTTATTCTTTTCCTCATATTCACTTTTTTATCTCTTCTTTTTCTGTCTCATTCTTTCATTTCATATTTTTATTTTTTGCTTCCTTCTCAAACATTTTCTATTTCTTCTTCCATTTCACTCTCCTTTATCTTCTTTTGCTTCTATGTTTCACAACACACCTCCATTATTCTTCTCAACTATTTATTGCTTTATAAAGAAACTAAAAAGACAAATACATTAAAAAGAAGCCACTTTTGTGATTAGAATTACACAGAATCTTTTGTTTCCTATATATTCCCCAACCCTTATTTTAAATTCACTTCCTCAAAATTCCCAAATGCAGAATATTGTATCAGCAAATAGAGTGCCATAAATGTGCCAATATTACAATTGTCGATGTTAGTGACAGATAAGCAGAAACTGAATGGCATTAAACTGTGAGAGAATGTGCTGATTGTCAAAAGAGTAATCTGCTAAACATTGGCCAAATACACATGGAGTAATTCTTGAAAAAAAAAAAAAGAGAAATGAAGAAGAAGAGTAAAACTGTCCTGTCATTAAAAACGGGTGAAATAATATGTCAGCCAAGAGGTAATGGTTCGGTTTCAGACAATAACTTATGTGAATATATTAGAAAGATGTTTGATGATTAGAGTCATAAATTGTCCATGATTATAAAAAGACATTGTGCTTAGTCTATCTACAAATCAAAAAAAAAAAAAAAAAATACTTTCTTCTATTCATTCTTTGCAAGGTTAATCATGGCATATGCTCTTTGGATTGTGCTGTTGGGAAAATATTGTTTCATTTTCTGAAGTGTTGAAACATTCCAGAGAATAAATTATGCAGAAAGGATCACTTATCAGTTATCTTATTTGTTCTTTAGGCAGAAATAGTGATAAATTTTAATTTTTTCATAAGTGGGATTTTTTTTTGTTTTTTTTAAACTAGTTTAGGATATATTATTTTTCATCATCTTTTCAAGGTTTCAGAATATTTTTATATTAAAAACCAAGAACAAAGGACATATTAGCATATAGTATTATCGGTACCCAACACATTATACATCATATATCATTTCTACTTGTACATGAGAGATTAATCATAATAGACGTCCACAGATGATAACAATACATAACAAACCTATCATGTGACAGAAAAAAGCACAAATAAGATAAACATCAGTGAATAATTTTTCCTTTCATAAAGCCAGTTATAATCTATGTCTCTATTCAACAATTTTACAAATCCTGATCCTGACGATAACTATATTACAATTTTACACTTCTATTTTTTGGAATTTTAGATTAAAGATAAAAAGTTCTAGATAATTGATAACAAAGAAGGTTCTTGGATTGACAAAAAAAGTGAAAGAATCATTTACATACATAATACTTGCTGCAATAAAGATATTATTGTCAGTATGAACACTGTAGTATAAAAAATAGAAATTTGATATTCTTTTATACAAATTTGCTGTGATAATGATAACTAGACAACTTTTTGCAAGGATTTTTAACATAATTATATTGATGCAATTCAGGTATGGAATAGAATTACACCTAGTAACTAGAGGCCAAAAGTCTGGGGCCATCATCTATATTGCAAAGAATCACCAAAAAACTGAAGCTTTTTCAAAACTAATTTACCAGCTCTCTCCAAGCCAGAGGTACGTTCTCTTCCTGAAGGGTTTTATCAGATATTCAATAAAAATACTAATGATATAATGATAATAATAATAACAATAATGAAATTAACCCATTAGTGCATTTTCTTAAATTTTTTAGCTCTTTTCATCTAATCTGCTTTGCTGGTTAATGATAATCTAGGGGCTGACAAATTTTAAATTTAAGGTAACCCACCTCTCAAAAAAATTTGACACCATGCATTAATGGGTTAAATAGTTTCAGTGGCCTCACTTAGTAGGAGTTAAGCAAAACAAAGAAGGCATGAAACTTACTAATTATTAAATCAAGAGGGTGATTCCCAAACTTGTGACCTGCAGTGTATAAATGTATTTCTCCCACATTTCTTTAAAAAAAACAAAACTTCATTACATTTTCCTGATACCAATCCATAACAAATAAATAAATATGCCAGTCGACTAGGGCAGCTAGCTAATCCATGTTGTAGATGCCTGCTCAGGTACATTTGCATCTGTTCTACACCCACATAGTCCACCTTTTATTCATACTGCAACTATGTTGAGTGGACGTTAATTACAGTTTCTGGGAGAGAGTGCATTATCTGGTGTGAACAAGATAAGTACACTCAAAACCTCAGTCATGATGACTTGTGACTTCATGCTAGCACAACCATTGATTGCTCCCAAATAGTTCCATCTACCCAGTTCCACTCACAAGGTTTAGGTCAAACCATAGTGTGGTTTTCAAGAACTTTTCAACATTGCCGTACACTGGGATCACTTCCCGAGGCTGATAAAATCTTGAAGTTACCTTCCTGACAAATAGACCATGGTGAGATTCAAACCCAAGTTTCATGGTCAGAAAGCAAATGTTCTAACCATGTGTTCATTAATAACAATAAATCAACTAACAATAAATACGAAATAAAATCTATTTCTTTTTCATACTGTAAAATAGTAAACTTAAACATTTTTGCATGTCTGACTTGTTTGGAATTTAAAATTTTCTACAATTTTCTAACTGAATTAATGTTATTTTTGAACAGTTAAACACTTCTTCACTGTAAACAAACAAGGCAATCCATACAAGTTAGTCTTTTGTCTCTCATGTGAAAATAATATTTATGATATAAAAGCATGAAATTTGAGTTCAGACAAAGACTTTCATATGAATGTCATGCATGGCACCACACTTGTTCAGAAATGTCTCAACTATCAGCCATATTCAACCATTTTCCCAGATCAATGATTAAAATTGGCTTTGAAAAAATGAACCCTGTAGATCTTACAGAGGATCATCCTTCTTCAAAGCTCATGAACTCACACTGCAGAATCACAAATAACTGAACCAACTAACAAACCAGATTACTTGAGGACTTTCAACAGCAGCAACAGCTAAAATAGATATCATTTCTCAAAGAGAAAATAATAATACTGACATTCCACATTACTTCAAACAAAAGGTTAGGACGGAAACACCAATCAATACTGGAAAGAGTGATAACAATGGATTTGAAAAACTATTTTCCTGAAAAAATGTTTTCATAGAAAGATTTTACAAATTTTAACTGTTTAATTAGTGAATACTGAATATTTCTATATAAGGAAACAGTTAACATTACCATTAGAGATGAGGAGAACTGATATTACAGTTTGTCCTATCATCAGTAAGAATTTGAGGCTACAATCAACAAGAAGGTTGTTCATCACCTAGATAGGAACAATCTCATGAGTGACAAGCAGTACAGGTTTTGGTCAGCCCTATCTACAGCAGATGTCTTATCATTACTCATAGAATCAGTGAGGCACTAGAAACAAATACATTTCAAGGACTATCATATTGGCTATTTCAAAGGCCTTTGACAAGGTGTAGCATAATGGATTGCTGCACAAGCTCTCTAGCTATGAAATCACTGGAAGACTCATCTCAATAATAAAGTCCTTCTTAATGGGTAGGTCCCCGAGGGTAGTTGTTAATGACTAGTCCTCCCAGGCCCTAACAATCAATGCAGACATCCCCTAGAGGTCACTTCTCAGACCAATCCTCTTGACATAAATGATCTGCCTAAGTTAGGTACCTCTACGATATCGCTAAAAAAATGCATAAGCATGATTAAAAAGACGCCAAACTTGACGAAAACAAAATTTTATCGTCTAAATGCTTATGTTATCTGGAAGAGGAAAGACCAAAGTTTTTTTTTCATTATTTTTTAAAATTTTTTCCTTCTTTTTAGAATATTCTAAATTTTGATTAAAAAACTTTGTTTATCTTTGTATCGTTTTGACTACTCCGAACAAAGCTTGTAATTAAAAAACGTAATTTTGTCTTCAAAAAAATCGTTAAAATGGTTGTTATTAAAATGTACGGGAGGTAACAAGTATTAAAAGATCACGTGACTTGATTGTTTATGGTGTTGCAAATTCTTAGCGAGACAAATGTTGTGCATTCTGAATTAGCGTTTTTTACTCATTACAAAAATTTGAACTTCATCCTAAGCCATTTTCACCATCAACATTGCTACATTTTTAAAAATACCATTTATTTCATTTATCATTTTACATATTTCATTGCAATTTCAATTTTTTGAAGTTGTTTTACAGCTTTCACTTTTTTTCTTTCAGTGAGCCGTCTGTCAATTTTTCAATTACGATTCATTTTCATACTGTACCATTTGATTTATTTTTAATTTTTTTATATAGCTACTTTTTCAATATATTTCTTGAATTTGTGAAATTCTTTTTATAGATTTTTTAATTCATGTATTTTTTTGTTATGAAATAAGAAAGATAACATATCCAACCGAGCACTGAAATTTGGCGCACTCAGATATTTTTCGACAAATTTTCTTTTTTTCGTTTTTTATATTTTTGGATTTAGTTTTAATAGTCTTCATTGACATTTTAATTCATTTCATTTACATATTTTTCATATAAATAAGAAAAAGAAAAGAAAATTACCTAGCTGATATTATTTAATTTTTGTCATCATCATTTATTTATCAAAATACTACTATAAATTTACATTTTTTTTTTTTTTTTTGCTCCTTATTAGTTTGTTTCATTTCTAGACAAAGAACAACATATAACTATCTCGGTGATCATTGTTAATTCAAACAAACTATCCAGTATTGCCTCCGAGTCCTTGGTCCATTCTGTCTGCAGCTCATAAAAATTCATTGTCATCACCCTGCTCAAAATGTGTTAAAAAACAAAAATACATCAAGCCATTTCTCAAACTTAAATTATAAAAAGAAAAAATTGGGTTTTTTTTACAAGGTGATGACAACTTGTTATTGTTGGCTGGCTGGCCCTTGACCCAGCAATATCGAAGTCATTTTTTTTGGCTTAGGGAATTTCAACACTGTTTTCCTCAATGCTGATTTCAAATAAAAAACATGCAAAAAAAAACCTGGTTTCTAATGTTCAGGTATAGTAATTTTAACTATTTTTTTCATATTTTATGCCCATAAAAAAATTTTTATAATCATTTTCATTTCACCAACCAATTTCACTCAGAAATGAAAGAGCATTCTTTGCTTTCAGGAAATACTTAGTTTCATGGGGTGCAGATCAAAAGTTTCCTTGATATTTTGTTCAGATGATGACATAAGTTATTTTTCAATATTTATTTCAGGGCAAATAGGCTGCAGAGTGTAACAAAATAACTATTGATATGTTTGTGATGATTTTTACTTAGGATAGAAATGTTTTAGGGGGCTACAGCTACGTGACGTCATTTATGTCCTTCCGTATGATCATTCGGATCTCACGTTAGCTGTTGATATGTGATTATAATACATCACTCATCGCCTGTCAATAGTGAAAGATGTTAAGATCGCCTCCCTTTATTTTAAACCACATTTTTTTTCGAAGGAAGTAAGTAAAAGTTTCCTTAGAAATATATTAAATAATCTTTAAATTAGATAATTTTCGTTAAAAAAATTTTGAAAAACCTATAATTGATTTTTAAAAGAAATTTAAACTCGGATTTTAACTTAGTTTAAAAAATTTTAAAAACATGGCTGATATCGATTTTTTTCAATAATTTCGCTGACAAAAAAAAACAAGATTTTTAACTAAAATTTCGGACATGCTAAGAATGAGTAAAAAATTTTTAAAAATACTCAAAAAATACTTCGGTATTTCTTCTTAATAATGATATATATACTTAAGCAGATAAAAAATTTTTTCATCAAATTTAAGGCCTTTCTTGTCAAGCTATACTGTTTTTTTTACATTTCGTGGAGGTACCTAGCCTAAGTGTATACTCTGATCATTTGTAAATATCTATGATGATGATACAACAGTATATGTATGCACCTACAAAACTCTAGATGACCAGAGATTGGTGACTCCTCCTCTGTCTTATCTCTAACATCTCAGTAGAGGAAAAACTGGCTGTTTACATTCAATGCCTTAAAAACCAAACTAGTAATATTCCACATGACTTCAAACAAAAAGTTAGGAAGGAAGCATCCGTCAATAGTGGAAAGTGTGATAACAGTGGATTTGAAAAACCTATTTTCCTGAAAAAATGTTTTCACAGAAAAATTTTACAAATTTCAATCAACTATTTGATTAATGAATGCTGAATATTTCCATATAAGGAAACAACTAACATTACCATTAGGGATGAGGAGAACAGACATTATACATTGATCCCAGCCCAATGGCTGGCAAGTGAAGAAAAATGTAACTTGAGTAGCAGTGGTTTCTTGATCAATGAATGCTGGATGTTTCCATATGAGGACACAGTTCATATTAACATTTCTAGCAATAATGAAATTTATTTATTTCAAAACATTAATAAAACATTTATTAAGATTTCTACTAAGAAGATCAATCTTTTTTTTTATCTTATTCAATATAAATAATTGAAGATGAAATAATGATGCAGGAAGAGCCACTTTTATGAACTTTTAACTTCTAGCAAAGACTATTTCAGTGTCATTTGACCTCTGGTCAAAGTAATATGCCTGAATAGTCATTTTCTTTGACTATTGCACTTTCTACATGACATTCTATTGAACAAAAAGCACTTATAACATTTCCTTTCAAACAAGTCTCTCAGGATGGATTTCTGCATGAGGAGGTAATTTCCACTAAAAGAACAAAATGATAGTAATGCAAAGGCTAGCAATAAAAAAAATAAAATAAAGCAAGATGTAAGCGATCATTCATAGCATTGAAAATTTGGTAAAATGAAAGGTTAGCAAAAAGCAATATATTAATTACACCTCTTGATAATTCAGTACAGGAAAGTGGCCAACCAAACTACTAATTTCATGTTGCAAAGAAAACTAGACTTTAAATTATACAAAGAAAAAATTTAATAGAAAGAATCCAGAAATTAAGCATTGAATATTGCTGCCACATCTAGTCTGGTGCTTCTGCTATATATTTAGAGATTTTTAAGGAAATGCAAAGAAGAATATGCAATGTTATTGGTCCTGATCTTGCATCTCGGATTCAGCTACTTTCTCACCACCATAACATATCTTCTCTTTCTATAAATATTTTCATGGTAATTGTTCTAACGAAATTTCCTCCATGGTATCTAAACTTTATGAATTTAAATGCAATATTAGTTTGGTGGCAATTACTGAAACTACTGAAATGGCTAGATATAACCATACGTTCTACGCCAAAAGTTTCTTCTAACGAAACTCTTAATTGTGAAACATTCTTCCACCTTTCCTGCTTTCCAGTCAACTTTGTTCTTCAAAAATTTGAATACAATGTCAATTATTATCTTCTGTCTTTAGTAAGGTTTTGGGGGCTATAATCAACAAGAAGTTTATTGATATGATACCAGATATGGGAAAATAGTGAACCCCCAAACAAAACACTATGAAAGTATAAACATACATTTTTATACTAAAAATACCAGCAATACATTTTTCTATTAAAAAAAATTACCAACGATACCTATTTATAGTAAAAATTACCAACAATACCTATTTATAGTAAAAATTACCAACAATACCTATTTATAGTAAAATGACCATCAATAGATTTTATCTGCAGTTGAAGGCATACAACTGCACTCAAAATATATATAGTTGAAGCCATTAAATTATGTTCAAAATATTTAGGCTTTAGCATTAAATAAACCATACAGGTTGATATGCCCCTAAACAAAATCAACCAATCTTTTTTCCTACTTTGCATTTCTCTAAGTGTTCCTAGAGTTTTTTTTTCTGTATCTGCCATTCACACAGTGTTTTACATTATGATTGTGGCCAGCAATAATAAATCCTGGTAGGACTTTGAGTTCTCTTAGGATCATCTCATTGAATAAATCCAGTGAGTAGACTCATCCTTGCTCCTTTTCACAAATATTGGCATTCTTCTATACAACAGAAATATGTAGATAAGATTCTTTGAAAAGAGTAGTATCATTTACTCGTACAGAATATATTTCTTCATTCAACTTGAAGTTACAACATTAAAAAATAGAGTAAAAAAGAAAATCCATTTCATTTTTAGATGCCAAACATGAAATGATTATATAACTAAGAACAACAATAGCATTAACGAGATCACCCAATATTTGTCTCATAATCTTAAAAAAAAGAAAGAAAGATCATGAATATGTTTGTTAAGCATTAATTAGAGAAGTGTAATCATTTCTCTCTTTATAAATACATCATTATATGCTCACACAGTGGTGGATCTACATTTTTAGACCCTTCATGCTTAAACAGTTATAGGGTACCCTTTGCAACCATAAACAACAGATTTGAGGATTCAAATGCCAAAATGTAGGATATGAATAGATTCTAGTGAGCTCAACGAGCCCATACAGCTGAGGGTTTGAGCACTGCAAACCAGCAAGAAAATTTAGAAACTTGGTCAATTACAGGCGAATTTTGAGGTCATATGAAATGGGTATTAGACTATATTTTATTTTCTATTAATAAAATGGCTTTACTTAATACTTAATAAACACTGAAAAAAAAACATTGATTTTGTTATAAAAAAGTTTCTTCAGGCACCCCTCTAGGATTAAAGGGCCCTTCTGGATTTAAGAAGCCCCTCTGGAATTAAGAGCCCTGAAGCTAAAGCTTCATTAATTTTATCGTAGATCTGCCACTTCTTTTGTAGATCTCTCTTTATCTTAAGAAATCACAATTTAGTTTTACTCTGAATAGAGCCAAAAAGAAAGATAAACAGTGTCACCATTGTTAGAGACTACTTTTTCTAATTTATGCTAACAACAGTGATGAAAATGTATTTTTATGCAAAATTTAATGTTGACAAATCATTTTTTAAAATATCTAAGAGCAGCAGAAATATAGAAAGTACTTATTTAATATAAAATAATAAATAATGAAAATAATAAAATATAATTTCATAAGCCTGTGAACAGGTTTTGTTAGTTGATTTTGTTTAGCAGCATATCAACCTCAGTGGGTTATTTAATGCCAAAATCTAAATATTTTGTACACAATTTTATGGCTTCAGCTACAGATATTTTGTACATAATTTTATACTTTCTGGGTAAATATATGCTTTTTTTTTTAGATATATAGTTTGTAGATGCTAAAATATACAGAGTGAGAAGGGTAAATTGTCGCCATTTTATTTTTTAAATTCAATGCAAGCAATTCACTTTGCCAGAAATTTTGCATTTATGCCAGAAGCTCCAATACAAACATTTCAGAGTGCTTTGGTGTCAATCTGAGGAGAGTTCAGAGGATTCAAAAAGAGTTGGATGAGTCTAATGGTGATTACAAAGGTAGGGCAGCTTAGAAAACTCACTCTGATTGTTCTGATAAGAAAAGAACTCCGGAATTTATTGGTGATAGCCTCTAACTAAACACAAAGGCCTATATTAAGTGCCTTGAGGAGGTAGTGCTGCTCTGGGTCAAGAGGGTGGCTGCTGAAAGACCCTATGTTTGGCAACAGGACCATGCCACACAAGCAGGTGAATCCAGTCATGCTTGTCAGACAATTTCTGCAACCACATCACCTCTTACATCTGGCCATCTAACTACACAGACTGCAACCCCCTTCATTATTATGAGTGGGGTGCAATTGAGCGAGAGACCAACAAAATTCCTTGTAATACCAAAGATGAACTGAACGCAAGGATTATGGCAGTATTCACGAACTTAAACAAGGAGAGCATCCAGAAGAGTTGCAGGAGATTCCAAAGTCATCTGGAGGCTGTGGTTGAAGTCAAAGGCGATTTTATTGAATAAATTTACTCTTTAATATTTCTAGATATTTTTGTGTAATTTTAGTAAATATATCTATTAAAATGAGCTGTCAGTGTTATTTTCATGTTTGCATAATTTAGATGACAATTTATCCATTGCACCCTGTATGGCTGGTAATTTTATTACAAAAATGTATTGTTGGTAATTTTTTTTCTATTATACTATTCTTTTAGTGTTGTATTGATTCTTTTCCTTGCTTACATTTCAGAGAAAATGATTCAAAGCATCAAATGTTTCATCAGCAATTTGTGAATTAAAATACTGATTGAACACCAAATCAGATTCCTCATCCAATATTAATAATTGATCTCATTATAAAATTCTTCTTATTCACAATAACAATGAATGCTGATTGTCACTTCTTTACAGAAGACCATTTCTTGGTAGCTTTTTTGTGTTTTTCATTCAGAATTTTATTATTTCTATCATTTATATCAGATCTAATGCTCTGGTATGAGACAGCTTCACTTTTACAACCTCTCTTACACACATAAAGTTTGTCTGTGTTACCTATGTTGGAAACTTGCCTTTTCCTTGCATACAATCATGTCATGTGGCGTTTAAGCTCTGCAACAGACTTACAAAACTTGTCACAAAACTCACACAAGTAACCTGCAAGTCTTTCTGAGGGTTGTATTCACAGGAGTCTGCACCTGACCTCTTTCTCTCTATTTTAATATATATATATATATATATATATATATATATATATATATATATATATATTTGTGTATTTAGACAGCAATCCTTCTTTCATGCACATTTCATTAAAAACGACTGACAAGGTGCTTTTATTTAGTTTTTTATATAATTTCTCATGCGATCTAATAAAGTTTTTCTTTTCAGATGATAAATTATATAAAAACTGTCCGAATGTTCTTTTTATCTGAGCGCTTTCGGCTATACATTTAGCCACTTTCAAGGATTATATTTCAACTGTTAGAATTAGAAATAGTTTGTTATATGTACGTTTTATAAAATGATTCATTTTTTTTGTTTCAAAACACGGTCAAGATATTATGTCCATGTTCAAATTAATATTATTAAGTGTTGGTTATATATATATATATATACACACACATACACACATACTGCTATGATAGCATAGTTATATATATATATATATATATATATATATATATATATATATATATATATATATATATATACACACACACACACACACATACATACATACATACATACATACTGCTATGATAGCCATGTTGACTGGCATAGCATTCATTTTCATCATAAATATATTGTCTGATAGTTGTCAGTACCACCAAAATACACTTCCATCCTCCTGTCTTTACCCAATATTAATCCACATCCATTTTCATTCTTTTCCGCCTTGGTAATTTGTATACTCTTAGAATATTAATATTCCAAGCTGTTCTTTTACATTTTCTAGCCTTCTGCAGTGTCTTAATATTCCAAATATAGAATACTAGTACTTCTTTTAGGTGATGTATCCCTTCATTATAGCTCTCCACAACTTTCTGTCCTCTGTAACACTTCCCAATGTCTTACTTTATTATCTTTCCCATTCCACTCCCTGTTCCCTCACCCATTTACACAAGCTTGTTAGGTAGGTTGTTTATAGTTTCCCTATTGTCCTCAATTTGCCCTGTGAGTGTCAAAGTCTCCAAGCCCTCTTTTATCATCATGCATTCCCAAAATTTCAATGTTCTCTTTCTGATTCTAAATATAAGCGTTCTTTTTGTTTCCATTTTCCTTAAGATTTGTCATTGTTCACATGTTCGTGGTATTCTCAGCATCTAAAACCACATCTCTGGTGCCTTGTATTCATCTGTGAGGAAATTGTCCAGCATTCACTGCTATAGACAAGCATTGATATTACATAGCAGTTGGGAAATCTTTTCTTTGTATTTAATGAAATTTTCCCATTTCTTACTACTTTTCTTAGCTTTTTGGAAGGCCTGTTTCACTATTCTAAAGAGCCTTCAGATTTTGGTGTCACATTTTCTGTTGCTTATTAAAACACTTCCCAGATAAATTTCTGTACTTGTTTGATTAATATAATATCTTTAAAAATAAATTAATTCAAGAAATGATACTTGGAGAAATATTAGTTATGTTAATACATAAAATTAACAAATAATCTTTTCATAAGGTGTATCTTCAGGAATCATTTCATGAATAATCTTTAAGGTAATGAACTGAATACCATTTGCAGCCTATTGTTCTTTGGCTGATCTCCCAGTAGAGTCTCTCTAGAGAGCACCTGCTTATCAAGGTAGGCAATAAGGAATGGATAGGGCAAAAAAAAAAAAAAGGTTTCTGCCCCACTAATTCCTTTCATGCTAAGTTTATGTTGCAAACTACAACAAGGGTGTATTAAGGTTGGAGGAAACACTTAAACAATAGCTCTCTCCGCTGCTACAGGAGTAATAGGCAGAGAAAGGAAATGAAACAAGTGGTAACAAAATGGCACTGCCTCAGAATACACAGCAACTTTAGGAAGAAAATGCCCACAGGACCGACTTCACAAGACACTGAGTATTGCCCAACTCCTGACTGCTGGTTTTCCCATCACTTTTATTGACAGGAGACACTGGCAAAAACCTGAATTGACACAAGTTGCAGAGAGGCCTGTATTTGAATATGCCAAGCTGTCCTGCTGTTAACAGGAAAAACCCGGATGGAACTGGTTTTTACAGACATGACCACATGGAATCAGGGACCTCTTTTGCCAGTGTCTCCTGTCAGGTAAAGTGATGAGAGTAATACTGTTGAGTTGCAGGTCTAGACAGGAATAGAGTGGCATAAAGAGGGGAAAATTGAATAAAGATCTATTGAAGATGTTTATTATTGTAAGGAATTGCAAAAAATAGAAAAACAAAATTCTTATAGTTTTTTTTTTAATCGTTTGACCACAAGTAAGGTGATAAAGTCACTAAGACATAAGGGGTTACTGAGATTGAAAGAAACTGAGAAAATCTTACTAATGAGAAAGGGGAAAAGGGCAGGATTCAAAAGGACAAAAAAATTTTGAAGATCATAGTTGAGAGGAAAGTAAGAAGCTAGAAGAGAGTTTCATAGTTGATAAGTGTGAGAAAAGAAACTCTTAGAATAGAACTTAATGATGTGACCTAGTTGCCAATCTCATACTACACTGATGAAGATGTTTTTTATAAAAATTTTAGCACAAGGCTTTTAGCATCATGGAGCTATTAAAACTATTTTCAATTTTCTACATTAGCCATTATCAGCTGCAAAGGATGTAATGTTAATGCTATATTTAACCTTAATACTTTTGCATAAAAAAAGAACTTCCACACCTTTCCCTCCGAGTTCCTTCCTATTATGCATTATAAAAAACTAATTAAAATAGAATATATTAAAAGTAAGTTTATTTTTTAATGCAGCATTAGTTGTAAACATCGACAATGAAATCCTTTTTATGATTTCAACTTGCTAACATCTAACCTTGTAGATATTTTTTATTCTAGAAAGTAAACAAAGAAACAAATTGTAGAGTGAGTGTCCATGGTTTAAATGTAAATAAATGACAGAATTGTCCAACAAACAGAATGGACAAAGTTTGCAATAAACAACAAGAAAGAGAGAAGAACAAATAAAAAAAATAATATAAAGCATGCAAACAATATATGCAAGGTAAATTAACAGTAATAAGGCAAAGCCACAGTAATATGGCAGAAAGTTCACAAACTCAGAATTGGGGTTGGTACACAAGAGCAAATTCAGATAAGTGTACATAGCATTCTGGCTTCAAATCAGACTGGAACTGAGTCAAATGAGACCAAGAACTGGCTTATTTTATTGGCTAGAAAGAATCCCCAACATGCATTTATGTACTTCTGTCTATTTTTTACAAATACTTTCACGGTAATTACTCCGAGGAGCTGCTTTCGCTTGTCCCTAGGCCTCGTGAATTTAAACGTCCTACGAGGCTGGCATCCCGTTCCCACCCCTACACCGTTGAAACTGTTAGATGTAGACGTCTTTTCTACTCCAATAGCTTCATGTCTCGCACATCTCGCCTATGGAACTCCCTTCCCTATTACTGTTTCCCTGACAAATACAATCTCCAACGATTTAAGTGTAGCGTCAATCGACATCTCCAGTTGCCTTGATCTATCCACTTCCCTTCTCCACATCCTTTCACCTTTCATTCCTATCTGCTCTCGCTCCAAATCTTCTGTAACCCCCTTGCCTTGATCGACTCACTGTCTTTCTCTTTCTCCACATCCTCTCCTTTACCACTCCTATCTGCTCTTCCTTCAACCCTTCTATAACCCCTTGCGTGATAGTGGCCTCCAGCCTTGCTTGGGGGTGATACGCTTAAAAAAAAAAAAATTAGGGAGGGGAAAGCATTTTGCAGTCATTCCTGCTAGGATTGGAACCTACACAAATTCTGTTAAGTTTTTAGTTTGAACTTACCAGTATTGTCTGCAAGAAGTATTGGCTTTCTAGGAGTGGAGAATAAATACATTCCGAGTCAGAATCTTTGGTTGACTGATGAAAAACAGTCACCTGCTGCAGCCATATTTCAAGATCATTTATAGACTTTGTGTCTAACCAGAATTTCATCTGAAATAAAAATAATGGTTTCCATAAATTATTTTCATTCTTTATTATTTAAAAGAAGATAACAAGAGGCTGCACCTAAACTCAAAATTTTTCAAAAGAATTATAAATAATAAGTTAAAGGAATGGAAATACGTTATAGTTTGATACATACACTTATCGAAGATATTTTTCACAAATAATCAAAAGTGAATCTATAAATAATAATTGTACATATCTTATTTACACTATTTACATGTTTTCATTCTTCTCATTCTACTAGCGGTATCTTGTCTTATTTTCTTATTGATCAGTTATTGCTCACTTTGTTTCCACTGAGTCTCAGTACACTGAATATGATATCTACAAATGGATTCAATAGAATTAATTGACCTTGATGCGTGGTGCATCTATGAAAATTGAAGATGGTCGTCAGATAAGTCTTTTGAGCTTTTCCTTATTTTGATTATTCTTAATCTAGTTTTGATATTGAGCACTTTAATAGAATCTACTCACCTTTAAACATGCTAAATTTTAGTAATTAACATGTTTTCGTTAAGTGTAATAGATTTTGTATATATATATATATATATATATATATATATATATATATACACACACACACAGGATATGGAATAATATTCCATAAATAATTAGATAATTACAATTGCAAAAGTAAAAAGAACTAAATTTGAATTGTTATTTTCTTTATTTTATCCTCTCTCTCTCTTTCTCTCTCTCTCTATATATATATTAAATAGCCCGTATTTTAGCAGCATGTTTTCATGAAGACATGTCTCATTAAATAATTTAGACAAGTTTTGTCTACTTATTTTCAATAGGATCCTCTCATAATTACAGACAAGTTTCTTAGTATACTTATTAAAGGAAGAAATAAAATTACCATGTTGATGCATATTCATTTTAATCCGAATATTTTCAACATTAGCACAATGTCATTATCAGGGTGTTGTTTTTTTCTAAGACAAAAAATTGTTGTGTTCATCATTTTGCTAAGATAAAATTGTGTTCATCTGAAAATTAAATTTTTACTTGTGAAGTGAAAAACACTAAAGTTATGTGCTGTACAATATGTTAGGATGTAAGCGTCAACGGAAGTAATTGAAATGTCTATTAAAAAAAAAACTATTTAAAACTATTAGTTAAAAAGTAGATATTTTAAACTATCTACTGTAAACATTTTAAAATATTTGTGCAGTATTCATAATTAATTTTGTTAATAGTGGGAGATTATAGACCCATTTACATATAGTGGGGTGGGGGAGGTTATAAACCTGGTTATATATATATATGGCACTATAAGTAATTAATTTTAATAATAGGGGATTATAGGCCTGGTTACACATATGACATTATAAAAACACACAAACAAAACTATCCCCTCCATCCTATTTCAAATTCCCACCCTACATATCAATTAACAAAAATCATAAACCAAATTATCACACAATACATTCCTAATAAATATAGCCTAAAATCAACTCTTGAAGTAATTAAAATTCTAAAAAAAGAAAAACCTAAAAATGAAACCATAACCTTACTTGATGTTGAAAATTTATTCACTAATGTCCCAGTTAGTGAAACTATTGATATTATTATAAAAAACATATACAATAATCCATCTCTACCTCCACTTAAAATTAGACCTAGACTATTATAGAAACTACTGTTAACTTGCACTACCGAAGTCCCATTCTATGATCACAAAAATAATAGTTATGTACAATGGGCTAGTATTTCTATGGGTTCAGTTATGGGCCCAACTTTTAGCAATTTCTATATGAAAATAATTTAATAAAAATAAAATAATTTAATAAATTTAAAAAAAACCTCCATCTACCTAAGATATGACAATGATATCCTTATATTAACCAAGAATATGAATGAAATACATCAACTCCAAAAACAATTCCAAAAGAATTCTATCCTTAAATTGACATACAAACTTAATAATAGTAAAGAAAATTCCTTTTCTAGATATATTGATAAACACTAATAATAAAAATTTACTACTTCCCCATATAAAAAAAAATTAATTTTAATATAAAGTAAATAGAATATAATACTTCTTCAATTAACCCAACACATAATAATCTTTTATATTGCAATCACATACATTCTAATTTAAAACAGGATGAAAATATCCTCAAAAAACTAATAAATACTAATATATCCACCACAGATTCTAGTAAAAAAAAATATAATTAATTATATAGTATACTAAACCCAATATATCCAATTTAATCATTCATAATGACTCCCCCCCCCACCAACTAACGTTTTGCAGAAAACCAACATTGTATATAAATTTAAATGTCCCTTGGGAGATTGTATCTCCAACAGAAAAAATAATATATATGTTGGTCATACCACTAATACGTTGTCTTGAACGTTGAATTTTCATTTGAATAATGCATCTAACATCGCTCAACATTTACAACATCATGCCTGTCCACATTTGCAATTTAGGAAAATTCTTGTTGAAAATAGATCTATACTTTTCCATGAAAATAATAAAGTAAAAATTCTTGAAGCTATCTATATTAAAAAATTGAAACCAACATTTGATAAATTATGAATACGGCACAAATGTTTTAAAATGTTTACAGTAGATAGTTTAAAATATGTAGATTTTAACTAAGTTTTAAATATTAAAAATATATATATATATATATATATATATATATATATATATATATATATATATATATTTAGATATTTCAATAACTTAGTTACCTCCCCTGATGTTTACATCATAAAATTTAAAAATCATTCAGTACATAACCTTAGCGTTTTTCACTTCACAAGTAAAAATCTGATTTTCAGATGAACAGAACAAAAATCTTAGAAAAATGATGAACACAACATTTTTTTGTCTTAGAAAAAACAACCACCTGATAATGACATTGTGCTAATGTTGAAATAAAATGAATATGCATCAACATGGTAATTTTCTTTCTTCCTTTAATAAGGATACTTGGAAACTTGTCCATAATTATGAGAGGATTCTATTAAATATTAGTAAACAAAACTTGTCTAAATTATTTAATGAAATATGTCTTAAAATATATATATATATATATATATATATATATATATATATATATATATATATATAAAATCAGTTCATATTTTTACCAATTATTTTTGGGAGGGACAGCTCTACTATATTGCCAGTATACTGTAAATAAGGAGGTATTACAATGATCAATTTTTCATTTGTGTCTGATAATTGCTATGTGCATGAAACTCGTATCAAAGTATATATATATATATATATCTCTATATAACAAACATTTTGTTCCTCACCAATTAGTACAACTCAGAGTTTCATGGATGAGACAATCATTAGGTATAGACTGAAAAGAGACTGTTGTAAAATTTAAATATTAATATTTATAAGCTGCAGCCCATTTATTTATTGGAAAAAATCATATTCCTAAAAATTGATATATATATATATATATATATATATATATATATATATATATATATATATATATATACATACTCTCCAATATATACCATAAATATAATTTAAATAGAATTTATACACACCTTCTACATATTTTCAAAAACAGCACACAAATATATAAGAATATACATCCATGTATTAGATATACATAAGTACATAAAAATATCTTACAATTTATATCTACACATACACAAAACTACATGCATCCATACATTTATATTCATTCATAATATATATATATATATATATATATACACACAAAATTACACACACACACACACATATATATTTACATAACTCCTAATATATAAATTTTGAATGTAATTTATACAGACATATTTATACAATACATACATCCACATACAAATCATGTATCTCTCTCTCTCTCTATATATATATATATATACATATATATCCATATCAATACTATTATACAAATAAATTTAAATACATATACACAGAATTGCATATAAATTAACATACATACAAACAGAAATATACATGTACACACTAGCAATTATACTATCATATGCAAAATCTGTGCATAAAAATAAATATATAAAAAAGTAAACAAATATAAGGATGACAATTGATGGCAAGTACTGAAATCAATCTGGTTCAACATTTTTAAAGAAATGATGCAATCATCAGGTGCTGATTGAAAACTGATTTCAATCATTTTTCAATCACCACCTGATGAATGCATTATGCATGAAACTCAGAGTTGTGCTGCTGGCAAGGAAAACATCACATATTTCTGCATACAAGGTGACTTTTAGATAAGACGAGGTCAAAAATATACCAAATTTTCATGACTTTATCCTATACATGTAGTATAAGATGACTGCTTACTGATTATATAAAGATGTTATTGGAAATGTTCCTTACTGTATCCTTAGAAATTCAAAATAAACAAAATAACAAAACCAATTCTATGCCATGTTTTTCTTACACACCTAAAAGGGAAACCATTGTTTTGTTTATGTTTCATCACATGATATCTTGCAACTGCCATAAAAGGATTTTTATTTGAAAACTAAAGGTTGTATATAATCCTAAATTGTATTATTATTTAACACCAAAATTTATATTGAATTTTTAATAAGAAATGAATATTATGCTATCCAAAATGTTATTACTGCTGTAATTAACACTATCATGATCATTGAAAATTTAATGAAAGATAAAGGTTACTGTGAATACAATCAGAACTTGACGTTTATATTTGCTCATCTGAGTTTGCATGGATACAAGTTGATTTCATTGATTCATTTGAATATGCAATTTATTACGAAGTTATGCCAGTAACATATAAGTTAAAAATGATTTTAATACATTTATTACCAGTTTATTTGATAATGTGAATCTTTTCATGTATGTTATTGGTTATCGTGTCGTGGCCAAGGTTAACCTACTGACAAACATCACTCAAAATTTAAGGTTTCTTTTTTAGAATTCTAGTATAAGACGGCCCTCAATTTTTAAGGGTAATTTTGGGGATTTAAATGTTTTATATGCAGAAATATACAGTGTATATATATATATATATATATATATATATATATATTGTGTGTATTTAGGCAGCATTTTTTCATTCATACATGTTTCATTTAATAATATAGATAAGTGTTGTCTATATATTTTATGTAAGTTCTTTTCATATCGTCTGATAAGCTTAATAACATTATCATTAAACAATGAAAGAAAATCACAATATTGATACATATTTTTTTTTTTTTATTTATTTATAAAAAAAAATATGTATCAATATTGTGATTTTCTTTCATTGTTTAATGATAATGTTATTAAGCTTATCAGACGATATGAAAAGAACTTGCATAAAATATATAGACAACACTTATCTATATTATTAAATGAAACATGTATGAATATATATATATGTATGTATGTATATATAACTAAATGTTATTTTTAATGGCTACATATATTTTAGTAGAGACCTTGTTTTTTAGTTTTTAAACAGTGTTAATTATGTCTATCGGCTTGTCTATTCAAGAGAATTCATAAAGAAAATGTGTTCAAATGTGCAGGCCAGTTGACATAATTCACACTGTTTAAAAAAAAATCAGTGCCTAGTCAAAAATTTATATCCACTAAAAATAACAGTTAACATAATAATAATTTGGACTAAAAATAGAAATACACTGTCTTAGAAATTGCTTTGTTTATATTTTGTAGATTACGAGCAGTCTAAATGAAGGTTGAAAAGAAACAAATTGGATCCTGTGAATTCTGGAAGATCACCAACCAAATCATGAATAGAGGTAAAGCAGCTGTGCCCACACTTATAAATGGCCTCAAGGTTATATCTTTCTTGACCGATAAGGCGAACCTCTTTGCCTCTAACTTAACATTAGATAACAAAGACCATCCCTTTCCCAAGTTCCCATGTCTCACTGAGCACAATTTCAGTAATATTACCATCACCGGCTCAGGAAGTTTCTAGACTTATCAAAGGCATTGATGCTAAGAAAGCCACTGGTACAGACAAAATTCCGGTGGTTGTCCTTAAGAACATCAACCTGGAATTATCCCCAATCCTAGCAAAGTTATTCAACCACTGCTTGAAGCAGAAATCCTTACCAAGCCTGTGGATACTGTCAAGTGTATGCCTGGTTTTCAAGAACGCAGGTGTGTGATCTTCCTCAGTATTATCAGCAAGCGTCTTCTGGTCATAATCAATAGGAAGGTTGTCAAGCACCTAGAAAAGATCAAGCTCTACAGCGACGAGTAGAATGAACTTTGGTCGACCTAATCAACAGACAAACTCCTAACTACCATCACTAAAAGAATCAGCGAGGCACTTGATGATAGACACATCTTGAGGACCAAAGCATTAGATATCTCAAAGCCCCCAAAAAAGTGTGGCGCAAAGGCTTACTACACAATCTTACCAGTTAGGGAATTACTGGAAGGATCTTCTCAATTATAAAATCCTTCCTAACAGTAGGTTAATGAAGGTAGTTATCAATAGGCAGTTCTACAGAGTCCTAGAGGTCAACAAAGGCATACCCCTGGGGTCACTCCTCGGACCAACCCTCTTTTTGATCTACATAAATTGTCTGCCTAAGAATAAATGCAGATCATTTGTAAAAGTTTATGCCAATGATATGACTATATATGGACACCCTTCTAAAACTCTTAAAGGTCAGAGATTGGCGACTGAACTCTCTTCCATTCTTACACAATCCAATAGAGTAAAATCTGGCTAGTTACATTCAATGCCTCGATGACCAAGCTAGTTACATGCCATCATCACCGATCTGACACCAAGCTACCACCAATCTGGATGAACAGGGGTCCTTTCAGGGAAGCACTGTGCCGTGAAAGACTGTTGGACTTCAAACTCACAACTCACCTCAAGTGGAACTCGTACATACAATCCATTGCTAAAGATACAGGTAAAATGGTCAACTCTCTGTACAACTCCACTAAGTACCTGAACCATCCTGCTATCCTCTACCATTACAAGAGCTAGATCAGGCCAAAAATGAAGTACTGTTGTCATATTTGGGCAGGAGCTCCCCAAGCCTCACGCTCTAGCCTTGATATAGTTCAAAGACATCTCCAAGCCCTTGTAGGTGACAAACTATCTTCTACCCTTCAACCTCTCTCCCACAGCCGGGATCTGGCAAGCCTCTCACTGCTCTACCACTACTTCCATGGAAAGTGCTCAGATGAACTACATCCCCTGGTTCCACTGAGGCAAACCATCACAGCAAGAACATGCCATGCTACTTACACAGTAGCAAACCACCCATATTCCCTCCATATTCCATCGGTGAGCTTACTCGAGCAGCTTATACCTGCAAACTCCTGCTCTGTGGAACTGCTTCCCCAGTCACTACAATTTTAACCTGTTCAAAGCCATGGTTAACTGTTATCTTCCACTCCTATATGCACAAATGGCCTCCAAACATAACCCTCTAACTTGAGTGGCCCCTGGGCCTTGTAAAGAGTGAAACTTGTAAAAATATATATATATTTATATATATATAATAAGTGAACATGAGATAAAGTGCTCAATATCAGAGATAGAGCATGTGTAAATATAAAAGTGAACATAGAATTCAACACTAAAGTCTGTTCATAAGCTGAAGGACTATGGCATCACTGGTTGAATATTTGACGTAATCTAATTGTTCTTAAGAAATAGAGTAATGAAAATTGTGTTGAATGGCCTCACTTCCAGATCCTTTCATATTAATACAGGTGTACTCCAGGGCTCTATCTTGAACCTATGTTGTTTCTTCTCTTTATCAAGAACCTTCCCAGTGTCATTAGTTCCCAATTAGGTATTTATGCTGATGACAAATCTATTTACTCCTGTCTTAATAGTAAGTCTAATAGGATAGGTCCTGCAAAGTACAACTGACAGCTGTTCTCATAAATGACCTCCAATCAGTTAACAGGGGCAAGAAATGGTTTGTAACTTTTAATGCCTCCATAATAAAACTGATATATTGTAGTCATCACAGAGAACCATTTTAGCCTCCTGTTAGCATGGCTGATGCTAACCTCCAGTAGAGCAACTTCTTGGTCTCAAGTTTTCCACTGACATGAAATGGAGTAACTATATTGAATCAATTGCTTGGTTTTCTGGTAGAAAAGTTGGTTCATGCAGACATTTTTCTTGCTAAAATCCGTCTTGCACATTTATAAATTTACCATTCATCTGTGTATTGAATACTGCTGCCAAATCAAGTCTTGTTCTCCTGCTATACATCTCAAGATTCTTGATAAAATCCAAAGAATGGTCAGTAATGTCATCAGTCCTGACCGAGCATCTCTATTTCAGTCATTTTCCCTCTGCCGTGATGTCGTTTCCTTGTTGATTAGTAACTAGGTCTCATTGTTATATTATATTGAACTAGCTAAATGTAACTAAGTTTTATTCTAACAGTTTCTTTTTTTTTTTTTTTTTGCACTTTTCACTCATCTGTGCTTTGGTTTCTTGCTTCCATGTATGATCTTGAAAAATTTAAAAGCAACATCAATTGATATCTTCTATCTTTCTGAATCATGTTCTTTTATTGTCCTTTCGCTTCATTAAAATCTTCTCATTCTCTTTCACTTCCAGTAACTCCTGGCATTTTAGTGGCATTATTACCTTGCTTGGGGTGAAATGATAAAAAAAAAAATGTTAAAATAAATTTTAAAATTTATAAAAGCATTTCACAATTTTTTTTTCTTCAAATTCTTTTATTTTTCATGTTAAATTGTCAGCAACATTTTTTTTTAATTTTCAAATTCATTACTTATTTAGTTTAATACTTCTGCTTTGTTCATTAAATATTTTTAACTTGTTTCCTTAAGAGATTGTTTCATAAGCTTCCTATAAATACTTGATATTTAAGATCTTATAATTGAATAACTGATAAAACATTTGCTGAAAGGCACAGTGTCATGTCAAAAAGGTATTTATCCATAGAAGATATCTACAAATGAAATTTTATTTAATTTTTGAAGATAGAATATAGTTGAAATAATCTAATAAGGAAATTAATCCCCTTACACTTTATTCCTGTAAGAAAAAAATTAAAGTGTACATATACATCTGAAAAGGTTCTGGATTTCATCAAGTAACAAACACAAAACTGTATCAAAGATCATTTACTGGTTTTGTTCAGAAGTTAGTGCAACATACTTGTAAATGATTCTATTCCAAATGGCTTTTACTATAATCTAAATGGTGTACTTTCACTCAATGGAAATAGGTGAGTAATAAGTAAATAGTACTAAATTACACTAAGAACTAGATGGTATCCCTAGACATGAGCCGTGAAACAAGAACAGTCTACCTATAGATTAAATAAAGGGTTCAGTTTAAAATTTCCTGTAGGTTGCCCAGATCAATATACACCTGAGGATGGGTAGAGGGCTTAATGGCTGAAATGTAGTGATGACAACAACAAATGTTTTTTGTATTTTCTTTATTCTCAGTAATCACTTTATGGCTTAGTGGCATTATTGCCTTGCTTGTGGCAAAGTGATTAAAACAACAGCAATGATATTGTTACATTATATTTGACACACAGAGGTGAAAGAAAGCAATAAGAAATAAAAGGGAGAGAGAGAGAGAGTATAAGAAGACAAGAAAATGACAAAAAGATGAAATAACTGTGATATTCTACACACCCACACAAGAGTACAAGCACAAGAGAAAAAAAATTTCAACCTAACATCAATATAACACAAATTATTTTTTAACTTAATATAAAAATAAGAAAAATGACAAAATTGGCAGTCAGTTGCTGAAATCTCCTGACGAGTGAACCAAACAATTACAAAAAGGTTCATCTACAGAAATCTGGTTTCAGGGTGATGAATATAATATCAGTCAGCTAAGCAACAAATTTCATATTTGTATTAATCCTATATAAGCCCTCAGATATATAGAACAGTTTTTACACACATTATGTTCAGAAAAGAAAACACTTCTATGGACACAAGAAAAATTGAATAAAAAGATTAATCGCAGTAACTTGTCAGTTATCTTTAATAAAACTTGTGTGTGTAGAGTGCAATGGGTAAATTGTTGCCATTTCATATTTTTAATTTTGTGCATGGACGTTGTTTGTTTTTGATTTTAAGCACCATGATACAATTCACTCTGGCAGAAATTTGGAAATGGAATGCTGTACTCCTTGGCATTCACACCGGAAACTCCAATATGAACATTTCAGAGTGCTTGAGTGCCAACCTGAGAGCAGTGCAGAGCATTAGGAAAGAATTGGATGAGACTAACACTGATTACAAAGGTAAGGCAGCTTGGAAAACTCACTCTGATCGTTCTGATAAGAAAAAACTGCCAAATTTGTTGGTGAGGCCTTCAGACTCAACTTGGAGGCCTACATCAAATGCCTTGAGAAGGTAGTGCTGTCCTGGGTTAAGAGAGTGGCTGCTGGAAGACCCTATGTCTGGTAACAGAACTCTACACCATGCCACACAAGCAGGAGAACCCAGTCATGGCTGTCAGACAATTTCTGCGACGACATCACCCTTACATCTGGCCACCTAACTCCCTAGACTGCAACCCCCTTCCTTATTATGTGTGAAGTGCAGTTGAGCAAGAAACCAACAAAAATCCTTGTAACACTAAAATGAACTGAAGGCAAGGATTATGGCAGCATTCACCAACTTAAGCAAGAAGACTGTCCAAAAGAGTTGCAGAAGAGTCTGAAATCGTTTGGCAGTCGTGGCTGGAGCCTATGGAAATTTTATTGAGTAAATTTACTCTTTGGTACTCAGATATTTTTTGGTAAATATATCTGTTAAAATGAGATGTCAGTGTTATTTTCATTTTTACATAATTTAGATAACAATTTATCCATTTTTCTCTCTCTCTCTCTCTATATATATATATGTATATATGGTTCCTGAAGCTAACTAAGACCATACCCAACTAGTTGGGTGTCACACATAAATGTGTTGAGTCTCAAAACTTGAAGTTGGTCACAAAGCTCTATCCTTTTAACTTTTCTTTACCTGTTAATTAGTTAATTGCCACTCTAGTTTTCTTATTGCGTACTTTCTTTACATAACTCTGCTCAAATTTAAACATGTTAAGTTCCTTAATTTTATGTGTTTTGTTAGGTATTGTTGATGTGTGCTATCATTAATAATTGCTTTACATAAATTTTTACTTTCTTCTGCTACTGTCCACATAATATTATATAAATACTTGAAAGAACAAGATTATTTGAAAGCACAGTGACCAAATTTTAGATTAAAATTTTTATAATCCTTATCCTCTTTCACTCACAGTAATCCCTGGCATCTTAGTGACATTATCACCTTGCTTGGTGTAAAATGTAAAAAATAAGCTTGTGTAAACTGATGGCAGAATAAGGAGTAAGAGGGATAGTGAAAAGACAAACATTGTTAAGAGCTATAAAAGATGCAAAGTTGTGGAGATCCATGATCCCCCACGTCTTTAAAGGACAGGGCACATAGAAGGAGAACATTGGTGATATCCATAAGACATTTAATATTTACAGAAGAAGGAATTACTGTTATTATCCAGGTCTGTTACAGGTTAAAAAGAAACAAACTGACAAATAGCAGCTTTGTGATGAGATCAACCAACAGATGGACATATAGACAGAGAGAATAACAAATGAATAAACAGACAGACCGATACATCAACTTGAGACAGACTAACAGCTTGAAACTGATTGCCTCCATTCAGTAAGTGATAAGATACTCAAGAAAACACACATTGAAAGAAAGTAGAAAAGCTGGTTTTGTTGACAAGTGACAGTCTGCAAGAGGGTTTGACCAGATCTTTGCCATATGTCGATGACATAAAACAACAAACAGAAGACTGGGGAGGTCTGTCCTGTTGGTTTGCTTCTTTTTTTTTTTTTTCTTGAATTTGTTGATAACATTTACTATAGAAGGGCACAGGCAGTAAAAGATCCAATTCCTAATGTATTGGACTGCAAAACCAATTCAACAGGGAAATATACACTGAAGAACAGAAGCTCTCTAAGCCAGCAATATTGTTTTAAAGTTAAATGAAGAGTTTATAGTTTGCAGAATATACAGGATAAAGAGTACTCATAATGGCAAGTTAGTTATTTAGACTGCAAATCTATCTTCAAATAAACTTAAAAAGTAATTGATTAGTTTCATTAACTTGAAAAAATACATTGAGCCTAACCATAGTCAAGTTGAAGTGCATTTTTAAGCAATGCTATTGTTTTGTATGATTATTTCAAATCTTAATTATGATTTATTGTAAAATTTAAGGACTTAAGTCTGCTTAACTTGGGCTTTCAATCATTTCTTAGTTATCACAATATTTGGTATGGTGATACTGAGAATTTGGCATGGCAAAATTATGTGTACAGTTTATTTTTGATTTTTCTATTTTCTTAAGTTGCGAGGAAGCATGGTGGAGTAATGGATAGCCACTCAGATTGAGGAATCAGAGAGCCGAGTTCTAATTCCATTCAAATCCATTACATTCACTTATGTGCTAATACTCTTGGGAAATGTATGAATACTCTTTGTCTCCCCCCAGCTATGGGTAAATAGCAGGACAAACCTGGTTCTATAGTCTTGGATGGCAACTGGTCTACCATAGAAAGAAATGGCAACCTAGTGCAGGAAAACAATCTGCCTCGTCAGTCATGTATCAAAAGATACATGATCACCTAAGCGTGTATCACGCATGGCACATAACTGACTGAAGTTGTGATTATATGTACTATATCGAATAATTGTTGGAATTTTGCATACATAGTTCTAATTTCATTAAAAACAAAGAAAAGAGTACTGAACTGTTAGGTAATATCAGTCCTCCTATATGGTGGTGAATGCTGGACAATCTCCTCATTGATGAAGAGACTTGAAGCAACAGAAATGTAGTTTTATAGAAAGATGCTGAGAATACCATGGACCAAACATGTAAGCAATAACAAACTTTTAGAGAAAGTGGAAATAAAAAGGACACTTATACTTAACATCAGTATGATAGTTGTAAATTCTAGGGCACATAATGAGGAAAGAGGGCTTGGAAAATGTGATACTCAGGAAAAATTGAAGACAAGAGAAACAGAGGAAAACAATAACCTAACTAACGAACTTGTGAATGGATGGTAGCACAAGGTTTAGGAGAGATAACATAATAAAAAGACAAACTTTACTAAGTGCTACAAAGGACAGGAAATTATGGAGAGCCATGATTGCCAATGTCTCAAAGGGATATGGCACATAGAAGAAGAAGAATTGTGACTTTTACTCCTGTTTTAATCAGTTAGGAGTACTACCTGACCCTTTAATCAACTAATGTCTGCAGTAAATAATCAGAAACATGCCCATATCATACATGAGCCACTAAGACATAAGGAGTTACTGGGAGTGAAAAAGATAATTTCAGTGAGGTGAAAGGTCAATAAAATTACAGGATTCAGGAAGACAGGTGGTGATTGGTGCTGCGTTTAAATTTTTGAAGATTGTAAAAGGTAGGGCAAAAGGGAGTTTCACAGAGCAATCATGCTCATAAAATGTTCAGGATATTAAAAAGGAGATGGTGTTGTGGATTAATGGTTAACATGAGAGAAATGGAAATTAGAAAGCCAAGTTCTAATTGTGGCTTGGGAAGCACATGAATCTCTCTTCTGCTCACAGTCATGGATACAATAAAAGGGAAAATTGTTCTTTATATCTGCAATCTATTATTCTTGGGAATATGGATAAAATGGAAGGGAAAACTGAGCTCTCTTGTTTTGGTTGGCAACCAATCTAAGAGAAGCATAATTCTGAATTCAAAATCATGAAGAAAGAAAGAGGAAACAATAATAATTGTTGCAATGCACAGATTGCAGCTATTAAAGAAAAGGAGGTCGTGGAGAGCTGTGATTGTCTACATTCTCAAAGGACATAGCACATAGAATATTATTAAAATATGAATTTCAAATTTACTGTAAGTTCAGTATAAAAAGAGCAATTATCACTCAAATGTTTCTAAATTGACAAAATTATTAATAAGATAGAACCTGATAGAGATTTTCCACAAATATCTGACAATCTTTGGTATGACAAACTAAATCCAGTAGCAAGGCTCTGGTCAGGAAATTGGAGCTTTTGAGGACCCTGAAACCATCTCTTAATTGCTGTTGTTCCCAGGTCCACTTGTTATGGTCCCAGCTATGGGAAAATAGTGAACCTCCAAACTGGGGTCAAAATACTATGAAAGTATAAAAATACATTTTTATAGTAATAATTCCAGCAATAGATTTTAATAGTAAAAAAAATTCCAGCATTAGATTTTAATAGTAAAAAAATATTACCAAAGCTTCCAAGAAAACTAAATTTTGGTATAAGATGCCCCATAAGGAGTTGATATGCTGTTAACCAAACTCAACCAAACAAAAAAGATATTTTTTTAAAATTAGAGGTAGATTTATTGTTAAATTCTACTCACCATTTTGTATCCAGCTTTACCGGAGTAACTGAGTCGAGTAAAGACCCAATCAAATACACATAGATGATCAGTGAACCAAATGCTGGTTTCCAGTTCTTCAACAACCTGTACAACTGATTGATGAGCCTGTGAATATACTAATATAAAGGAAAGAAAGCTATTGAAGTCTGATATAACAATATAATTGTTAGTAAATCTTTTTACTGAAAATAAAAAGAAAAGAAAAAAAACCTATTGCTAGATGAAGTACTCATCTATGCTGGATACAAGGTCAAAAGTACTATAATGGCAAGTTGATAACACTGTCTGAGATAACTCATTTACATATGAAGTCACAAAGACTATAAGTAGCAACAGGTATTACCCATGAGGCAGTTGAATGCATACTACTTCTTGTGAGTCAATAACACTACACTACAATGGCGTTACTGATATTTATCAAACCGAACAAACAATTATCACTTGATAATTATGAGTTCACACAAGTGTGGCTTAGGATTCTAGCAGCTAAAGCTAGAACAAAAAGTTAAAGGAAATCAGTTGGAGGAGAAAACCAAGTAACTGATCTCTCCTTGACAACTGCTGGTTGTGAGGCCATTATAAAATTATCAGCAATTACACAGCCAAAACTGTTGGAGGAAATGATGTTTGACACTATAAGACAACTAATAGTGAAAAACATAACACCCAAGAAAAAACTAGTGAATGCAGAGAAAGTTTATGAATATTTCTCAAAAAGTGAATGAATCAGTTATTGAATATGTTGTTTAAAACAGGCTGCTAAATATTGTGAATTTGATAAACTGTGATTGGAAGAGAATTTGATCCAAATGAAATTGGTAAATGGATTTCAAAATTAGGAGTATCTGCAAATGACTCTAATGCATTTACAACTGGGAAAATTGTCACTAGAACAGTGTGTTGAATTTGTTCAGCAACAAGAATTACTTGGAAAATTCAATAGAACAAAAGTTATGGATCTGGTAGAGTAAATTATTCATACATAACGTCTTTAAGAAAAAAGATAAAATTAGGTGTACTTTTTGTGGATATCAACATCAAAGAGAAAAACAAAAATATTTGACATATAAAAAAATGTGAAAAGTTAATCATTTTAAACGTATGTGTAAATCATAAAAGAAAAACATAGAGACGGTCCAACAAAATGAAGATGAAATAAACACGGACATTTTTTCATTGAGAAAAAAAATGATGAAAAAGGATTATTAAAAATGTGAATCAATAATGTTTTATTGGAATGTTTCTGGAAGAAATTAGGAAAACCAAGATTAAAGAAAAGCCTTGTCCATTTTAATCAGTTTGACGGATCTGTGATAAAAACGTTAGGCTATTTTGAAGCCTATGTGAAACTAAAAAATAAGTGTGACATATTACCAATTATTGTGGCAAACTGTGAAAAGAATCATGGTCTAATAGGAAATGGTGTATTGAACATAAATTCGACAAAATTAGTAAACAAAGACAGAAGAAACTGGAATGTTAAAAAAATTCTAAAGCAAAATTAAGACTAAAAGAAGGATGGGGTTCTACGCATCTGTGGTGACTACAATATAGGTGTAAACCACAAAACATCTGCAAACTCATATTCAATCCCCAATGTAGAATGGGCTTTGAACTCCCTTGCAAATATGAAAACATTCTCTAAAATTGATCTAAATTGACATACCATCATTTAGCTATTGACAAAGACTTTAAAGAAGTCACAACAATGAACACAGCAATAGGCTTATTAAGATAGAAAAGAATGATGTATGGAATTAAAATGGCAAGTGTGATTTTTCAAAGGGCTATAGAGCAAGTTATTGGTAGCAATATAAAAATTATAATATGCTACCAAGATGATATTTGTGTTGGTGCTATTAACAATGAAGAATTAAAATGGAAAATCAGTATGGTTTTGAACAGGTTAAAAAATGCTGGAATTAACAAAAAAAAAATGTGTGCACAACACTAAGAAAAAAAAATTTGGGGAATAGAATATTCCATATTTAACAAAGGCATATCACCAGACCAATCATTAATTGACAAAATATTAAAAGTTGAAATACCTAAGAACAAAAAAGAATTGAAATCTTTCTCAGGACTTGTAAATTTCTACAGATGATCTGTAGAGCAATAATCCAAATTGATAGAACCTTTTGCTGCTTTAAGAAAAAAGAATGTGGAATTTATTTGGACAAAAAACAAGTGTCATTTGAAAATTTAAAAGCTGTTCTGGCAAAGAAGCCAATAGTGAAAATATCGACCCTAGAAAAGAAATAGTAGTAACAACTGATTCAAATGAACACTCAATTTCGGTAATATTAGCTCTGGATGGACATCCTATTATGTATCTTATAGAAAATTTTCAAACGCTGAATACTCAAATATTGAGAAAGAAGCATTGGCCATAATTTGGATGAAAAATAGAGCTTGTCAGTTTCTGAGTGGAAAGAAATTCCTACTAAGTTCTGACCATAAACCTTTAGAATTCATATTTAATCCTAGGAAGGAACTTCCTAAGGTAACGTCATTAAGAATTCTAAGATGGGCATTAAGGTTAATGGGGTTCGACTTTGATATTGAGCACATGAAAGGCAATACCATTTTGCATGTAGACGCTTTGTTGAGATTGATGTTTATTATTTCTGAAAGTTAGAAAGATGAAGAAGAATTCAAAGATACTTTCTTACACCGAGTTGAATCTGTCAATAGACAAATTAGCTGAGGATACGAAGCAAGATCCCATATTGAACAGTATATTTTTCTGGAAAAAAATAATAAGTGGAATAACTGCTCACAGGCAGAAAGGCATTTTAAAGAGGTTAAACACAAGTTAATTGTATAAAATGGTATCATTTGTAATGGAGATGTAGTGGTTCCACCTGCAACTCAAAGAAGTAAAGTTATAAAGAGCATAGATGATGATGTTCATTGCAGAATAACGTCTATGCAAAGGAGATTAAGGCTAGAGACTTGGTGGCCAGGCTATTCTACAGATGTAGAAGAATATATAAAACGGTACAATATCAGAAGAAATTTTAGACAGACAAAAACACATACATTAGGACAGAGTACACATGGATCATGCCTATGTTAACGGAATGGAATTATTACTAATACTGGTAGATTCGTATTCAGTCTGGCCAGAAGTAATACAGGTCCCCAACCATGAAATGAGCATTAAGGATCATATTTTCAAAAATTGGAATTCCGAAAACGCTAGTATCAGAAAAGGCCAGAGTTCTGTGATGAGGAACTATACCAATAGCAGAGCAAAATTGGATGCAACTCATATAACACCCCCTTATACCATCCACAATCAAACAGATTAGCAGAAAGGATGGTACAAACTATAACAAATGGATTGAAAATATGTGTACAACAGAAAGAAAAGATAGAAACATTTCTTCTTAGACTGTTCAAGTTATAGGACAATACAACATGCTGAAAGATTGAAAAACCTGTCTGCCCTCACAGGTAGGAAATTAGAGCCCCATTGACATTGTCCTGTTCAAATGGGACTTCCTTCTTATAAATGGAATGAGGATGATTCAATCCTGAATACATCGTATGCCTGGTCTTAGTTGTAAAGAACTGAACTTGTGGAACTAAGGAATGTAGCTTGTTAGAATATTTACCATAGAAAAGAAAATGATAAAGTAGTGAGAGGCTTATGATATTTCATTTTTTGGAAAAAGGGTTGTAGTGTGAAAAACGATTCATCACTCACAAGGCCATGTAGAGGTTTTGTCAAGGCTATAGAGTGAGGATTAAGCAATTCTAGCCCAGATATGATAGTGATGCTCTATTTTTGGTCTGATCTGATTCTTGTAAAGATAGAGTATGACAGGAAGTTAATTAACTTTTACTATGGCTCCAAGAGAATGAACAACGTAAGTCTTAAAGAAGATTATCTTTCATCAGATCTCATAGACTGGCACTACAGAATCACAAACAAAAAGCTTTACCAAATAATAAAAACTGCATACATCACTTAAAGACTTTCAACAGGAGTAACAACTAAAATGGATAGCACATGTAACTCAAACAGAAAATAATGATATAATCAAGATGCTGACTTTCCACACTACTTTAAACAAAAGGTTAGGAAGAAAACTCCCATCAATACTACAGGATGTGGCAGAAATACTTCCCACATTTTAAACTATAATCTGTGTGTTGCTAGTGAATTTATGCAAGTAGCAATGGTGCCTTACTATTTTTTTTTCAGATACCATCATGGCTTGGACTGGTGCACACCATGCATTTGCTGTTGAAATAATTTTTTTTTAGGATTGGTGAATCTGTAATTGCAACACAGAGAGCTTTTTGTTCTTATTTCATGTTACATCCGGATAGAAAATCTATACTGCTATGAGTTGAAAATTCAAGGCCACAGTTTCAGCGCTTAAAAGAAAGTCAGCTAGAAGTACTCAAACTTCCGGTAATGAAAAACTTTAGAAATCATCTACAACAGTGTATGGAAAAATAGAGGCCATCACTTGAAGGATGTCATTTTAAAAATCAAATGAATAAAAAATGAATAAAAAAAATTTGTTTAAACAACAGTGAAATAATTTTTTTTTAACAGCAGTTTTCTTGTTTTTTTCATCACCATTTAAAGTGTGGGTAGTATTTCTGAAACACCCCGTAGAAAGAGCTATAACAGTGTACTTGACAAGTTTGTTTTACTGAACAACTGTTTTAAGAGAACAATTTTATAAGTTTCAACTGACAGTAATGCTAACTGTTCAGTCAATAAATGCCAAATGTTTTCTGTATGGAAATGGCTAATCTCACTATTAACATTAAGACCAACACAAATCAACATTTAAAGTGATGACTGAACTTACGACTAATATTTTAATGATCAATGCATTAACTGCTTCACTTGAATGATTTTTAAATACAACCGATTAATCTGTTTTTCAAAGTATTATTTTTTTTTTCATAAAGGAATGTGAGTTAATAAGACTAGTTACACAACCAGGTGTTTCCAACTGAGATCACAATTAGATCACTAAGTACAGATACTGAACTTGTTTCGTTGCTTGTCTATTAGGTAACTAACATGTTTCTTACATATTAACTTACAATTACATTTTGAAGCTAGAATTTCAGCAACTATTCTTTTTTTGTGATAATAGTTTTTAGGTTCTCAGCAACTTGTTTTTGACTTCCTTGTGAAAATCACAAAATAAAAATAGCAATGCATACAACAGAACACAATGTTTAATGATACATGAAGAAACTGGTTACAATCCATATCTCTGAGCCTTTGCAGAAGATTGTTTAATAATATATTTATCATCAGAAACATATATGTCAGACTGAAATGAATCGAGCAGAGAGTTCAATAATTAAAGCAATGAACTGGAGATACAAATGTCTAAGATTTAATCCACTGAATCTATAATATCTAAATATTCTAATTTATGCTCTAATGTTTAATCGATGAAAATAATTACATAGCCTAATATGTAAATAGAATAAGGCTGTTCATATAAGCCAAGTTTTAGTAGCCATAAGACTGGCATACAAAAAAGGATTATACAGCCTAACATGAATTAGAATAGTGGTTCTTAACCAGAGTTGCTCGCACACCCTCGAGGTGCAAGGATAGTGAATCATTAGAGCTGGTTTATTAAGTAAACTCTAGTGTAGTGTTTGACAATTTGACATAAAAATTTACAGAAATTTTACCAATTGCTACCATCGTAATAGTGCAATGTTATTTTTTTTTGCTAATATAAAAGTAATCTGAGTTTTTGCAATGCATTATTTTGTTGTCAGTTATGTGAATAAAAATTAAAGAAACAATGGTTTTGTTACTACACAGGAGATCAATAGTGCTTTTCATTAATTCTGGAAGTGGGTGCGAGAACTGGTTGGTAGTTTGAAAGGGTTGTGAACAAGGAAAAGGTTAAGAATCATTGGAATTGAATAAGGCTTTTCATATATGCAACATTGTACAAGCCATAAGACTGGCATATAAAAAGGGATTATAGAACTTAACATGTAAATAGAATAAGGATGTTCATCATATAAGCAGCTTTGTATTAACCATGAGGCTGGCATGCAAAACAGAATTATACAGCCTAACATGTAAATAGAATAAGGGTGTTCATATGAGAAACTTTGCCTGAAATATTTGTTGGAAAATGATTGCTTGTAGTAAAAACTGACTTGAGGGATTTTTGCCTGAAATCCTTGTATCATAAATATACTAACATCTAATTGATTATACAAAGTCAGTGATTCAATATATCATGTAGACCAACCAGATACTGGGTGTCAATTTGGCTCCACTTCAATGTTGATAACAGACACAAAAAGGAGAATACAAAAACTCCTACAGAAGGTAGTGAAAAAGAGCGAGAAGAAAGGACTAAACATCAATTGTAAGAAGATGGAATACATGGTTGTTGGCAAAACAAAAGCAACAGCCCAACCTGCAAATTAAAAATTGGGGTTGTCAAAATCAAACAAGTACGACAATTGAAATATCTGGGAAGTGTTCTAACAGAGGACAGAAAGTGCAACACTGAAATTCAAAGGTACACTGAGTTATTGAAAGATGCATTCAAAAAACAAAGCAAAGTATTAAGAAACAGTAAAATTTCATTAGAAACAAAGAAAAGAGTACTGACCTATTACATAATATCAGTCCTCCTATATGGCAGTGAATGCTGGTAACTCTCCTCACAGATGAAGAAGAGACTTGAAGCAACAGAAATATGCTGAAGGATGCTAAGAATACCATGAACCGAACATGTAAAAAGCAACAAAGTTTTAGAGAAAATGGAAACAAAAAGGAAACATACTAGGTTTCAGAAAGAGACAGCTGAAATTTCTAGGGTACATAATAAGGAAAGAGGACTTGAAAAATCTGATACTCACAGGATTTACTGAATGCAAAATGGACAGAGGAAAACAGTGCATAACCTTCTTAGTGAACTTGAGTAAATGGATGGCAGAACAAGGTTCAGGAATGTTAACAAAAAGACAAAATTTATTAAGAGCTACTGTTAGGGCACAGTGGTCTAATGAAAAGTTATCCTCCTTAGGCCGGAGGGATGAAAAAAGGGTTTTTGTTACCTCCCCTGTTTTAAGGCACAGGGCATTCTGGATAAGGGAGTTCGGCCACAACACCAGGGTGAGCTAAACTGATCTTCGAGGACTGCATTTTATCATTACACATCCAGTAGCTCCACTCACCATCCAAACTGTATTTCATTTAATAAAGTTTGTTAATTGTTTATTCTTTTGTTCCATCTTCTTATCTTTCTTCGCACAACCACATTTCACCTCCTAGGAACATAACAGCTAGAAATGACAGGAAATTGTGGAGATCCATGATCTCTTAGATCCTGAAAGGACATGGCACATAGAAGTTCACAGCATTTTTACTGCTTTAGCCATTAAATATTGCTAGACAAGCAGGTTTTTGTGCCTGTTCTATATATTGCAGCTTTTGAATTCAGAGTTGTCCTTCTCTGAGCTGAGGAGAGAAGGGATGTATTCATACCTGTCCCAAGGATATTTGTGCAAAAGTGAATGTAATGACTTCAGCCAGAATTTAAACATAACACACCAATCCCACTTCCTGCACTAATAACTGCTACACTGCACACACATCCATTTTATATATAAGTTTTATAGGTCAACAATTATGTAACAGCAAACTAGCTGAATTGTTTTTAGTCACCTGGTAGTTTGTTTCTTTTTCTAAGCAGAGTACACTAAAGAAACAAACTTCTAAAACTTGCTATAAAATAAAGAACAGTCACAAAAAGAACATGGAAAATGTGAGAGATTATGAATACATGGATATTGCAAAAAATATCTAAGTATTTGTAATTGCAAATGTGTACATTTCTTTTTGTGAAAAGATCAAATTAAGTTTGTAGTGTAGAAACATTTTCTTGGTTGAAGTGAACAAGAAATTTTAAACATCATTTTCTCTTGGAGTCTTTTGCTATTGACAAGATGTGTATTTTTGATAGCCGTGTGAAGGAGAGTTTTGAAAAGATGTATGCATGTGTTTTATTGGCTGCTTATTTTTTTAATTTAGTCTTTATTTTGTCTTGTCTTTTGTGATTGGTTGTAATCATCTACAGATCTTATTAAAAAAGAAAAAGGTTTCTTTAAATAGCTAAAGCTTCCAGGTAACTGCAGGATACCATCACAATATCACAAGGAAAACAAATGTCAAGAAGTAAAATGCCTTTAGTAAACCTTATGATGTGCAGGTTTTTCAGACTCATTAACTTTTCCCTACAGCTTAATACAACTGTATTTGATTATAAGGATTTTATTTATTTTTTGTGTCATTTATTTCTCCCCTTAAGGAAGCATTTAAATTATTCATGACAATTGTAAATTTAATGGCTTAAATGTAACAGTAGCCATTTTTCCTTGATAATGTATATGTTTATATTATCTGATAGTTAAGTAGTTAGGTTGACTAAACTGCTGAATGCTTTACTTTCAAATACAGTAGAGTTATACCTACTGCTATTTGTTGATGGCAAACTTTATAAATATAAGACTCTATATTATAAAAGAAGACTGATTCTTTGTTCATCACATAGTCTGAATAGTATTTTTCTTTTTAATCACTCACCCCAAGAAAGGCAACAAAGCCACTAATAGGCAAGTGGTTACTGAATATGTGGAAATATGAGAAAAAGTAAACATTATTAAGGTGAGAGAACAATAAAAGAACAGGAATTAAGAAGACAGAAAATAACAATTTTCAAGTCTTTTTTTTCTTACTTTTACTTTTTGGGTTTAGTGTCTCTCAAGCTTCACAAGAATAGATGGGAATAGGAGTGATGTCATCAAAAAAAGGAAATAAATATCAGTCACAGGTTACATTCAAATAATGTGCTTATAAAAGAGTCTATTACAGCGTTTGTATAATTAGACTGTAATGAGAGAAGGAGCTATGGTAGAAAAGATTTATTCTCCCATTTGTACCCCCACCCCATTATGGGCATTATTATATCTGGGATATAATAACACCATAGTTCATAGGTGGAATAGAATGGCTGAAAAGAAAAAGAATGACAAACGTGCATTGTTTTCAGAGAAACTTTTATAATAAGATATACACAAAACTATATATACATATAAGCACATGTCCCACATGGAGAATAATATATCACATATATCTACACAGCAAAGGAGAGTATAAGGAGAAATTAATAAAGGACAGGTCTTACATATAATATGGAGATACTCCTGTGTCTGAAGAAGCCACATTTAAGACTCCAGTATCAAACAGACTGGATTCATTTACTATGTCCCAGACGAGGACATATTCCACAAATAGGAAACAGTGAGTCTTCGTTTTCACAAATTGTGGACTGTGAGCTGGAATTTCTATATCTGGGAAAGATATATTCCCAAGGGGAAACATCATCATGTGCATGTAAGCTGCTGGGAGAGGCAGATTTAGTATCAGTCTTGGCTCCTTGGCCTAGGCTAAAAGAATGAAACCTCTAGGTTTGGCTGCTGTAAACGAAACTGAAAATTAACTGCCACTTTCATCAATGTCATATGACGCACATGACTTATATCCACCAAAGGAAAATAATCGCCTTCTGTATCCCTGCAAGTATATCCCACTATTGTTTTTTTTTTAATTTCTTTTTATCAAACATTTCACAGAGATGTTTCTTTTCCATCTGATTCTAATTTTTACCATCATTTTATCCTTTAAGGACGAGGACAAAATGGATCCCGGATAGGTGCCAACAGAAGGAAATAGCCCCAACCATATACCCATACCTCCATCACCATACCCAAATGAACCTCCTGCAAAATATGAACCCCAAAAGAGCACATACCATCAACCACAAAATGCTAATTCTAATTCTCCAGGTAAGGATTATTATATATATGTTTATATTATATGATATATAAAGAGTTTGCTTCAAAATTTCAATGTATATCATCTGAAGAAGACCAGAGCCTACAACTGCCAAAACTTTGTGAATATGACAATAAAGATGAGGACAATATTATGAACAATGTAAATAATGTAAAGCCAAAATGTGTCAATTTTTAAATCATTTCTATAATGCTAATATTTCTTGTTGTCTTCATAATCGTGCCTCTTGACAATTCTCCAAATGTTCTTGTAGTTTAGATCCAGAAAACATGGTAGACACACCATAAGCCTATTGTTTTTAAACCCAAATTTACCCGAGTATTCTTTAGTTGCACTAGACGTGTATGTAAAAGCATTATCATATTTGAAAATTACTTGGTTTGAATGCCACTATCTTATAAGTTATGTTTGAAGGACTGATATTATATAACAGTTCAGTAGTCTTTTCTTTGTAACAAAATTTTCCTCTTTCTTAATTCATTGCTTTCGCTATCTGTTGTAGCCTAAGGAAGGTTACTGAATAGAATAATCACATGAAGGTTTGTAATGAGCAATAATACTTAGGACAAGAACAACACATATAAGATTCACCAGTGGTGCATAGAAGTAGTCAACTGCTAGAACTGAGTCAAATGAATTCCATAAGGAATCTCCAACTGCAGATCACAGATCAACACATACAGTATTCACTATTGTACTTATGGCAATGGAGGCATACCTATTATCATCCATAGGTACGCTACAGCACTATCCCAATAAGCTTTTTGATTTTTGCTTTTGTCAATAAGTTTATAAACTTCAGATTTCTCAGCTTATTGTGAGAAATGTAAAACCTTACAGTAGTGTTAGTTCTATGGAAACATTATTTGAAATAATTAGATTTTATGAAAGGAAGTCAAAACAGAAGTTATCAGAAAACTGATTTTATAAATTTAAGTCATTGAAAGTTAAAACTACCGAATATATAACAAATGGCATTGTAGCTGCAATGGCAATTATGTGAGAAGTGAATATTACAGCCAGTAACAAAAAAGATACCATAATAGTTGTTGCTAAGAGATGAAACCCACTTGATGATTTATCACCTTCATTATGGCTACCATTAGTGTTATCCAGGTTCTTACAGACAGGTTGAAGTACCATACTGTTTAATATCATCCCGGTTATTAACATGCACTGAAAACTATAAAAGCAAACCATTTTTAGTGATCAGTGCATATGTTTTACTTCTTTAGTTTGAAATGAGTGTTATATGCAAAAACTTAAGTGGTTAAGCTGATTGTCCAATGAGTTTGCATTCATTTGAAGCTAGCTTTTTTACTTTGGCTATTATATATTTCATTTATTATTTTGTTCAAAGCTGATAATATTCCTATTATAATCCTGGCTGGACCTGCTGCTTTGCTTCTCTTTATCTTGGCTAATGCCAATCTTACTTCAGATTTTAACACTACTGTTTTTATTGTGAAGAACATTAATTACAGCTTTGCAAATATTTGTGGGAGACAAAGTGTTCAATCTGACTCATCACTAAAATATCTGGTAAAAAAAAAAAAAAAGGTGGGGCTATTTGACTAGCATCCACTGTTTCCATTATTTTTAATCTCGATTTTGTACAGGTCAAATTCAATATTCGTAAGACACTTTTACAAATCCAAACATTTTGGTTTCTGGCAGAAGATATCCAAATTTAATAATTGAAAATTTCAAATTATGTTCTAATATTCTAAAGAATAGTGCAATTCTTAAAATATCAGACCACAAGAAGTGCCTTAGCAACCAGCATGATTGAAGAAATAGTTTACTTCAAGAAATTTTAATGCACTATTAATTTGCTCTGAGCAAGCAATTAAATTAGATAATTATAAATTTAATAATCATGGTGATCCATTTTTTTCTTCAATTACTAGTTATTAAAAATAGCTACATGCTAATGGTGAGATTAGTCCTTTTCTTATAAGGAAATATTTGGCATCTATTGACTGAAAAGTTAAAATTAATGTTGGTTGAAATTTATAAAATCTTTCTCTTAAAACAATTTTTCAGAAAAATGGGTTTCTCAAGCCAACTTATTACACTTTCTAGTATTGGTGAATCTTTTTTTCTAATCTTTTAAGGTAGTCAACATAGTTTAGATTGACTTGTTATTTTCTGTTTGAGTTACAGGTGCTATCCATTTTAGTTGTTACTCCTGTTGAAAGTCTTTAAGTGATGTATGCAGTTTTTATTATTTGGTAAAGCTTTTTTTTTTGTGATTCTGTAGTGCCAGTCTATGAGATCTGATGAAAGATAATCTTCTTTAAGACTTACGGTGTTCATTCTTTTGGAGCCATAGTAAACTCCAAGTTAATTAACTTCCTGCCATACTCTATCTTTACAAGAGTCAGATCAAACAAAAAAAAGGAGCATCACTATCATATCTGGGCTAGAGCTGTTTAATCCTTACTCTCTAGCCTTGACAAAACATCTACACAGCCTTGTGAGTGATGAAATATTTTTCACACTACAGCCCCTTTCCAGCAGATGAAATATCAGTACTTTATCATTTTCTTTTCTATGGTAAATGTTCTAACAAGCTACATTCCTTAGTTCCACAAGTTCAGACCTTTACAACTAAAACTGGGCATACCATGTATTCAGGATTGAATCATCCTCATTCCATTCATAAGAAGGAAGTTCCATTTGAATAGTTTCTTCCCAAAAACTGTTACTTATATTGGGTAAAGTTCCCTGTGATTCTGTAGTGGCAGTGTATGAGATTTGACAAAAAATAGTCTTCTTTAAGATCTATAGAGTTAATTTACTTGAAACAAATTTTAATCATTAATCTAAGAAAATGGTTTTATATTTTCAATGGGAATGTGTGGCAAACACATTTCAGTACAGATGCAAAATAGGCCCCGGGTCATGTGCAGACATGTCTGTTGAAGCTAGTCACGTCCATGTTTTCCCAGTTAGCAGCAGAACAGCTTGGCATGTCCAGATCTGGGCCTCTCTGCAACTTACCCAGATCTGTGTTTTTGTCAACTGTCTCCTCTCAGTAAAAGCAATGGGAAAACCAGCAGTAGGTAATGGGCAGTTGGTGAGATTTGCTTTACTATTGCCATAGATTCTGTGTCTTGTGAAGACATTCCATTGGCACATTTTGTCCCAGAAGTTGCATGGTGCCGACTGTGCAGTGGCCTCACTAGTCATTACTCAGTTTTATTTTGTTTCTTCCTGTCTCTTGCCTTTCTTTGTCTGTTATTCGGTAATTCTTAAGAGAACAATGGTTAAATCTTTCCCTCAACCTACCTTTGCCTTATTTTACAACAGAATGATCACAAAAAACACCCCCTCCCTAAAATTATAGATAAATTATACAGATGCATGTTGGGATTTCTTCCTAACCAGTAAAATGAATCACTTCTTAGTCTCATCTGTTATATTTTTATTCTTTCTTGTCTTAAAGTTAGAATGATACAATCATTTTGCATGTGAACACTATTCTTACTTTGTTAATTTTTTGCCTTATTACTGTTGCTTTGTCTAGTTTTGACTTGCATATATATATTGTTCGCTTAGTATTATTTTACTCTATTCTTTTTCTTCCCTTTCTTATTATTCATTGGAAACTTTGTCAATTCCATTTGTTGACCATTTTTGCCAGTTAAACTTACCCATGGCCAATTACTCAAACATTTTTGAATGGGTTGGATGCCATGCCTGACATCTATATGAGAGTCTCAATCTGACAAGGCTGTTTAAAAACATAACTTTAGTTCTTATAGCTAATAGCTGAGGCATTTCTGAGCAGGTTGGATGCCATGCATGACATCCACATGAGAGTCTAGATCGGAGATTTTTTTTAACATTACTTGTATGGCTGAAATTTCAGAAATTATGGTTTATTAAATGCAACTCACCTCAAAAAGAAATAAAAATGTGAGTTATTTAATGAATAATATTTTAACCAGGTAAAAATTAAGTCATGAGACAGCTAGAAAAGTACACTACTTGACCTGAATTTAAAATAAGAGAGAAAATTATCTAAAACAACACTCAAAATGGAACTTTAATAATTTTATGCTTTAGTTTTGCTTTTGTTTGTCTTTAACCGTCATGCCAAACCTGCAAGTTCCACAAAACAGCTTGGAATTCAGAGCAATCCAAAGTTAACATGAAGTAAAATCCTGCATTTGAAGCAGTAAATGCTTCAGGCAAGCCACATAAATAGTTAACTGCCAACTACTCACTGTAGGTGTCCTGATTATCTGTTGTATGAACAAACTTCAGCTGAGATTAATTAAATGTAAATTAAATGTGCAAACATTAAATTTTCCTTGCAGCAAAACTTAGCTGCATATAAATTTTGTTTTATTTAAATTTATTGGGAAAGGATATTGCAAAATTTATTCCTTGTGAGTAAACATTTAAATTACTGATGACAATTGCAACTTTAATGGTTTTAATGTACCTGGATTTATTTAATGTGTGGTGGATAGATTATGACATGAAAGAGTAGGCAAATAATAGGAGGAAGAGATTAAATTGTATATGGCTGGTTGATTCTCTTTAAATGGCTTGACATTTTGTTGAGAAACATGTAAAAGTAGTTGGTAGATAGAGTTTTCATTCTCAATTTTAATGAAGGAAAATATCATCAGCAAGAGATAATGAGTTCAGTGTTGCATCCTATTAGATGCCTAACAAAAGTGTTGCATCCTATTAGATGCCTAATAAAAGTGGGCAGACAGATTTTCCAATCCTATCCTCTTAAGATGTATACTGTTTTTATGAAACTTTCCAACTCCCATACTCTTAGATGCCTAATAAAAGTGTGTGTATATATATATATATATATATATATATATATATATATATATATATATATATAGTGTACAGTAATAGATCCGTTGATATATAATCCAGGTAGATGAATTAGTTGGTTGGTTGTTTGGGGTTTTATGACATATCAACCACTATGGGTTATTTAATGTCAGATCCAGTTTCCACATATTTATTAAATATATATATTTTGTAAACGTAATTTAAGGATAACGTTGGTAACATCATGGTTTCAAAAAGGTATAACTGGCAACATCATGGTTTCAAAAACGTATAGTTGTCGACATCATTGTTTCAGAAACGTATAGCTGGCAACATCATTGTTTCAAAAACATATAGTTGGCAACATCATTGTTTCAAAAACGTATAGCTGGAAACTGTTTCAAAAACGTATAGCTGGCTACATCATTGTTTCAAAAACATATAGTTGGCAACATCATTGTTTCAAAAACGTATAGCTGGAAACTGTTTCAAAAACGTATAGCTGGCTACATCATTGTTTCAAAAACATATAGTTGGCAACATCATTGTTTCAAAAACGTATAGCTGGAAACTGTTTCAAAAACGTATAGCTGGCTACATCATTGTTTCAAAAACATATAGTTGGCAACATCATTGTTTCAAAAACGTATAGCTGGAAACTGTTTCAAAAACGTATAGCTGGCTACATCATTGTTTCAAAAACATATAGTTGGCAACATCATTGTTTCAAAAACGTATAGCTGGAAACTGTTTCAAAAACGTATAGCTGGCTACATCATTGTTTCAAAAACATATAGTTGGCAACATCATTGTTTCAAAAACGTATAGCTGGAAACTGTTTCAAAAACGTATAGCTGGCTACATCATTGTTTCAAAAACATATAGTTGGCAACATCATTGTTTCAAAAACGTATAGCTGGAAACTGTTTCAAAAACGTATAGCTGGCTACATCATTGTTTCAAAAACATATAGTTGGCAACATCATTGTTTCAAAAAAGTATAGCTGGCAACATTATTGTTTCAGAAACGTGTAGCTGGCAACATTATTGTTTCAAAAACGCACAGTTAGCAACACCATCGCTTCAAATATGTAGATGCAGTTTGCCACCACACCCAGGACGTGGATGTAGTTTGTCGACATACCCAGGACGCGGATGTAGTTTGTCGTCATACCCAGGACCCGGATGTAGTTTGTCGTCATACCCAGGACATGGAAATGGGCTGGAAAAGACCTGGAAATTTGGAAAAGACCTGGAAGTTAACTATTTGCCCATAGCTGGGACCCCAACAGGTGCTACCACCCAGGGTCAGGGTGGACCTGGGAACACCAACAATTAAGAGGTGGTTCCATGCTTCCTCAAAACCTCCTGATCAGAGGCCTTGCTGTTGGATGCAGTTTAACGTCGTACCTAGGACGGGATACAGAAAGTGCTTATCTCCATTTGGTAGAGATAAGTCACATAGGTCATGTGACAGACCACATAGTGACGTCACTCAATACAGTGACAACAACAGCCATTGAATTCAGTTCATTTTAGAGCAGCCAAACAGAAAGGTTGCTTTCTTTAGATCAAGCCACACACATGGCCCGGGCAGAGGATAAATCTGCCTCCTCAGCAGCTTACAAATCTATGTTACCGTTTCTCTTTGGGAATATAACTTTCTCAGATAGAGAATGAAACTCCAGCTCTCAGTCATCAAAAAGAAAATCCAAGAATGCCTTGGTCATAAAATGAATTCGCCCTGTTTGAATCTGGAGTCCTAAACATGGTTTCTCCAGACACAGGATTATCTCCATATTATATGTAAGACTCTTCCTTTTTGTTTCTCCTTACACTCTGCTATGCTGTCTAGATATATGTGATATATTATTCTGTGTGTGTGTGTGTGTGTGTATATATATATATACACACACACATATACATATATATATATATATATATATATATATATTAGTTTTGTGTATGTTTTAGTAGTATATAAGTCTCTCTGAGAATAAAGCATGTTTGTCATTCCTTTTCCTTTCAGCCATTCTGTCCTGTCCATGAAATACAGTGTTATTATAATAATGCCCACAACTGGAGAAATACAAATGGGAGAATAAATCTTTCTACCATGGCTCTCTTTCCTGTTACGAGGCTAAGGAGAGTAATTATAAGATCAGCTTACCCCAATGTTTCTATAATATGAATAAATATTCATGTATATCTGGGCTGGTGTGCTCAAAATTGTTTACAGGGTCATGTGTATAGTGAATTATTCTTCACGCTACAATCCTTATCCCAGAGACGAAATGTTGCCAGCCTCTCACTATTCTTCCACTATTACTATGGCAGATGTTACATTCTTTAGTTCCATCAGCTCAGACCTTCAAAGCTAGGACCTGTTATGTCATGTCCATGGTGGCAAACCATCCACATTCCTTTCATGTTTCTTCAATAAAGAGCAGGTTCCATTTGGACAGCCTCTTTCCCAGAACTTTATGGAACAAACTCCTCAGAGAATGCTTCTCTGACAACTACAACCTTAGTCGCTTTAAGTCCAGGGTCAACCAATATCTATTCTACTCATCCTCATAATACTCTCTTAGTCCATCCTTCCTTACAACCACACTTGGTAACCCACTACCTTGAGTGGCTCTTGAATCCTGTATTGAGTGAACAGTAAAAAATATAATATTAAGAATGCTATAACGAGCACTTAATCAAATACTATTGGAAAACATTTCTTTGTGTTTCTGCACTATTAGATACAAATAAGAGTACACTCATCTGCTTGTAAAATATCCCATACTTAAACAGGTTATATATAATAAATGGAATGGTTGAAATGCTATCTATAAATTTACAAGGAAAAAAAAAACAACTTTATATTTAGAAAAAGAAAACAAAAAAACGGTTTACTCATTTCAAATTTAAATTTTATACATCTGATTTTATTGGGTACTGAAATTACTATTTGTTTGATCTTCTATGTCAGGGTTTCTCAACCTGTGCCATATCACCCACTAGTGAGCAATTTCAACTGTTGAGTGGGTGATGAACAACTGAATAGAAAATGGTGGGCAATTGGAAATTTTAGTGGGTAATACAGGATTTTGAATATTAAAAAGGTAGCGCAACATATACTACCCAAAAAAAGTATTCAAAGGAAATAGGCAAAGAACCTGTATACAAAAAAAACAGAGGCTAAATGAGAATAACCGGAGCACATTCCTAGATAAGATATAAATATCCTCCCGCCCAAACAACAAATATTGTGATATTTTCGATAGTTTTGAGGAGGGTCATTAACATTCAAATAATTCTTCATATGAAATAACACTTTTTACTGATATAAATCAGATATGGGAAGTCCAAGAACAACAAAAAATATTTGCTGAATTTTAATAGTTGCTTGTAGTGTATATTCTTTTTAATTAAATAATTATGAAAAAAAATTAATTTTTTGTCAACACTTGCAAAGCTAACCTTAACCATAAAATTAAATTAAACAAAAAAAAAGATGTAGCATGCGATGGGTAAATTGTCGCCATTTTTTATTTTTATTTTCATGCATGCATGTTGTCTGTTTTTGATTTTGTCAATTGCACAGTATAGTAGGGTCAGTTGGGCACCATCTGTCACAAAATGAGCACTATGACGCAATTAACTCTGCCAGAAATATGGAAACGGCATGCTGTACTGCTTGGCATTCACGCCAGAGGTTCCAGTATGAACATTTCAGAATGTTTGGGTGTCAATCTGAGGACAGTGCTGAGGATTCAGAAAGAGTTGAAGGAGTCTAATGGTGATTATGAAGGTACAGCAGCTTGGAAAGCTCCCTGATCCTTCTGAGAAGAAAAGAACTCCCAAATTTGTTGGTGAGTGCCTTCATCAAGTGCCTTGAGGAGGTAGTGCTGCCCTAGGTCAAGAAGGTGGCTACTGTCAGACCTTATATCTGGCAACAGGAATCTACACCATGCCACACAAGCAAGAGAACCCAGTCATGGCTGTCAGACAATTTCTGCGACCACATCACCCCTTACATTTGACAATCTAACTACCCAGACTGCAATCCCCTTGATTATTATGTGTCGGGTGCAGTTGAGCAAAAGACCAACAAAACTCCTTGTAACACCAAATGATGAATTGGAGGCAAGGATTAGGACAGCATTCACCAACTTAAACAAGGAGACTGTCCAGAAGAGATTCAGGAGATTCTGAAGATATCTGGAGTTCATGGTTGTAGCCAATGGCGATTTTACTGAATAAATTTATTCTTTAGTCTTTTATTTTTGCATAGCTTAGATGACAATTTATCATTTGCATCCTGTATATAGTTTACAATGGTCAAGTTTGCTTTTGTTTGTTCTTTAATATGATAGTAGCAGCTGCCACATAAGTCAGCATTATTTATTACCTCCCTTTGGTATTTTCTTACTACATCATAAAGTCAGTTTACAAACCAGTAACAAACTCTTATCAAACAATTTTGGTATGCTTTGGAATATTTACTGTACAGGTGAGCATTGGAAAAATTTTTCCATATGAAAGTGGGCAATAATACAAAAAAGGTTGGGAATGCCTGCTCTATATTATGGAAACTTACTAAAGTGAATACCAAAGTGAATATATCTGAAAATAAATTTTTACTCAATTTTCTTAAGCCATAATTTGAATTGCTTTTTAATGAATGTGGAGAAAAGAATTATACTTACTTGGTGTCAATACATTATTTTGGCTTTGAGTTGCACAAGATTGCCACTGAAATAAAAGTATGACAAATCATTTTCATATAATTTAGTATAAATAGCATTCTTTCTCGAACTAAGAAATCAGTACTACCCACAAAAGGAAAATAAGATTAGTGTAAAATAAAGCATTTTGACCTATTAATGCCCACCATAAAATATGGTCTTTATTGTCATATTCATGTTTCAGCCGTTGTATGCTCTAGCCTTTTTCAGGTGATATACATTGGAATTTCGAATTGAACCCTTTATTTTGTCCACTGGGGTAGATTGTTCTAGTTCCACATGCCATGCTTTTCCGAATATCAGTTATCATTTTTTTTTACCAGAGACATTAGGTTTATAAGGCTCAAAAATTAATTCACTGATGTCCCCAGACACCTGGCCCAGTGTTGGTGGAATTAATCCAGTGAGTTGGGTTGTGAGTTCAGTACCTGGTCACAGCAGAGGCGAACAAAAACTTGGAGAGTTCAGTTACTAAAGGAAAATAACTGAAACTGAGACATCCAGAAAAGGCATGGCACGTGAAACTAGAACAATCTACCCCAATGGATGAAAAAAAGGGTTCAGTTTGAAATTCCAACATATATCACCTGAAAAAAGCTGGAGCATACAATGGCCAAAACATTATGAATTGGAAAATAAAGATGAGGACAACAGTCCAAAAAATGTAAATAGTGTAAATAGTTGCAATACGACATCTCAAAAATATAGACATACAATAAAATCTGGTATTATAAAAATTAAAATAAAAATCTAGCATTTCTTATAGGTTTTAAAAATATCTGGTATTAAATTATAGTTTTATAAAAAGATAAAAAATACAGTACGATTCTGTGTCAACATGTGCCAAATCAATTGTTCACCTTCCTGTGTAGCCAAATCACCTTATTAAGCATGTCAAATGAATCAAACAGTATGTATATGAAACTGGATTTCCTGAAAGTTCTGTTCATGGATGAGTATAGGGCAATGCTGGATGGCTCTGATACTTAGTGAAATGAGTGGTGCATTATGGAGGAAACCAAACCTGTTTGGTATATATTAATAAATCCAGAAAATTTTACCTACAAAGATTAAGAAAGCCCAAGATGTAAAACACAAATTGGAGATGTCAACATCAAACAAGTACGGAAGTTTAAATATTTGCAAAGTTTTTTAACAGAGGATGAAAAATGTAATAACAAAATTTGAATGTGCATTTTGTCATCAGTTCCACAGATCAGAAAAGAAACTATTAGAATAGAACAGGTGGTTGTATCTAGCTAGTTCAACAGTAAAACAGTGAGACCTAATTGCTAATCTAGTAATTCCTGCAGTTGAAGTACAAAGAACAGCTCATCAGAACAATTGTGATGAAAATATTTATGGAAAAGACAGGGAAGCTATGTCCAGTCAGAGGGAAAATGATTAGAAAGATGCAGTTGAAAAGCTAAATAAAGTACTAAGAAACAGGAAAATACCATGAGAAATAAAGAAAAGAATGTAATATCAGTCCTCTTTTATGGAAGTGAATGCTGGAAAATCTTTTCACAATTGAAGAGGAGAATGGAGGCAAAAGTAATGTGATACTACAGAAGGATACTGAGAATTCAATGGATGGAGAGCATAAACAACAAAGAAGTCTTAAGGAAAATACTTATACTCAGAATCAGAAGGAGATAGCTGAAATTTCTTTGACACTCACAGGGCATATTGAGGGCAAGAGAGACAGTGGATGGCAACATGTTACGAACCTGATAGCTTGTGTGAATGAATGATGCAATAGGGGAAAGGAGGCTTGGAAAAGGGACAAATGTTCCTAAGGGCTACAATAGATAGGAGGTTGGGGAGAGCCATGATTGCCCACATCTTAAAAGGTCATGGCATGTAGAAATTGATCAAGACAAATTTGATTGTAAAAACAATGATTTAACCAGATATAATGCAAATGTATATCAGCAGTCAAGGTATGCAGATGATACAGTGTTGATAGCAGAGATGGAAACTACAAGAACTCCTACAGAGGGAGGTGAAGGAAAGTGAGAAGAAAAAACTAAACATCAATTGCAAGAAGACAGAATGTATGGTTGATAGCAAAAGGAAGAACCCAATATGCAAATTACAAATTGGAGATACCAAAATCAAATAAGCACAATAATTTAAATATCTGGGAAGTGTTTTAACAGACCTTAAGTAAATGGATGGCAGAATTAGGTTTAGAAGAGATAACAAAAAGGAAAAATTTATTAAAAGCTACTAAGTACAGGAAATTGTGGAGAGCCATGATTGCCAACATCATGCACATAGAAGAAGAAGAAAATAAGAAGAGTGTTTAAGGTTCATGAAGAGCACACAATGTATGGTTGATAGCAAAAGGAAGAACCCAATATGCAAATTACAAATTGGAGATACCAAAATCAAATAAGCACAATAATTTAAATATCTGGGAAGTGTTTTAACAGAGGATGGAAAAAGTGAAACTGAAATCTGAAGGTGCATTGAGATAGCCAAAGATGCCTTTGAAGAGCTAATCAAAGTATGAAGAAACAGGAAAATTTTGTTTGAAACAAAAGGAGTAATATATTATCAGTTTGCTTATATAGTGAATGCTGGACAATCTCCTCACAGATGAAGAAGAGACTTGAAGCAACAGAAATGTGGTTCTACAGAAGGATGCTGAGAATACCATGGACCAAAGATGTGCGCAATGACAAAAGTTTTAGAGAAAATAAAAACAGAAAGGACACTTATAGTTAACATCAGGAAGAGATAGTTAAAATTTCAAGGGAACATAATGAGAAAAGAGAGCTTGGAAAATTTGATACTCACAGAGCAGATTGAAAGGAAGAGGGACAGAGGAAAAAATGCATGATCTACCTAGTGAGATTGAGTAATTGGATGGCAGAACTAAGTTTAGGTGAGACAACAAAAAAAAAATACAGTATTTACATTAGTCGGACTATTGTCCTCATCTTTGTCGCCATTTTTGTCACAACGTTTCGGCCGTTGTACGCTCCGGCCTTCTTCAGGTGGTTGGAATTTCGAACCGAACCCTTTATTTCGATCACTGAGGTAGATATTAAGAACTACAAAGGACAGTAAATTGTTGACAGCCATGTTTACCTGCATCCTAAAGAGACGCGGCACACACATGTTACACCTGAAGGCAGGCAGTAATATTTTTTAACAATTGCAATTGTAAATATACAGCCTGAAATACATATTTTTTATAATATAGTTTGAATAGCACTTTTCTATCATTTGTTATTTTTTCTCTTCAGCAGAAAAATAGAAGAATTGTATTTTGCCTAATCTTTGAGCAGAAACCTGGGAACAACGTATTTTCATTTCTTTTTTCTTATATATATATATATATTTTGATGTAATGGAATAACCTGTCACCCCATCAGTGACTATACTATAGGTAGTAACTGCCTATAAGTATCTGTAAGTCTACAGACTACAGAGACTAGCTGGGATCTGTTGAGTACGACTCAGACTTACGCGAGAACTACCAACATTCCAGTAGTAGAAAACACTACTGGATTGACTTGTGACGACCTTGTGCATAACTGTCATCTTTATTCTTATTGTATTGGTTTTTACAATAAACCTTTACTTATTTTATCTACTGTGACTTTCAAGTATATATTCCTATTAGGAGTAATATATTATCAGTTTGCTTATATAGTGAATGCTGGACAATCTCCTCACAGATGAAGAAGAGACTTGAAGCAACAGAAATGTGGTTCTACAGAAGGATGCTGAGAATACCATGGACCAAAGATGTGCGCAATGACAAAAGTTTTAGAGAAAATAAAAACAGAAAGGACACTTATAGTTAACTTATATAACATATTTATACATATATAATATTGTTGCCACGTATGGTTCCTTGCCCCTGCTATTTACCTTGAGCTTCTCGATAAAATCCAAGGAAGAATCAGCAATATTATCAGTTCTGATCTGGTGGCTCAGCTTCAGTCGCTTTCCCACTACTGTAAGGGTGCCTCCCTGTGTCTTTTCTATAAATAATTTCATGGTAATTGTTCAGATGAGCTATTCCCTTTGGCACCTATACTTTTTGAATTTAAGCACAGTACCAGATCTCATCAATTTAAAGTTGAGATGGCTCGATGTAGCCATAAATTCTATGCTAACAGTTTCTTTTCTCACACTTTTCACTTGTGGAACTCCTTTCTGGCTCCATGCTTTCCAAACAATTTTAATCTGCAAGAATTTAAATGTAATGTCAATTGCTATCCACTGTCCTCCTGATTACTCTTTTCTCTTCCCTCCCATTAGTAATATTTCTGTTCCTAATTCTTACACAAACAATAATACCTGGTGTCTTAGTGGCTTTAATGCCTTGCTTGGGGTGAAATTGATTAAAAAAAGGTGGGGTACACTTTATTTTAAAGAACACATTAAAGACAATAAGAAATATAAGTGTAATAAAATCAGTTTGACATCACCAAATGTGATAAAATTCTGCATTTTCATAAGCTGCTGATAGTAATCATCTGATTATTAAGGACATTTTTTTTAATCATTTCATCCCAAGCAAGGCGATAAAGCCACTAAGATGCAAGGGGTTACTGAGAGTGAAGGAATTTGGAAAAAATATTTAGTACAGAAAACAACAAAAGAACATGATTCAAGTAGACAGAAGATGATGATTGACATTGCATTTCAATTTTTGAAGATTGTAGTTGACAAGAAAGCAAGAAGTGGAAGCAAATTGCACAGGCAGAAAATACAGTAGAAAAACCTATTAGAACAGAACTTATGATTACATCTATGAATTTCAACAGTGAAATGATGATACCTGTCAATCTAGTACTGTGCTTAAATTTGTAACATTGAGGTATCAAAGAGGAAAGCTTATCAGAAAAATTAGAAATACAATTGAAAATATTTATAGAAAAGGCACAGGGAAGCTATGTTATACTGGGAATAACTGAAGCTGAGATGCCAGGTCAGAACCAATAACATTGCAAATTCTTCATTGGATTTTGTCAAGAATCTCTAAATACTTAGCAGAAGTACCAGACCAGATATAGCAAGAATATTCCATGCAACAAATAGTAGATTTATAAAAGTGTAAGATAGATTCTGTCAAGAAAAATGGTCTAGAATGACACAGAGAACCAACTTTCCTAGCAGCAGCCCTAATGGCAGTGGAAAACTTTAGACCAAGAAGGCACCTAGAGGTTAGCATCAGCCATTCTGATTGAAGGCAAAAAAGGTTCTCAAAAAAGATTAAAAGTGAGTAATTTTTATTTAGAGGCATAGAAAATATAACTAGGACTTCTGTCATTGTTGTGAGTTCTTGTTTGACTTGAAATATCTCTTGGAGAGAAAATGAAAAGTTGAATTAAGGGTGAAGTTTCCTTATTTCAAATCACCTAATCAGTTCCTACAGTACAGTAGAAACCAATCAAAATCTGGCTCCTCCACTCTTTGCTTGATGACCACATCTTATATACTATCATGGATAAATCAACAAAATCCAAGCATGTATTTAAATCAGGTGACCTGATTATGTGCTTTGCTTTCATTCAACCACATGCAAAACTAATGTGTTCTACTTTACATTATTTACATTACTATTGTCCTCATCTTTGTTGTTGTTATAACATTTTGAATATTTTGCCTTCAGCAGACGTTTGTCCCGCTTAGAATCAGTGGAATCAGGACTAGTAATAAATGAACATTTTTATTTTTTAATCTTTTCACCCCAAGCAAAGCAACAGAGCCACTGTAGAGGATTATTGAATGCAAAAATATATTAAGATAGAACAATAAAAGAATAGAATGTAAAATAGAAGATAACAATTGACATTGCCTTTAATTTTTTGAAGATCAAAGTTGACTGGAAGGCAAAAATTTGAAAGAGTTCCACAAGTGAGAAGTGTGAGAAAAGAAACTGTTAGCCTAGAACATACAGTTAAATCTATTAATGCACTTAAATTCAGAGTCTATGTACCATAGAGGAGCAGTCATCAGAACATTTATGATGAAAGTATTTATAGAAAAAGCATAGGGAAGCTACATAATAATGGTGAGAAACTGACTGAAGTTGAGATACCTGGTTAAGACCAATAACATTGCAAATTCTTCTTCAAGGATCTCTAAATATATAGCAGGAGCATCAGACCATATGTGGCAGCAATATTCTAAACATGGATGAATACTAGACTTTTATCAAGGAGCTCTAGATAAATAGTAGAAGCACCATACCATATGTGGCAGCAATATTCTAAGCATGAACAAATGGTAGACTTATAGACATGTAAGATAGATTCTAGTGAGAAAGATTTTTCTAGCATGAAACAGTGAACCAACCTTCCGAGTAGCAAACTTGGCAAATGATTCAATATAATCTTTCCACTTCATGTCGGAGAAAAACATTAGCCTGAGAAGGTGCATTGAGTCACTCTCCCGGAGGTTAGCATCAGCCATGCTGATGGAAGGCAGAAAAGGTTCTCTCAGGCAGGGTTAATAGAGAGCAATTTTGTTTTGGAGATGTTAAAATTAACAGGCCATTCCAAGCCTCAGTTAACTACAGAATATAGGTTATTTTTGAGATCAGCTGCCAATGTGACCATATTGAACCACTCAGATTTAATATCAAGACAGGAGTGAGTAGCCATATTTAAATGCAAAATAAGTAAAGGAACAATCAGGTAAACAGAATTGACAATAACAAGAAAAAGAAAAAAAAGAAGACAGCAAAAAATAATATAAAGCAAGCAAACAATATATGCAAGGCAAATTAAGAGTAAGAAGGTAAAACAACAGTAATATGGCAAAAAGTTCACAAACTAAGAATTGGGGTTGACACACAAAAGCAAGTTCAGAAAAGTGTATGGAGTGTTCTGATTTCAAGACAAGTCAGACCGGGACTGAGTCAGATGAAACTGAGAACCAGCCTATTTTATTGGTTAGGTAAAAAAAATGCATTTGCATGCTTCTATCTATAAACTGCAGTCATTCTCCATTGGGATTGAAACCAACACAAGAATAAATGGTTGAGATCACTTGCCAATTTGACCATATTGAACTGCTCAGATTTAATATCGAGTGAGGAGTGAGTAGCCATATTTAAATGCAAAATAAGTAAAGGAACAGTCAGGTAAACAGAATTGACAAGAAAACGAAAAAAAGAAGAGAGCAAAAAATAATATAAAGCAAGCAAACAATATATGCAAGGCAAATTAAGAGTAAGAAGGCAAAACAACAGTAATATGGCAAAAAGTTCACAAACTAAGAATTGGGATTGACACACAAAAGCAAGTTAAGAAAAGCAAATGTGGCATTCTGACTTCTCTTGAAGTCAGACCGGGACTGAGTCAGATGAAACAGAGAACCAGCCTATTTTATTGGCTAGGAAAAAATGCATTTGTGTGCTTCTACCTATAAACTGCAGTCATACCCCATTGGGATCAAAACCAACACAAGAATAAATGGTTGTGTCATCAGCATAGATACTGAGTTGAGAACTAATACCATCACAAAGGTTGTTGATGAAAATTAGGAATGATGTAGTTCCAAGATTAGATATCTCTAGGCATGAACAGTAGAATCTGTCCCCTAGATTAAATAAAGTGTCCAGTTTATAATTCTCTGAGGGTTATCTGGAGTGACAAATATCTAAAGAAGGCCAAAAAGTGCAGTGGCTGAAATATTGTGATAACAACAAAGATGTGGATATTAGTCTGAATGTAAATAATAATAACTCCTCATCCCAGAAATTCAGATAAGAAATGAAGTGTTCTTTTGAACAATGTGGTTAAGTCACCTTACTGAATATATTGTACAATTGAATAATATTAAAGTCTATGTCATTCAAATTATACAAAATTAATTTTCATTTTTTTTTTAATTCAAGAGAGATAATGTCTTGTGAAGAAATAAAAATTTCCTTCAATATAATTCTAACAATTCTGAATGAACCAATCAATGCCTGTGTATATGAAAATTGTGTTTAAATTATTTTACTACAGCATTGGATTGGGAGATTGGAGTTTTTGAGGAGCATGGAACCACGTCTTAATTGCTGTTGTTCTCAGGTCCACTCTGACCCAGAGGGATAACACCTGTTAGGGTCCCAGGTAAGGGCAAATAGTAAACCCCAAACAAAAGACTATGATGGTATAAAAAACATTTTTAAAATAAAAATACAAGCAATACATTTTTATATATAAAAATATTATCAGCAATAAATATTTAAAGTAAAATTACCAACAATAGATATTTATAGTAAAATGACCAGCAATACATTTTATTGTAGAATTACCGACAATACATTTTATAGCAAAATGACCAACAATACATTTTATAGCAAGATGACCAAAAACACATTTTATCTGTAGTTGAAGGCATACAATTGTGCTCAAAATATATTTCATTGAAGCCATAAAATGGTGTTCAAAATATTTAGATCTTGGCATTAAATAACCCATAGAGGTTGATATACCACTAAACAAAATCAACCAACCAACAATTGCATTGGCCAAGCCAGAGACAATTACAATGCCACATTGTAAAGCTTAAAGATATAGTTTTTATTATTATAGCTGTAATGTCTAGTTTCAAAACAAACTAGCAAAAACTTTAAAAAATTCCTTAATGCTCACTTCTTACTGGCTCTGGACATATCAACAAAAACACTGACACCGACAAGATCACTTATGGAACAGCTGTGCAAATAAAAATAAGTACTGCTGGTGGCTCTTAGTGATTCACAAAACAAAATATGGATTGGAATAAGATACAGCAGCCTGAATCTTATTAGACTAAGTGGTACGATAGTGAAATATTAGTAGCAAACACATTATTATCAGCAGTAATATTCACACTGTCAGCAATAAAATAACAAATGAAGTGTTTGCTTTTTGGTCTGTTTACAAGGTCTGATCAAAATGTATCCTATTGCTATGGTTACAGAACTGAAGTACGCAGAGTAAAGCAGTTTGGCACAGATTGACCTTGAACTCTGTTGTAAATGCACATGTAGTTATAATGTTCTCACTCACATTTACAGAAGTGCTTGGAAGGAAAGTGTGTAGAGTGTGGTCATCTCACCACACCACAGAGGCTCCATCAGTGACCATAGCTTGTGCAGCAGATTTTGATCAAACATAACATTTCCCAGGTCCACCAACCAACATATTCCCCAAATCTTGCCTCTTGCAACATTCTCTTTCCAAAAACCAAATCCCACCTGAAGGGAAGAAGATTTCAAGACATCAACTAAATTCAAGAGAATACAATAAAGCAACTGCATGCTATCCAAAAAAGGAGTTCCAGAAATGCTTGCATCAAAGGAAAAAACACTAGAGTGTGTGTATGGCTTCAGAAGAGGGCTATTTCAAAGGAGATTAAATGCCAATTTGATATGTGTTGTAGTTAACTTTTTATAGCACCAGTACAGATACGTTGTGATTGGACCTCATATGTAGAAACCTACATTTCACAGAGAACAGCACATTACATGTAAATTGCATATATGGTAGAACCTATGCACACAAATTTCACTATAAATATCATATAAGTTTATAGTCTAACAAATATAATTTAATCTCATATATGATAGTTTGTGAAACATATTCCTGAAAGGATGCTTTCTTTATCACTACATTTTTAACATCTTTGTCAAATATTATCTATGCTTATAATCTACACTTCCTCCTTTTATGTCCATACAACAACCGCATTCAGCAATTCTACCTTGAATGAACCTTGGGCCTTGTATTGGGTGAACATTTATTTTTAAAAAAAATCTAGTTATATGTCAGTGAAATTTCACTCTATATAAGGACCAAGAACCAGTCAAAGTAGAGGGTTACATAGTAAAAGGCACAGTTTATGGAGATATGTTGGGAAGATAACAGTTAACCCTAGATTTGAACAGGTTAAGAATGTAGTGATTGGAGAAGCATCCACTTGGGAGTCGGATGTACATGGCAGTGGTTTGTGGGAAGAAATTGTTTGAGTGGAACGTACATCTCACCAAAGGAATACGAAGGGAATGAGGGTAGTTTTCTACAATGCGTGTGGAATGCTAGGTCTTAGGCATGAAGATTACAACTGGTAGAACTATGCAATGTAGTTTGTCTGAACATTTTCTATAGAAATATCAATAGAACAACAAGAGGCATACAACATTTTGTCTGTGGGAAAGGTGTTGCATGATAGAAAATATTTTGTCACCCAGAAGGAGACAGAGACACTTTGGGACTATTGAGACTGAAAAGTGAAGACTGGACAGATCCCATCCAGTACTCTATTTTGGGGATGATCTGGCTTTTGTAAAGGTAGAGGATAGCAGGAGGTGTCAGGTACTTACTAGAGCGCTACAGGGGACCGACTATTTTAGCGCTCTACCTTCGGGATTATATTAATATACCTATAGGTGTTTGGATATACTAAGATTGCTCCCTTACTGGGAATGTTCAGAGATATTTGGCAGTTACATTAGATAATGGCTTATAAAATAATTAATGAAAAATGCATTGTTTTGATAAAAAAAGCCATTTCTGCTTAGAAATGATTGAACAGAAGAATAGGTTTTATATTCTACTAGTGTCCCTATGCCATCAAAAATGAAGGCAATTGTTAGACAGCTTTAATATTGACGCAATGAAACAAAAGTCTTGAAACAATATATTGAGATTCAATAAAGCAAAGAAAGAATTCCAAAGTAAAATAGAGGCCAATGAACTGTTTAATTATGCCATTCCCTTTATATTTTATTTATTTTTTTTTACACATTCAATTGTATCTATGATTCATTAATTACACCTGGTATTATATAAATCACTTTTTGCTTGATATCTTTTCATGATAAAAATGTATGTGCTTAATATAACTGTGAAATGGAAATACCTCTCAGAAGAAAAAGATTAGCAACAAACCAACAAAGACGGTGACGACAAAGACTATTTTAAGACCAAGTTGAAGGAAGACGATCTCTTAAAAGACAAAGGTATCTGAGTGCCTCACATGAAAAGCTTGAAAAAATAAGACTGCTAAGAAACATAAGCGTAAAGGAACTGATTAATTAAACAATTCATTTGGCTTGGAAATTAATTTTGAATGCAGATAAATATTTTATTTGTATAGGTTATTAAAATGACTAAGGAAAGTAATCACTCATAAATTTACTAAGTTGATTTATAACCCTTCTGATGATAGTCGAGACAGGAAATATATAAATAAATACACTTTGATAATTATTATATGGTTTGATTGATGATTGTTTTAGAAATTATAAATTACTTACTGAAACCAAAAAAATCAGATGCTTTAAAGAATAAGGTGGTAGCACCTTAAGTAAAGAATAACAGGTGATGACCGCCTCCAGAAATTCACCAAGGATATTGACAGGTACACACCTATAAGATCAAAAAAACAATGAATCATCTGAGTAAGTAAGTTACTGATTTTTCGCATGCTTTCACTAATAAAGTATATATAAATTTAAAATATCACACAAATAAACTTAACCAAAAACATACATTTTTATTCAGAAAATTGATCTCTCTACATCTGATATATAATGCATAAATCAAATTAATTTACATTTTTTTTATTAACTCATTTGTGCATAATGCCCAGTTAGATAGATATAGTCTTTATCAGATCCAGGTACCAAGACTAATAAATTAGGCTATAATATCAGAGTTTTGAAATTTGTCCTGATAAAAAATATAGTCTAATGCAGTGTTCCTCAGAACAGTGATAAATAGGCTAATGCATTTTTGAGTAATTTTTGTTTAATTTTGTATTTGTGATTTTACTATACAAGTACAGCATATTATTAGAAAATCCTTGGTCATTTTAATAAATTATAATGATATTGGTTACTTATATTTATTTTTTTGTATGTTTACAGATTTTTTGTGAATGAAAACCTTTGTGTGAGGTTTCATAAATAAGTAATCTGAGTTTCATTAAACCTGTTATTTAAAAAAATATATGTTTAACATGTGAACTATGATAAAAATATAAAAGAGATAGATATTAAAAATGGTATATTATAATTTTATGCAGGGCTTACCAAGACATGAAAACTATTTCAAGGGTTCCAGAGTAAAAATGTTGAGAAATGCTGATCTAATATATTAGGCATAGTGCCCGGAGCTGATCAAGGCCACACCTATCTGGTTGGACATCATACATAAATGGGTTAATTCTGTACAACATTTAGGAAAATATTTCAATGTTTTTGGGGTTTTTTTTCAGGGGAAGCAATTTTAGCATTATTATTTTATTAAATAGTTTAAATCTGTAAAATTTTACTAAATTCAAGATTAAAAAGAAAAAAAAATCAAAACTAAAATAGGTTCTAATGAGAATTGAACTCGCATCCCACACTTGTCTTTCATTGATATGGTCATAACTACTTTGGCCACAGAAGTTATTTTATGTACTGTTCAAATTTCTATTCATTCTACTACTCCTTCCTATCCAACTTTGTTTTTTTTTCTATTTAGCATTTTCAATTATGTCTAGGTCTCATTGGTCAGACATGTCTCCCATGCATTAAAGGTATAGATAATTCTATGTGTAAGTTTGTGAAGATTCTTGTATGTCTAAGTGGGTATCAGATGGTAATGTTTATTTGTAATTGTGTATGTGTGTCTGTCTAGTGGGAGTTCTGATGTCTTCACCTTTGTGTGGTCAGTTGGCACATTGGGGTGTTACATGTTCTAATTTATGGCTAACCTCTTTAAAAATGTATTCTTTTTATTAGATATAATTTAGATTCTTTAAGAATGGTTTTAAAGAAAGATGGCGGTGTAATGTAATGTTTTAGGTATGTATTTATAGTTGGTAATAATACAAACATAATTAGAAATACCAGTGTTTCTGTCTCTTTAGCTGTTTTCTCTCAATCTGATAAAACTTTAATAAATGTGAAACATGTTAGATTGATATACATTCCTATTTGTTCTTTATTTTATCAAATATATATATATATATATATATATATATATATATATATATATATATATATAATACCAAAAGCAAAACTTATCTTAGCTGATGTTTTGTCCTCTGAGGGACTTTGCCTTGATAAAGTCCCTCAAAGAACAAAATGCGCTGACTAGGATAAGTTTTCCTTTTCTCTTTAGTCATACTGTTCTTTCACAGATATACTTTATCTGAAATTTTTACACACATATATAAGTTTTATTAAAGATGACTGACAAGGTAACCTTTTATTTAATATTTCTTGTGTTTATACAAGTTTTTCCTTTTCTGGATATAAAGTGTGTAAAAACTGTCTGAATGTTCTATATATGTGTAATTTTCTAATCTGAATGATTTTGGCTATTCTATTAGCTATTATCAAGGATATTTGTTCATTTTTATTTCAACTGAATTAACATGACTTACTGAACCATGTCGCACATTGCCAGTCATTCATGGTCCAATCATCAACATCACAAGCCCAGGTGAGGCATTGTGTTAGTGTCATGATGATAACAGGAGCACTCTGGTGGGTCTTCCACTACCATATCACATGAGAGCTAAAGAACACTGTTCTGGCCTACTGGATATACATCTGGTACCTACTTCATCAAACCTGGATGTAATATGAGCCAGTGTCACTTGCCTGTTAACACAGACAATTCTAACAAAAACATCTCTGGTAATTATTATTAAGAATCCATGGTTGGTCACTGTACTGTCTACAGTGGCTAATAATGTCTTCCATCAGATATTCCCTATACATGTGACACTATAGATTAAGGGGTGCCAAATGTCTCCACAATTTAAAAAATGGAATGTCCCATTCATCTGCCACCCATTATTATATTACATACAAATGCTGTTAATTCATATCACCTTGCCATGAGCAGCCTAGCCAATGTTTGCAATGACTCATCAGATGTTAGAACAGTAGTTCCCAAATGGTGTGGCAGAAGAGGATAGCAGGTGAGGCAGAATGATTGAAAGACAATCAAAGATTTAGAAACAGTTTGTAAAAATTAACATGCCAAAAATAAATATGATTTAAAAATTTTAAATATTATTATGGATTACTTGTAATTGCATGCATGGGTCCCAGTATAAATAATTATAACTAATTATTGACCGATTTTATCATTGTGATATTTTTTGCATTATATCAAGTATTAAGAATATAGTAACTAGGGTTTGCAAATTGGAGAGAGTTATCAATGATAATGTTCTGAATCTGTGGTCATGCACCTTTAACCTTCTGTCTTCTATTTCTAAATGTAGTTTTTATCACATAAAATTTGGTGGGATGTGAGCAAATTTTCACCCAAAAATGCATCTCAGAGAAAAAAGTTTGGGAACTACTGTGTTAGAGTATAAGTAATATAGGCCTGGGAATTTCTATGTCATGAAGTCATGGTGGCGCCACCAACCATTACCTTACATTACTGATATTTCAAAAACCTTTGGCACATCAGTGTATGAAATACATATTTTATTATACATACAAATAAAATAAATAATAAAGAGAAAATCTTGTTTGAGTAATAAAATCAGAAATATTTTGTAAATCACACAATACCAAGTTTTATTTATGTGTTATAAACTTAATCTTCTTTGTAAATCAACTGTATAATCTTTAGACAAATATAGTGTTACCAAGGTGAAACCAAAAAGGTATAGGTATTGCCTTAAGCATTATTAATACAAAACAAAGTTTAAACCAAAATTATAATCATGAGTTGTGTAAATCATAATTTTTCAGGCCATTAATTTTAAAGAGTCATCATGTCATAAAAAAATTGAATCTTATTTTTCATTTGTTATATATACTGTTGCTTAAAACAAAATACACCATTTTTTGTTTCACATATATTGAAAATAAGAAAATCTTGATAACATTTAACTTATATTTTTTGCATATGCATAACAATGAATGGTTTTAAAATTATATTCTTAATTATTTTTAATCACAATGAGTAATTAAGTTGTGTATGATTGATACTATTCTTGATCAGAAAATTCAAAATAGATTTTACTCATTATTGTTGAGATAACCAAAGTAGAACAAAGCAAGCAGGAATTGGTGTGTCCCTTGATCAGTTGTCTCCCTTGCAATTTGTGATAAATCCATGAGAGTGCCTGTATAAGAACAAAAAAAAAAGGATTTCAAATAAACAAAGTTTTTAATTGATTCATTCATTTTCAACCCCTTGCAGGCTATTTAAAGACAATAAACATCTTTAGATTGTAAGAATTTGCTTTTTTGGAGATAATAATAGTTTAGTGATACAAGTCTTACTAATTAACCCATAGCTGAGAGGAGAAGAGGTGGATTCATAACTTTCCTAAGGGTATTTGCACTCAAGAGAATAGAACAAACCCAATGGGGATTAGAACTCAGCTCTCCGATTAACAATTCCGAGCCATTATCCATTACACTACCAAGCTTACAGCACATGATATTCCCAATCGGTCTCCTATCTATTCATATATATGAAAATCAAGCCATCAATTAGAAAAATGTCTGAAAATATAAGACAAATTGTCTATTCTATTTGTAAGTAAACTGGGATGGCAAAGGAAATATTTGTCGCAGATTATTTCCACATCACAGAGAATAAATCACTAAGTTCAGACTCGAACATTGGAGACAAAAAGAAATGCCGAAAACTCGATTCGCAGGAACTATCTCCCAAATCACAATGCACGCAACCAGTCAGAAAAATAACTCATTCTCCAACAAACGCGGCAGCCAAAATGCCCAAATTTTTCCTCTCGATTCGTGAACGCCGACTGCTTTTAGCGGACAAGCAATTTTTCCATTTGACATCAGCTGGGAGAGGATGTTCAGTATTTTGCATATCAAAATACTTTTAAAGCGACTCCTGTGACGGACTTCTTTTTTTTTAATTCAAATATTCCGCCTTCAGCATGTCATATGGAATATGTGCCATTTTGTTTGGTAAGTAATTTTCTTTTTCGCCACATTTTCCGCTGTAGGATACATGCGATGTGCTGTCACTTGACTTGACGAGGTAAGTCACCGTTTTCTTTGCTATACTATTTAACAAATCTTTAAATGAATATATATATTTTTTGTAATCAACTCAACCCCAGGCAAGGCAGTATAGTTATGGAGACACAAGGGTGTGAAAGCATTAGAAACAGGAACAGTTGCTAGGGAGTGAGAACAGAGTAAGAGGAATCAGGAGGACAGGTTATATATATATATATATATATATATATATATATATATATTCCCAAATTCTCACTTGACAAGGAAGCGGGTCCAGGCACCTTAATTCTACATAACTTCAAAAATTATGTTAGGGGTCTCGGCTCTCCCTTTTGAAATATGAGAACTCTTATGTAGCGAAGGAATCATATTTTTAAAAACTAAAAATATTATAATAAATATATATATATATATATATATATATATATATATATTAATCATTTCATCTATGAGCAAGGTGATGAGAAAACTGAGAAAAACTATTAGAATAAAACTTATGGTTACATTTACCTATTTCAACATTAGAGTGGTGAGCCAATCTAGTAGTACACTTCATGCAGTTGAGGAACCAAGGAGAGCTCATCAGAACAATTGCCATGAAAATATTGGTAGAGGGAAACCACATTACAGTGGTGATATAGTGACTGATGTCAAGATGCCAGGTCAAGATCAATTACATTACAGATCCTTCTTTGTATTTTATCAAGAATCTTGAAACATATAGTAGGAACACCAGACTAGATATGGCAGTAATATTCAATGCTGGATGAATGGCAGATTTATAAATGTGCAAAGAGTTGCCCTCCTGGAGGTTAGCAATCAGCCACACTGATGGAGGGGCAGAAAAAATTATATATATTATACTAATAGCAGTACTCAGTTGGTAAAAAACCTAGGATAACACAACTTGCAAGTATATCAAAACAAATTGGTACCTGAGGAAAAATTTGAAAAAAAAAAAAAGAAAGAACTTGAAACACCCGTACGGGGAGAAACAAATCGTCCAATGCCTTAACTTTTTAGTCCAAAGAAAAAACCCAAGCAAGTAACAAAGCTAAAACATAGAGTGCTCAATACTCTAAGTAGAGCTGGAATAAATAAAATAAATCCTAAAGAGCCAGGAACAACCTACCTAGGTTTCACCTAAATGGATCTTCAGGGTAATCTGGCTTCTGGATACCCTGGAGATCCATTTAGGTGAAACCTAGGTAGGGTGTTCCTGGTTTTTTAGGATTTTATATATATATAGGGAGAGAGAGTGGGTGAGAGAGCATTTAAGTCCAAATACAATAGCACTGCATTATCAAGGTACATGTTGGAAGCAAAATAAAAGATAAATACATTAGTCAAATGTGATATACTTACGAAGGTTATAAATTGAAGAAAAGGTTCAAAAGTTTGCATGTTGCGTTTGGAGAAATACTTGCCATAACTAAGTTACCCAAGAACATTCTAATTCGAGATAAGAGCTAAATGTAAACATGCAAGGAAATTCATACTAACACAATGAGAACTGGTAACTGAAAACAAAATTAAAGGAAAAGAACCCTTTTAATGGATAGAAAAAAGAAAAAGTAGTTATTTTTGTAACATGAAATGAGACAAAAGCAGTAAATATAGTAATGCAAAGTGGCAAGATATAAAATAACAAAACCAACCTGAAGATCCAAAAGGTTAAACTATAGTAGTGGGTGAGGTATTTATATCTTTTTTAAAAGAAATATTCTTAAAATTGCTCTACAGTTTATGTATTGAGCATTTTTTTAAAATAAGCAAGAACTGGTCAATTTCAGAAAACATTCTGCCCTGTAATTAATTTAAGTGTATGAACATATATATATATATATTTATATATATTAGACTCTCTTGTTGTTTTTGATGTATGAGGGCCAAGCAGTTCAGTTCTTAGAGAAGAGACAGATTCATACCTTTCCTAAGTACATAAGTTAAGGTAATGAATTTGACTGGAATTCAAAACCAGCTCTCTGATTCCTCAATCCAAGTCACTATCCATTACTCCACCATGCCTCCAGAAAATTATATATCTATTAATTATTTCACCTCAAGCAAGGCAATAATGCCACTAGGGTGCAGAGAGTTACAGGGAGAGAAAGAGAATGAGAAGACCTTAATGAGGAAAAGGAAAATGAAGGAACAGGACTCAGGAAGACAGAGGATGGTGATTGACATTGCATTTAAATTTTTGAGGATTGTAGTTAACAAGGAAGCAAGAAATCAGAAGGGAGTTCCAGAGGCAAGGAAAGAAACTGTTGGATTAAAAGTGACAGTTGCATCTACCTAGTTCAGCAGTAAAACGATGAAACCTAGTTGCCAATTAGGTCGCACACTTATATTCATGCAGTTTAAGCCCTAAGAACAGCTAACCAGAACAATTGCCATGAAAATATTTGTAGAAAAGACAGAGGGAAGCTACATCACGATGAATATATATATATATAAAATTTTGACTAAAATATTGACCCTGAAGATGAACAATGATGTTCGAAAGCGCTAGGTCATCGTATGGACAATACATATTTCGAAACTATTTTCAAATAAAAAGTCTCATTAGAGAATATGAGAAAATTCAAAAGAAAATATGTAAGACTATGTTGTCTTTAACATTCAACACTACATGTTTGAAAGAAAAGTTGCTGCCAAATTACACATATATATATATATATATATATATATATACCACTTACATAGGTAATGTGCTAAGCAAGACTTGACAAATATATAGCAAACATTTTGTACCTTGAAAGTATGCGCTGGCTGTAATGGCACAGTGTAATTCACTGTTTTAATATCAGAAGAAATAAATAAAATGGTTCCTATGCTGACCAAAAACAAAGAACAATTGATTTTTTTAATCTTAGAGGAATCAGATATGCCCTTTTGTAGATTTTTAGCAATCCATGTTCCTAACTTGGATATTTATAATATAGATTTTGTAAAATGTTAATACATGTCAAAATGAATATAGAAAAATTTACCATTTTTACACCATAGTAATATGTGAGCAATGATGAAGTTTAAAAAAAAATAGAAACAAAAAAAGACACTTATACGTAACATCAGAAAGAAATTTCTAAGGCACATAATGAGGAAAGATGGCTTAGAAAATTTGACACTCACAGGACATAGTGGAGGCAAGAGAGGAAAGCAGTGCATAACCTACTAATAAGCTTGTGTGAATGGTTGGCAGAATATGGATTAAGACAGCAAAAAGATAAAATTTATTAAGCTACAATGGACAGGAAATTGTGGAGAGCCATGATCGACTAAATCCTGAAGGGGCACAGCACATAGAAGAATATTTGATCTTCATAGTTCCTGATACAGAAAACCTACAAATATGAGAAATTACAGAACTAGAGATATACTCATTGATAAGATTTATATTCAAGTGATTGTTTCTATTTAAGATGGTATAATTTGGAAAATAACCTAGTTTATCAAAGATGAATATTTTACTGTCTAATTTAGATGACAAATAAAAAAGCATGCAAGTTCTCTGAATACCCTTCCCTAAAAGTCAAAAATAGAATGCTGGCAAGCATCCAAAGGTGAGTGAAGATGAAAGGAAGAACACATCTCCATCTCTGGTTGTCTAGAACTAAGATAGGCATGAATTAGGCAAACCACTTTGAACTGCAGATGGGAAGGATTGATACATGGAAAACTGATAAGATTTTGCTGCAGGTGCTCTGATTATCCGTGGAGGGGGAGGAAATCAAACAAGAGCAAGTAAAAGATATCAACAGATGGCCAGAAGCTAATAGAAGCATTGTTAACCAGTGAAAGACCAAATGGTTTTTCAAATAAATTAAGCTATTTCTGCTGTAAAAATACATTCGAAATAATAAAACAACACTGATAACAGAAGCAATATGATTTCCTTACATTTGTTTCTTGTGGGCAGAAAACAACTTGATGAATTATTAACACTTTCACAGTTGCATTGTTATAGCATTGTTAAGTTAGGGCAGGTCGATTTTGGATCCATAGCATTTCACTCAATTTGAAAGTTGGAGTTTGATATAATAAATAATGACACAAAATATTTTTTTCCAAATCATTACCTTTTTTGGGGGGGAAACAAGTTTAAAGATTAAGCTTATGTTCAAAATCATCCCATAATCAGTGAAAGTGTTCTAGCACAGTCTTATAAAATGTATAATTAAATTGAAGTACAGTGTAACCCGGATATAAGAGACCCTGATATAAGATAAACCCAGATATAAGAGAGATTCTCTCCGGTCCCAAATTAGAGCCTGTGTAAATAAAACAAAATAGACCAAACCCGGATATAAGAGACTTCTTCTCCGGTCCCGACAACTCTCTTATATCCGGGTTACACTGTATTACAAATCGTATATTGACAAGATGCATGCCACAAGCATATTATAACTAAATCATTGCCCCATCAAATAAGACCTTTACTTCAAAGGGAAATTATACTGAACAATTTATCTGTATTATGATATAATATCTTATACAGTGCAGTAGTTTTAGTGTGATTTTCAATAAACAATGCAAATTTAAAATATTTTGTCTTATAATTTGTGTCCATCAGTATTATGATGTTATATACACTTTTACCTATTTTTTGTTTTTATTAATTATGATCTATCAAATATCATAGTAAGCTTTTTTGTAATCCTTACATTTCTTTTTAGTTTTTATTTATCAAATACAGTAAAGGTGCATATTTTGTTTGTGGTGATTCACAATTAGAATTTTGATTTGAATATATGTTTCTATTCAATGTATCTAATACAAAAATTATTAACTTTACTTTTTTTTTCTTTTTTTTTAAAGCTTTTCACTCCAAGCAAGGCTGGAAGGCACTAGCACACAAGGGGTTACAGAAGGTTTGGAGGAAGAACAGATCAGAGTGGTAGAGGAAAGGATGTGGAGAAGGGAAGTGGATAGATCAAGGCAACTGGAGATGTCGATTGACGTTACACTTAAATAGTTGGAGATTATATTTGTCAGGGAAACAGGAATAAGGAATGGAGTTCCACAGGTGAGAGGTGCGAGACATGGAGCTATTGGAGAAGAAGAGACGTCTACATCTAACAGTTTCAACAGTGAAGGGGTGGGAACGAGATGCCAGCCTCATAGGACACTTAAATTCATGAGGCCTGGGAACCAGCGAAAGCAGCTCATTGGAGCAATTACTGTGAAAGTATTTGTAAAAAAGACAGAGCGAGGTAACGGTGCATCTGTGAGAGGCGACTGCAGACGAGATGACAGATCAGGGCCAATTACGTAGCATATCCGTCTCTGGATCTTATCACGAACCCTGAGGCAATCATCAGGGGCTCCAGACCATATATGGCAGCAATACTCCATGCAAGGGCGAATGGTTGATTTATAGATTGGAGGATCGATTCCGGGGAGAAAAATTTCCTGGCCCGGCACAGGGAGCCAACTTTCCTTGCGGTGTATGAAGCAATTGACTCGAGGTTTATTCTTGAAATAGTGAAATTTTGAAGTCAGTTTGTAAGCAAAACCTGCAGAAATTAGGTATTTTTGTACATTTATCAGACAATTTTTAAAATTAAATGCTCAGAAATTGGTAAAGAAATTTGGAAATGGCATGCTGCACTGCTTGGCATTTTCACCAGAAGCTCCAGTAAGCAAGAGTGTTTGGTTGCTAATCTGAGGACAGTGCAGAGGATTCAAAAAGAGTCGAATGAGTCTAATGGTGATTATGAAGGTATTTTGAATGATCCCTAGTGTTGGTAATGTTATGCCTCCAGTTATCATCCCACGGGGTCTCAGACTCAACACAGAGGCCTACATCAAATGCCTTGAGGAGGTAGTGCTGCCTTAGGCCAAGAGAGTGGTTTCTGGAAGACCCTATGTCTGGCAACAGGATTTTGCACCATGCCACACAAGCAGGGGAACCTAGCCGTGGCTGTCAGACAATTTCTGCAACCACATCACTCCTGACATCTGGCCACCTAACTCCGCAGACTGCCCCACCATTGATTATTATATATGAGGCACAGTTGAGCGAGAGATCAACAAAACTCCTTGTAACACCAAAGATGAACTGAAGGCAAGGATTAGGGCAGCATTCACCAAGTTAAACAAGGAGACTATCCAGAGCAGTTGCAGGAGATTCCAAAGTCATTTGGAGGGCATGGTTGAAGCCAATGGCGATTTTACTGAATAAATTTACTCTTTAGTATTTCAAGATATTTTTGTGTAATTTTGGTAAATATATCTGTTAAATATCAGTGTTATTTTCATTTTTGAATAATTTAGATGACAAATTATCAATTACATCCTGTATACTGTGACAGGAGACAATGTAAGTTTCATAAAGATATACAAAGCAGTGAAATTTTGACTTGTATTTATTGGGAACAAACAACTTGCATATGGACAGAAAATGAATTGAAGAAGTACACAAAAACAGAAAGTGGTGCAAGACAAAAATGTGTCTTCTCACCAGATTTTATTTAACCTTTTCAGTAATCTTAAGAGAGCTGGGTATTCTGTTGGGATTTATTACTGATGGGAACCACCTAAACAACATAAGATATGCAGATAACACTATATTGATATATTGATAGCATGCATAGAAAGAAAACCACAAATACTTATAGACAATGTAGTAAAGGAAAGTGTGAAGAAAGGATTAATCAAGAAGACAGAAAGAATATTTATTATCAAGAGGGACAACCCAAGATACCAAAGCTACAATTGGAGTGAATAAAGTCAAGCAAGCACAGAAATGTTCCCACTGGTTCTAATATGATCACTGAAGTTAAGCAATGTTAAGCCTGGCCAGTACCTAGATGGGTGACCACTTGGAAAGCTGTGTCCTAAGCTGATCTTGAGAGCAGAGGTGGTTCTGCCATGATTTATTATTGATGGGAACAAACTTAACGTAAGATATGCAAATGACACAAGAAGAAAACTGCAGATACAAGCTAGTAAAGGAAAACAAGAAGAAAGGACTAACCATCACTTGTCAGAAGACAGAATGTATGATTATTAACAAGGAGGCGAATGTAGAGAGGAGCATAAAACAAGGATGTGTCTTCTCACCAGATTTATTTAAACTTTTCAGTGAAGTAAACTTTAGAGAGCTGGGTGTTCTGTCAGGATTTATTACTGGTGAGCACAAACTCAACAACATAAGATATGCAGATAACACCATATTGATGGCAGACAGAAAGAAAACTCCAGATACTTCTAAACAAGGTAGTAACGGAAAGTGTGATGAAAGGACTAACCAAGAAGACAGAATGAATGCTCATTAGAAAGAGGGACAGCCCAAGATATTAGGTTGGTGCAAAAATGTCGTTTTTTGACGTTCAAATTCATGTGAGAAAACAACATTATTTTTGCACCAACCTAATACCAAAGCTACAACTGGAGTGAATAAAATCAAGGAAATACAGATATTTAACTGTCTGAGAAACAGACTATGTAAAATGTGACACAGATTTCTAAAAACACATGGGCTTGTTTTTAATCTTGCTGGGTGTCTAGTAAGTGTTGGTCATTTATATTTGAGTCAGTATTTATTTTGTAGGTGGTCCCTATTTTGGTCTGTGTGGGAGGTTTATCACTTTGCAGAGAGGCAGTTAGCATCTTCTTGTTCCTGACTAGTATGCACAAAGAAACATATGAAGGTAGTTTTCATGCTTGTATCTTTCAAAATATTTTGAAATGTCTAAGAATTTTGTGTTCCTGTCATGGCACATTGTTGGCCTCAACAAATTTAACAATTTTATGTTGTTATCAGATTACCCAAACAATAGATTCCATTATTAATTCTGACAATCTGAACTTTTTTTTTTTAAGCATATCACCCCAAGCAAGGCTGGAGGCCACTATCACGCAGGGGGTTATAGAAGGTTTGGAGGAAGAGCAGATAGGAGTGGTAAAGGAGAGGATGTGGAGAAAGATAGTGGATTGATCAAGGCTAGGGGGTTACAGAAGATTTGGAGCGAGAGCAGATGGGAATGAAAGGTGAAAGGATATGGAGAAGGGAAGAGGATAGATCAAGGCAGCTGGAGATGTCGATTGATGTTACACTTAAATAGTTGGAGATTGTATTTGTCAGGGAAACAGGAATAAGGAAGGGAGTTCCACAGGCGAGATGTGCGATTTATTCAAGAAATATATTTGAATATTCCAAGCATTTTACTGGGGACAAACTACCTGCATGCAGAGAGAAAAATGACCTTAGCAATATGCAAAAATAAAAAGGAGTGTAAGTCAAGGAGATGTCTTCTCACTAGATTTATTTAACCTTTTTAGTGAAGTAATCTTAAGAGTGCTGGATGTTCAGCAACATAATATATGCAGATGACACAGTATTGATGGTAAACACAAAAAATTATAAGTGAAGATACTTCTAGACAAAGTAGTAAAGAAAATAAAGAAGAAAAGGACTAAACATCAATTGTAAAAAGAAAAAATTAAAAGTGGAGACAGCCCAAGAAGTGAGCTACAAATTAGACACATCAAAATTAAGCAAGTAAAGAAATTTGGAAAGTGTTATAATAGACAATGGAAAATGTGAAACAGAATTCTAAAAACTCATTGTCTTGTTTTTAATATTACTGGATGTTTAGTCACTCTCCTCACCAGAAAAGCTTGGTGGACTGAACTTCTCTCATAAACCTTTGACAGATTTGAATCAACCCACAGCAAAGAAAAAGGTGTTTAAATATAAAAATATAAAATATTTTTATTTTCATCTTTTTGTTATTACTAAATTATTTTTTAGCATGTATAAGTGTTGGGTGAATGAGTAAGGAAATTTCTTTTAAGCCAGTCATTGTGAAACTGTTGCCATCTGTCTCTACTTACTATCTTGTCTGGTCTAGAAACTTTGCTTAAATACCCTTCAAGGAATCACAAAACAGCTTTTTTTTATTGTTGACAGGAGCACGTACCCTGATTGAAAAATGTTAAATATTTATTTTCAAAGCAATGATTTATTAATCAGAAGGATGCACAATTGACTGATTCTGGGACCATTTTTTTGTAATTTAGTGTTTGACAGTCTTGGTGTTTATTTCCGTCTTTGTCTCACAACCCAACCATGCAGTAGGTTTCCATAGTACCAGTAGCACCCATAATTAAGCAGTAAACAAAGAGAAAAAAATGACCAATCTCTTATGTTTCTCAGTTCTTGCTAAGATATTTTGTTGGAAATGTTTAAATAAAATGTTAGAATTATAATTTTTTTAAATTATTTTAATCCTTTTTATACTTTCCTTTGATGGAGTGATACTTTGGTCTTCCACAAGTAAGCATATGATAGGTTATATCCTGTTATTATGACTTTTTTGTTTTTTGAGGTTATTTTTCCCCCATTTTGCTAATTGCTGGCTTCCATATGGCATTACTATAACTATGCAAATTCAACTTCAGTTTTCATGTCCTTTTCTTGTTGATGCTTTTTTCTTTAAATGTAGCTCCAAGTTCAACATGATTTTTATTATTGACACAAATAAAAACATTCAATTTTGCCTCTCTAAGAGTGGTGGCTCCAAGTAGAGATTTTATAGTATATCTTCTATGTGTTTGTCCCTTCAGGACCTGGACGATCACAGTTTTCCACAATTTCCTATCCTTTGTGGCCCTTAGTAATATGTCTTTTAATACCCCCTGCCACACCCATTCTGCCATCCACTTATATAAAACTTCTTAGCTTGGTTTTAATATGTCCTGTCAGTGTTAAGTTTTCCAAACTTACTCTCCTCATTATGTATCCTTAAAATGTCAATTATTTCTTTCAAAATAAAAGTGACCTTTCTGTTTCCATTTTCTTTAAAACTTCCTTGTTACTTACATGTTCTGTCCATAGCATTCTCAGCATCCTTCTGTAAAACCACATTTCTGTTGCCTCTAATCTTTTCATCAATGAAGAGATTTGTCTAGAATTCACTACCATATAAGAGGAGTTATATTACACAGCAGTTTAGAAATTTCCAATGAAATTTTCCTATTTCTTAATACTTTGCCTAGCTTTTGGAAAGCAACTGTTGCTATTCCAATGTGCTGTTCCTCTTCCTGACAACACTTTTTATAAAGCTGTAAGGATACAAAAGGTGATTATCTCCCTTTGATGGAGATATGTCACATGGGTTATGTGACAGCACTTAGGCCATTTCATGCAGAGTGGCCAGTCACTCAGTTTGTTTACAACAGTCAAAACAAGGAGTTTTTTTTTTTGGGGGGGGGGGTAGCCTGAGCCAAGAGTTCCAGGCTGAGGCTAAATTTACCTCCCCCAGCAGCTTACAAACACATGATGTCATTTCCCTTTGAAAATATATCTTCCCCAGATATAGAAAGAACTTCCATCTCACAGTTCTCAATTTGGGAAAACCCAAGACTCAACTGAATATGTTCTCAGCTGTGAGATAATACATGAATCTGGAGTCCTAAGCATGGCTTATCCAGAAACACAGAAGAATCTCCATATTATGTGTAAAACCCTTCTTTTTTGTTTCTCCTTACACTCTACTTGCTGTCTTAGATATATGATACATTGTTCTTCATGTATACAAGTATATATAGTTTTAAGTATGTTTTAGTAGTATAAAAGTCTCTTTGGGAATAAAGCATGTCGGTCATTCCTTTTTCTTTCAGTCATTCTGTCCAGTCCATGAAATATGGTGTTATTATATCATGGATATAATAATGCCTATCATGGGAGAAATGTAAATTAGAGAATAAATCATTCTTCCATAACTCTCTCTCCTGTTATAAAGCCATTTGTTCTATTTGTGGTTGATGACTGAATTTGAATCACAAGTCTTCTTTTGTGATGATGTTCTTAGTAAAGAAATAAGACTGGTAATTCTCATCAACATTACCAAATATTTCCATACATTAATATCAACAATTAAAAAAAAAACAAGGCAACAAAACTAAAAAAAGATAAATCTCCTCCTTATCAAAATCTGTTGGCAAATCTTAGATTTTTATATTCTATGTTCCTAATTGGAAATATGTTTCTCTTTGAAAAAAAGAGAAACATATTTCAGATGTAGATGTTTTTTGGGGTTTTTTTTAAACACCAAGTCAAAATAAATAAATATAATCAGAGAATTAATATCAATTTGGTCTTCAAACAAAATTTAAAAATAAAAACCTTTTCTTTTTATTTAACTGATATTTGCAAAAAAATATTTTATACCAAAATGGTACAAATAACAACTGGCACCTTGTGATGGTCTTGTCACAAGAACACCTGCTGTTTAATTCTAGTGCTTGATAGATAACAAATTTTTATTTTCAAATATTTCAAGAATTTGTTATGAGGCAATGACAGACCACTAATGTGAAATATTCAAAGATAATATAAGACCTAAAATACAATCGATAAAATACCTAACAGAACTGACATCTCATTCTAGTTGTTTTATTAACCTGATACTGGAGCAACTCACCTAACATTAAAAAGTGAACAAAATAAAATTTTCAGAGGTGGTTAAATTTTTCTAAAAGCAGAACACAATTGCTGGTAATTACAAGAATTTGTTTTATCTCATCAGGAATGATAGTATAATAAAATGTATTACTTGTGAATTCCAACATTTAATTTACTGTTTTAATGATTCTATCTCCCAAGGTACATTTAACTAGCAGGTGTCTCACCATAGAATACTTGTTAATAATTTAGCAAGTGCTTAACACTTGTGGCTTTGAGCCATACTAAGCTAAGCTTAGTAAAAATTATATTTTAACTAGTAAGTGTTGATAGTTTAGTGCAGTGGTTCCCAAACAGTGCGGCGTGCCTCATATGTGCAGTGGAAGAGGATAGGTGAGGTGTAATGATTGAAAGACAATGAAAGATTTAGAAACTGTTTCAAAATATTCATATGCCAAAAATAAATATGATTTCAAAATTTTAAATATTATTATGGATTACTTGTAATTGCATGCAAGGGTCCCAGTATAAATAGTTATAATTATTTTTTGACTAATTTTATCATTGTGATATTTTTGCACTATAAGAATGAGAATCTAGTAACTAAGCTCTGCAAATTAGTGGAGAGAGTTATCAATGATAATGTTCTGACTTTGGATCCGTGGTTATCTCCCTTCAATCTTCTCTCTGTTTTTTATTTTTAAATGTACTTTTTATCACATAAAATATGGTGAAGCGCAAGCAAATTTTCATTCAAAAAATGCAGCCCAGGGAAAAAAGTTTGGGAACCATTGGTTTAGTGATTTAAAAAAAAAAATTACGAAATGGTCAGTCATGTTATCAATATAAATATTATTTTCAGTTTGATGGAGGAGCTAGTAATCTTTGTTCAGCAGGGGAATATAAAAAAAAATTTAAAGATTGAAGTTCTATCATTTTGATTGTGAGTTCTTGTTTTATTTGAAATGTTGGTCAAAAAGAGAATAAGTGGTTGAACTAGGAATATAGTTCTTTCGGACGAATTTTGCCTTACTACCTTTGATTACACAGAAGAATAGCAGTAGGAATGTTATTTTGGTTACTAATGCTGCTTAGTTACACTGCCCATACTTTTCCCCCAAAATATGTTTACATGTTTAAAGACATAAATCATGAAATTTTATGTACTCAGCCCTCACCTGAGCTTGTAGCCAAGCCATGCTGTTGAAAATATTTCAGGGAGCAAGTACCATGCAGAAGATGTGACAGAGGGTGCAAAGGCCCCAGGCATCCATATTAGGAGGGTACCCAATCAAGAAGTGAAATAAAAATTTAGTTTATATTTAATTTGAATAAAGTGTTTATTTCTGTTTTTACACATCTAAAATGTCTTTCATTCTCACATTTCTCAGTATTAGGCCCTATGGGCCCCACCCTATTTGAGATTTAGGGGAAGACAATCAAAGAGTTGGCCCTGGAAATCACCAAACCTGTGTATTTACTGTTTGCTGTTACTTACACTGCCCATACATTTTCACAAAAAATAAATTTAAAGACATAATCATACATATATCATGTAATCTTATTATGTGCTTGGCCCTCACCTGACCATGTATACAACCATGTTGTCAAGCCATGCTGTTGAAAATATTACAGGGAGCAACAAAATTTAGAGTTCATACCCACTTTTACACTTATAGTTTTTATAATACTTCCTACACTACAGAAATACATTTACTTTATTATCAAGATATATAACTGCAATTGGATCCATTACTGAGACTTAAAAAATGGCACATCCTTTCAGGACATAAGTGTTGTGGATTTCCACAGACACTATTTCTTTAATATCTGCAAATTGTCATACATTCTTAGGAAGGATAGTGGTGTGGTTTCCTGTTGTCATCCAAGGCTAGAAAGACTAGTATACTATGCTATTTAACCCATATCTTATTGGGGTAAAGATAGATTCATGCCTTTCTGAAGGGCATTTGTGCAAAAGTGAACACCAAAGGCTTGGTATGGATAGCTGTTTCACTGACAATGAATAACTAACAAGTCATAACCAATAACCACAGACAAATTTATAATCATCTGTTTTTTCAGTTAGGATATTGCAAGATTAAGAGTGAAGTCAATAGAGAGAGGGAAATAAAGAAGAAAAAGATATTTTTTAAAGTAATATTGTCTTGAGAAGAAATTTTTGCTTTTGCATCACATTTATATAAATTTAAAGTAGTAAATACATACAACCAAGCTTTCTGGCTTTGTTCAAACTGTTAATCATGTCAGATAATGTGCTCTTTCCCAGAAACTGTAACTAAGGTTTGCTCAACATAGTTGTATAAACCATAGGTGGTCTTTGTGGGTGTTGAACAACCATAAATGTGTCTGAGCCGGTGTCTGCAACAGGGATTGGTGAGCCATCATAGAATACGGGCAGCCAGCCACCACCATATAAATTTATAAATTGCTGACTATTATCTAAAACTGATGACAACTGAAGTTGTAATGCTTCTCCTCAATTACATTTAAATTTAGTGGATATAATGATTACTTTTTTGTCTGCATTATGAACAGATCTAAATTACTTTGTGCTATATCCTTAATTGCAAAGATGCACTGTAGAATTTCCACAGGCACTGTTAGTTATGTTAAAATTGTCAACGAGAACCTGATTTTAGAGTATTTTCATAAAGAACAGCGTCTTTTGAATTGTAGATAATGGTAAAGTGAGCTCTAATTATATTAAGTAGGATGATTAAGTTTTTTAAAGTAAGAAAACAAGGATTTTTAAATTTGGTAAGTAGGTGACGAGAGGCTCCATGAATTCAATACACTTTTAGCAAAGAACATATTTATTCATGAACAAAAATTAGAGAGAGCAGCAAACACTCAGTAATTACAAGGTATCCTACAAAATGTAAAATAACTTATCACCTTTCAGCTATATTCTCTACTTCTACTTCATATGGATGGCAGTTGCAATAAAAAGCAAGAGAAATGAAGATGAAAGAAATACTAGTGAAAAATGAATAATAACTGACAATGCTTCATCTAAGAAGGCTAACCAGCAGGAGTCATTCTAATTTAGCCATATAGCTATATTCTCTACTTTTACTGCTACTAGGAGTTGCAAGAAAAGGCAAAAGAAATAAAATGAAATACCAGTTGAAAAATAATTGACAGTGCTTCATCTAGGAAATTTGAATACATTACAAAATACAGTAAAATTTGATAAACAGTAATTAACTACCAAATTGTGAATTTCATTTTTACTGTTCTAAATGCATAGTAATTATTTACAACAAAAACATATTTACATTGGGAGAGGATTCTTTTTTGACTACTGGTCAGTAGAATCTTTTTGTGAAACTGATATTTACATATTTACATGCCTTGTATATTTTATATTATTCATAGCAAATGATCTTGATAAACTAATAATATAATTTTTGCTAAAAATAAAAAAAATAAAAATGTAAAATTATTTATCATATTTGGTGGTCTATTGGATGCACCCATGCATTGGATGCACCCAAATTTTGGCATGGAATATTTAGAAAAAAAATGCACACTTCACACCAAAAAACTTCAAAATTATAACCTTACTTTTATGTAACATTCTCACTAACCATGTAGAAACACTTGCACATTTTATACTACTGGTACTTTTTGTAACTGAAGTGAAGTAAGGTTTAACAGGGCATTTTTGGGAAAAGAAGAATTTTAGTACATTTCAGCATGCATTTATTGAAAATTGTTTTAGTTGTTTTTTGGGGAGCAACATCTGCACATATAGTAAATTCATAATAGCTACAAAAAATCTACTGGTATCAGTAAACACTAGTACATATGATAATAGGCAAAAAAAAACCCCCAGAAATATGGCACTTGTTGGTAAATGAAGTCCAATACTATACACACAGAAAAGCAAATTTCAATACTTTTATATCAACAAAAATACACACAAAACAAACAGAAGATACCAGTTAAAACAAATATTTCTATAAAATCTGGTATTTCTACAAAACAAGCAGCAAAATATTATGCAATTCCATAAATTTTTTAATTTCCTGGGTGAATTTTTCAGGGATATTTTTTTTATTGATATCATGTTTGTTCACTTCCAGGAATCCTAATTTCAAAGTTAAGCTCTATGAGTGCACGGATTCCTGGTGAACCTCGTTTTTTTCATGGTCTTCATGTCCCTATCATACATGATAATGCTGTATTGGATGCAGGGTAATTTTTTGGTGCATCTTTTTTGTTTAAATCTGCATCTAATGAGTGGAAAACAATATTTTAAAGAATTAGGAATTAACAGATATAAAACTAAATTCTTTTGTGAGGAATGTGCTCTATGAGTTACATACAATCAACTAATTATAATGTGGATCCAATTTCATCCTTTTATAATATTGATCATTTGCAAAGTATGCAAAATACCTTAGGATAGAGAAATATTTTTGCTTGATAACCATCATCAAGAAGGTATTATTTTTTATATTATATATATATATATATATATATATATATATATATATATATACGCACACACACATATGCATCTTATGAAGCAGATGCTAAGCAAATCCAAAAAATAGCATGATTCAGTATATTAAATAAATTACTGTATGATGTATTGAATATTTGCATTTCTATTCTTTGATTATTTAAATATGAAAATAAACTAGACACTTGCTAAACATTCAACAATATTGACATGTTAGCATAGGTGTCTATAATTCATTGCATTAACAGACAATATCCAATTGGATATTAATAATTTGAGAAGGATGAAAGGCAATTTTCAGATGTTTCCCTTTTAGCTAAATATAATTGTATATGATTGAGATTTTGTTTTATTTCATTATAAAACTATGTGGCACCATTTATTTCCCAAATGGAAGAATTTAAATTATTTATGATAATTGAAACTTGACTGACTCAATCTTATTGTTTCAATCTTTTTTTATGAACATTCTCAATTATGTTTATCAAAAGCAATGATCAGCATAAGCAGATAATCTTTCTAGATTGCAATAAAGCAGATAAAATAGAAACGAAAGGATCAATGAAAACTGAAGAATTAGCAATGCAATTATTTTAAACTAGCAGAACCTATGAAAATTTCACAGCTTTGCTATTTGAATTCTCTGATGACGGAATGGTGCATTATTTATATGAGTTAATGGCAGTGAGTAAACTTGAATCATATCTGAGGAGAATGAATAAACCTAACAACAGTTTAGTTAATTTATATGCACAATACAAGTGAAAATCTCAGTTCTCCAATTTGAATTTTCTGTCTTAAGTTAATGATTGACTAAGCTCTTTGGGAGTTCCATAACAATAAAAGACCTGTGAAAAGTTCTCTACTGCATTGTCAAATATTTGTGCTTATTAATGTTAACAAAATATTGCAATAAAAACCACAAGTATGAATGCAGATCGTTATTTAAAGAATTAAAAATTGACACGGTTTTCCGCTTCACCATTGCCGATATTAAATGTATGAGAGTGTTATCACTTCCACTATCTTTTTTCTTTTTTCATATTATGTATGCTTTATTTTTTCTTACTAAAACCAAACAGTATATTAATTTTTTATTCTGTTTTTATTTGAAATCAAAATGGAATGGTGCCTTATTTATATGAAGTAATGGCAGTGAGTAAATTTGAAACATTTCTGAGGAGAATAAATGAACCTAACAACAGTTTAATTAATTTATATGTGCAGTATCAGTGAAAATCTCATGGTTTTCCCCATGTGATTTTTTTTGATGAATCAGAATTCTTAAGTTAATTATTGAATAAGCTCTTTGCAAGTTCCATGGTGATAAAAAAACCTATGGAAATTCTTCTATTATATCATTAAATATCTGACCTTAACAAATTTAACAAATATTGCAATAAATTCATACCTTTCCCAAGGGTATCTGCATATAAGTGAATGTAACAAACCCAACAGGAATAGGAACTCAGCCTTCTAATTCCCAATTTTGAGCCATTATCCATTACTCCACCCACAAATCCAAGCTTACAACACCTAGTATTCCCAAGCAGTCACCCATCTAGGTACTGACCAGGCTTGATGTTACTTAACTTTGGTAATCATACAAGAATTGGTATTTCAAGCCTTGTGTTTGGGGTTTGGTTTGTTTAACAGCATATCAACTCCTTATGGGACATTTAATGCTGAAATTTAATTTTCTGTGAGCTTTGGTAATTTTATCTTTATATTATCAAAATCTATTGCTGGCAATGTTTATTATAAAAATGTATTTTTATACTTTTATAGTGTTTTGATCCGAGTTTGGGCGTTCACTATTTGCCAGTAGCTGGGAACCCTAACAAGTGCTACTACTTGTCATGTTTGAAGAAGCATCTACACAAGTGTTTGTTCCAGAAAGTAGAAGTTCTTAGGAAGGAGCTTTCCGAGTGTAACTTCCTTCATAACAATGAAACATGAAGAGAATGAGGGTGATTTAACCTGGTGTATATAGCAGGGTGTGTCTTAGCTGTAAAAAACCGGACTGGTGAAACTAAAGAATGGAACATGTCTGAACGTTTGCAATGGAAATGGTGACAGAGTAGTGACATGCTTGTGATATTGCATCTGTCAGAACAGGATTGTAAATGAGAGGAAGTAAGTATACAAAAAAGGAAAACTGAGGAATCAGAATAACTATACACTAAAAGTTACATTTCAAGTAGCAAATGAAAAAAAATTCAAATCCAAGGCAAATGAAAAAGCAAGTCTAATATAGATTTTCATTGTTCTGACTGATACTATAAAAATGTACCTTATTAGTAAATTTTATACAATAAAATGTGCCTTAATAGTCAATTTTCTACTATAAAATGTACCTTATTAATCAATTTTGTACTATAAAATATCCCTTTTATTGTTCAATTTTGTACTATAAAATGTGCCTTATTAGTCAATTTTGTACTATAAAATGTACCTTATTAATCAATTTTGTACTATAAAATATCCCTTTTATTGGTCAATTTTGTACTATAAAATGTGCCTTATTAGTCAATTTTGTACTATAAAATATCCCCTTTATTGGTCAATTTTGTACTATAAAATGTGCCTTATTAGTCAATTTTGTACTATAAAATATCCCTTTTATTGGTCAATTTTGTACTATAAAATGTGCCTTATTAGTCAATTTTGTACTATAAAATATCCCTTTTATTGGTCAATTTTGTACTATAAAATGTGCCTGAATAGTCAATTTTGTACTATAAAATGTGCCTGAATAGTCAATTTTGTACTATAAAATGTGCCTTATTAGTCAAATTTGTACTATAAAATGTATCATATTCATCAATTTTTTACAATAAAAAGTTCCTTATTAGGCAATTTTGTACATAAAATTACTTGCATATAACAGATTAAGATTCAGTTAATTAAAATATAAAAAAGAATGCGTACAATTGCAATTCCTGATTCCATTAGAAATTGCAGTGGGTAGAGATATTCCATGCAACCGGTTAAAAAGGTGGTCCATCAGTTCATTGAAAAACTGGCAAATCATTTCTGACAAGGCTTTATTTGAACTGGAAAATAATTGATAACAGTTGTTTGTAGAAGAGTGTGGAGTAATAAACAAACGGTAATTTATTATATGTGATATGATGAATGGTATAATGAAAGCAGGATGTTGGTGTTAAAAGTGCATATTTGTAAAATAAATTAAGCACATTTAAACTTGAAATTGGATAAGTAGTTTCAAAAGATGGCAAACTGTGGCAGACATGATGAGGCAGAACCTGGGACGAGCACAACTGGTTGCGACTTGCCTTTTCCCCGCCAAAAAAGAGCCCGTATTTGCTTAGCATGTAAGGCTACTGCAGTTGAAATGAAGGAGAAAAAAAAGCACTTACTGCTCTGCCGTTCCTCGGCCAGATAACGTAAAAGAATAAGGGGGGACTTGCATTGCCTTTTTATGCAATGAATATGCAATGCATTATGGGACAGAATTGCAATGAATTATGGGATCGCATGAAGACGCAAGGGATTATGGGTATATGGACAAATATAAAAGCACCTAGTTTTTCCCAGTTCAAAGAGGGCTTGGAGTGACGTTCACAGTTGACGGCTGGAAAAGTCTGTTTGTGCGATTTTGAGACAGAACTCAAGAAGGGATGACTAGAGGTTGGATTACCAGTTGGGAGAGCTCAAATTTACTCGCTGGTGGCCGTTTTCTTTTTATTTCACCACACAAACAAAGTATGATTTGATTTTGTTAACTTTAGCATGTTTTTGCGACATCTTCAAATCAGATCATATGGAATATATAAAACAAAAGTAGCAAGTATCTACATTATTTACATTCAGTCTATTGTCCTCATCTTTGTTATTGTTATCACAATGTTTTGGCCATTTTGCACTCTGGCCTTCATTAGATGTATATCAATCTGCATAATGTAACTCTGAACTGAACCCTTTATTTAATCTCTAGGGGGTAGACTGTTTTCCTTCCACTGCCCAAGTCTAGTTCTTATTTTTAGTACTACTCAGTTATTGCTCACCCATTTCCACTGAGTCCAAGTACACACTGCCCAGCCCAGGGATTAAACCCACAATTACTATGTCACCAAATTTACAAACCAACACTTTAACCCACTAGGACAACCTGCTTGGCTGCTGTTACTGTTGAAGACTTGTTGTTATTTGTTATTTCTTTATTAAATGTTGTGATAACAACAACAAAGATGAGGACAATAGTAATGTAAATAGTGTAAATAGTGATAACTGTTCATCCCAGAAATCCAACCAGAAAAGTATCAAGATCTGTTAGATACTTATATTATTTACTGTAGTGGTGAAACAAAGTTTTAAAGTAAAAGTTGTTGAAACCCTTATAATTCATGGTAGCATCTGGAATAAGAAAATATTATTATTCCATATTCAGACTAATAGTTTCATGCCTTTTTGGTTGTATCACTACATTTTGGTGGATGCATTCAAACAACTTGAGTTTTATTGATTGATTTTTTTTTCCTAAGGCTTACCAACTCTTTGTAGATTATTTAAAGACAGAAAATAGTTTTAGATTGTAAGAATTTTTGTTTATTGGAGATAATAATGATTTACTGATACAAGTATTATTAATTAACCCATACCTGGAGGAGAAGTGTTGTAGTAAAAAAACTTAAAGTGTCAACAAATGTCTGCAATAGATTTCTTCCGTTTCTCGACCGCAACACTCATAGCCAAATCACAGTTAAAATGAGAGTCCGACGTAACAGTCCAACAACCAACGTAGAAACGACAAAATGGGGTTACACGTCCAACCTTCACTTCTCACCAGCAAAGACGTGTCTGTCTCTCCCCAAAAAACGGCTTGCTTTATACAGCCGAGGTCCGACCATAATTTACATACGAATCACTAGAGATTTCGCGTTAGTAGTCCAAGACCACCTGTCATAAAACATGGGCGCCGCCATTTTGATTCTTTCCTTGTTTGTCCAGTATTTCATTTTTCCAGGAACTGTTGCTAAATTTACGTAAGCGTCCACTATTCTGCTTATATATTACGCATGCCACTTGTTGCCTCTTCGGTCCGCTACAAGAAGAGTGATTCATACCTTTTCCAAGGGTATTTTTGCCAGTAAGTGAATATAACAAACCCAACTAGAGTTGGAAATCTACTCTGATTAACAATTCCAAGCCATTATTCACTACACCACCTGCACAGCCAAGCTTACAGCATCTGGTAATCCCAAGCAAACATCCATTTAGGTACTGACCAGGCTCAATGTTGCTTAACTTCAGTGATCGTATGGAAACCAGTCTTTCAACATGATCTGGTCATAACACTTAAACAACTCATGACTCATCTCAGAATTTGAAACAGGAGGAATTTACTAAGTATGCTGAATAGCTACAAAGGATAAATCCAAAGCTGGTGCAATTGTCACATGCTCCTCCCAGAATCTATGATATGCCCCCCCTCCCCACAACATCTCAATTTTCATATGGTAGTATTCATATAAAATACAAATTTTATTGTATAGGTGAACAATTCAACTAGAAAAATTGAAAATAAATACAATGTATCTAAATACAAATTAGAGCCATGTCATAATAGATCATTCCATCAACAATGTTTTACAGCAATTTTTAACATCAACTGGAGATTTTTATTGTTAAAAAAAGTTGACCAACATTTTGGATAAACAATAGTGAATTGTGTTTTTTTTGAGACTTAACATGAGCAAAAAAATTTACGTATTTGGATACAAAGAAAAAAAACAGAATGACTCAATTTCTATGAAAATTATCCTTTAATAATCAGTGGTGCTTAGTTTCATTTGTAATATATATATAAATGTAGATAGAAGAAAACAAATGTTGATAAGATAGCAAGAGTCAGAAAGCACTTGCCCAGGGACTCCAATCAGGGGTTCAAGATAGTATGCATTAGCCCTGATTAAGAAATTAATGCAAATAATAATTGGATATATGTCTAACGAAGAAATTATTTATACAAATAAATGTGTATAATATGTACTGCATTGGAATGAAAATTCAGTCTGGTTTTTAAACATGTGAAATAGTGTAACACTTATCAACAGAGAAAGTGAAATCACTTGGTTGAGTTCAAATTAGGGTCAGTTCTGTTCCACTTCATGCTAATGCCCTTGGAAAAGGCATGAATCTATCTCCCTCTCCTAATAGAGTAAATAGTAGGACAAACTGAACTCTCTTACTTGAGTGGCGATCAGTCAAGAAGAAGAAAAACTCTGAATTTAAACCAGAGAAGGACTATTTGGAGCTTTTATAGCACACTGCGCAACATTTCTAATATTGATATATTTTCCATAGTATGGTTTTGGTTCTATATATGCCTTCATCACTCTAACCAAATCAGGGGTGTGGTTGGACTGGCAGTTCAGTTATAAACTCAACAGTTGGACCATGTGGGAAAATGAAATAAAAACAAATAAATAGAATAATAATAAAGAATAAAAAAATAAATAAATTCATTTTTCCAAGTCATAAAGAAACCGGATAGGGTTTCTGGGTACATGCGTGATTTTATGACCCCACTTCTGGAAATGACAGAATTTTTCTTTTCCACTTCCAACAGGATTGTTCAGACATGTTTTCAGCAACCCTACTCATGAAGTAGAGATTCGACTATTTTAACTCAGTATTAGACTAATTTGAGCTAGATCCACCTCCACCCATTTTTATCTTTACTACCCATAAATAATTTCTGAACCAAAAAGGAAAACGGACAAACTCAAGAGACATTTAACAGTCAACATATAAAAAATAAATGTCTAGCAGAAACAAGTTTTTTTTGTATGCTTCTTCTATCTTTGTTTATAGTGAACATGCACCTTCACCTAAAAAAATACACAAGAACCCACAAGCTTGTTAACATCCACAACCATGTTATGTCAAAATCACTGGGAGAGTCCAACCATATCCCTATATACACACATAATGTATAACAAGTAGATTTTGCCTCCTATTGAAAGTTCCATTTCTTTTTAGTTAAATTAGGAATTGAATTGCAGATCAATGGTTTAAACTTAAATATTATTGATTTTCATTATTATAACAAGTTAACCTTTGCCATAGAAAAATGACAACATATACAGAATTAATATTTGATCTTTTCTTTTGCATGTCATGTCCCTTCAACACATGGGTAATCATGACTCTCCACAAGTTCCTGTCATCTATAGTTATTAATAACATTTGTTTATTCACTATCACTCTTAGTCCCTATTCTGCCATCCATTCACACAAGCTTGTTAGGTAGTTTGGAACAGGTCTTCAATTGTAGGATCCTTGTAGATAAATACCTGCAACATCAAAAGGACATGTTTCACAACTTTGTTGATTTCAAGAAAGCATTTGATCGTGTATGGCATGACAGTCTTTGGCAAATCCTTAGGGAATTCAACGTAGATAATAGAATTATTCAAGTCATCCAGGCTCTATATAAAGATGCCTCCAGCGTAGTTCTTCTAGGAAAACAAATGAGAGGATTCTTCCAGACAATTCTCAACATGAGACAGGGGTATGTACTTTCACCCACATTGTTCAACCTATTTCTAGAGAAAATCATGCAAAAGACCTTGAATGACCATGATCTTTCAATCATTATCAGTAGCAGACATGTCTGTATCCGAAATTTTGCAGATGACATTGACCTCATAGCAGGTAGTAACAGTGAGCTCCAGGACTTGACTAACAAACTTTTTGAAAAAGCAGAATCATATGGAATGGAGGTCAGAGAAATCCAAAGTAATGGTGAGTAGCACAAACAGTAACACCTGAACCATGAACAGGAACTCATTGGAGGAAGTGTCCAATTTTAAATACTTGTCTAAAGATGGTACCTGCAACTTAGAAATCCGCACACAGATTGCTGCAGCCATGGTAGTGATGGCCAAATTGGCAAGAACATGGGAGAGCAAAATCAGCTTTCAAACAAAGTACAGACTGTACAAATTGCTGGTAGTCTTCATTCTCCTATATGGATGTGAAACATGGATACTGTTGACAGATACAGAGAGATGGATCCAAGCATTTGAGAACAAATGTATGAAAAAAACTCTTGGCATCTTCTATTGGGAACATAAATCCAATGAGTTTGTGTGGAAAAAAGGGTTGAAAGCTTTGTGGGCCACCAGGAACCTCTCCTTGCCACTGTCAAATGGAGAAAAATGATGTGGTTTGAACGCATTACAAGGCACAACAGCCTATGAAAAGCACCATTGAAAGTGGACATAGAAGAGGACACCAGTGTAAAAACTGGTTGGACAATGTCAAACAATGGCCAGGTAGGACTATACCAGAATTGGTTTGGTTTGGTTTGGTTTGTTCTACGGTATATCAACCTCAATGGGTTATTTAATGCCAACAAAAATTTTATTGCTGGCAATATTTTTTTTTTTCAAAAATCTATTTCTGGTAATATTTTGTTTGTATTAATTTTCCTTTTACAAATGTATTGCTGGCAATAATTTTTCCTTCACAAAAGCATTGCTAATAATAATTTTCCCTTCAAAATTGTATCCCCGATAATAATTTTTCCTTCAAAATTATATTGCTGATAAAAACTTATAATAATTTTTCCTTCACAAAAGCATTGCTAATAATAATTTTCCCTTCAAAATTGTATCCCCAATAATAATTTTTCCTTCAAAATTATATTGCTGATAAAAACTTATAATAATTTTTTCTTCACAAAAGCATTGCTAATAATAATTTTCCCTTCAAAATTGTATCCCCGATAATAATTTTTCCTCCAAAATTATATTGCTGATAAAAACTTATAATAATTTTTCCTTCACAAAAGCATTGCTAATAATAATTTTCCCTTCAAAATTGTATCCCCGATAATAATTTTTCCTTCAAAATTATATTGCTGATAAAAACTTATAATAATTTTTCCTTCATAAAATCATTGCTGATAATTATTTTTCCCTCAACAATGTATTGCTGCCCATAATTTCTCCTTCATAAAAGTATTTCTTGTAAAAAAAATTTTTTTTCTCAAAAATGTATTTCTGGTATTAATACCTATATTTACACCTCCACAGCGTTTTGACCTGGGGGGCAACTATTTGTTCATAGTTGGGACCCTAATGGGTGCTACCACCACAGGTCATGGCGAACCTGGGAACACCAGCAATTAAGAGGTGGTTCCACACTCCTCAAACCGCCAACGTTGCTGTTGGATGTAGTTTAATGCCTTACCCAGGATGCGGATGTAATTTATCGTCATACCTAGGACAAATGCCAGAATTACTGATGACTGCTGTTGATAGACCATTGTAGCGGAGATTTAGTGTGGCTCCTGCATTCAGATTCTACCCTCTATGATTACAAAAGTCAAGTGGATGATGATGTTAGGTAGTTTATGTATTGTTTCCCTCCTGCCTTCAATATGTCTTATTTAAAAAACAAAACAAAAAAACTAATGTTCACACAATACAAGGCCCAAGGGCCACTCAAGGTAAAGGGTTACTGTATAAAGGGTTACTGTATTAGCATAAGAAAAGGCAAGATAATACATTTCCACAGGAATAACATAACAAAACATATACATTATGTATTATTTCTTGATTCCTATAGGAATATCATTAAAAATGCATTTACATTATATATACAATAGTATAAATTGTGTGCTAACCCTTGTTAAATATAATTTAGATTAAACAACAAAACAAAAAATTTGGTGTTTAATCATCTGATTTTTCCTTCTTCCACCAGAAATAATTTGTTAGTGAATAAAATAAATAAAATTGTGGAAGTATTAAACTTGATAGTGATAAGAATGGTACCAGGTTTAAATTAGTGTTAAAAGTTATAGAAATAGCTAGGAGATAGTGTTGTAAATTTTCCCAACCTGACCTATTTATACAAAGGAGCAAACATTCAAAATTTTTGGTGACTAATCGGGCTGAGAAGTTTTCAGCACCCGCTGCTATAATCAAGAAAAATAATTCATTGAAAAATATAATAGAGTTATTTCCCTTGAATCGCGGCAATTTAAAAGTTAATATATACAGATTTTCTGTCTATTGACTTTAGACATAAAATTATCCAGTCCCAGAGGCCTGTCTCCTACCCACATACAATAACTTCTCATAGAGAGAGGGCTAGATTTATTTTTAGGCTCTCGTCCAACATATTTATGGGACCCCTACTTTAAACTCAGCCTTGTACTACATTCCATTTGGGAGGTCATTTGGTTTAGTTCATTTTGTTTTATGGCATATCAACCTCAATGGGTTATTTAATGCTGGCAAGCTTTTTAAGATATGTTCGTATGAATAGAATATGTATTCTTTGTAAGAAGTTAGTTTTTAGATCAGGTTTCATTGACATATTTTTGCAAAGAGGGTTTTTGTCAAGAGTTAAATGTATTGCAGATAATTTTTTTTTTTTTTTCAAAAATGTATTGCTGGTATTTTTACTATAAAAATCTATTTTTATACTTTCATAGTGCTTTGACCCTAGTTTAGTGGTTAACTATTTGATCATAGTTAGGACCCTAACAGGTGCTACCACTCCAGGTTAGAGTGGTAACTGGGAACAACAGCAATTAAGAGTTGATTTCACACTCCTCAAAACCTCCAGATCAGAGGCCTTGCTGCCTGATGCAACTTATTTTCATACACAGGATGAGAGGTCATTTGGATAAATTACAGTAAATTTATAACAAACTTAAAAATTATGAAACTATTTGGAACTAACTGATCTTCTGGTAAAAATGATGATAATGTATGTCATTAATCTCACATTCAGAAAAGAATCTTTGTTCAAGTCTTTCCTCTTCATTATTTTGATTATATTAACCTTTAACTTTCACGTTTATAAAATATATCGTTCATTCTTTTGCTTCTATTATACACATTCGATAACAATAACTTTTCTTTTTCTTTTACCCAGTACAAGGCCCAAAAGCCACTCAAGTTAGAGGGTTACTGAATGAGGGGTGTGTTAAACGAGGATACAGTAGATAGATACTAATTGACCTTAGACTTGATGAGGTTAAGATTCTAGTGTTTAGAGGAGCATCTACATGGGAATAGAGTAGAGTTTAGTAATAAGAATAATGTGATGCTTACCTAAATCTGTATTTTAGTTCAAGCATGTTGCAAAGAAAACCTGTTGCAGTTAATTTAGCTGATAATTTATTCATTTCATCTCGCCAAATGTGATACAAATGACTCAAGAAAGTAAAGAATTGCTGATAAAGAGATTCATTAAAGCAGTTCTCTCCAACAACCTGAAATCAAAATAAGAAAAATACAAAAAGAATTACATGTCAAATATAGCTTCCTTAAAAGCAATAACGTAAATATGAATGATGCAACCTATTAATACTTCTACTGTTGTAGTTGCACTTATATATGTGTTTATAAAATTTACATTACCTCCTGTCGATGTGCATATACATTTTCAAGCCATCCTTATATGTCTATAGTCAGTTTCTTCTGGCTTGTAATAAAGCGCTCCCTAATTTGTTTCCTTCAACCAACAGAATAGTGTAAGTAAAACAATCAAGCAACACTTGTCTTCTGTTTCATAAGCCCTTTTTATAGATTGTGTGACAGTTAAAATTTACATATGTTAAAAGAGATTCTTGCAAAAATCTATTCAACACAGAGATCTATCTGTTTTAAATGTACAGCTCATGAAGCTGCCATTTTCTTTTAGGGAATATTTTACATGCAAGACATGTCTAAATCCCTTTTCATCCTGCAATCTGCTCCTCCATTGGCCGAGATTTATTTTTGTGAGAAATACTACTGCCATATGTGATAGGCAGCAATAAACTACAGAACTCAAAATTGATCGCTGCATTTAAGCTTACCTTTTAAAAGTTCAACTATAATTCTTCTGATATTGCTTAATTTAAAGACAATTTGATGTACATAGGTCCTTACTTTCCATACAAACAATTATTTTTATTTCATGGGTGGCTGTCACTGAATTTCACAATTAATTTCAATTATTCGCAAATTTATTTCCAAATTACAATTGTTATCATACAAAAAATTTATCGCAAAAAATTGTGTAAAAAAAAAAAAAAATCTTGGGAATCCAAAATTTCTGGATTTATTTATATAGATATATTTTCAAGAGACCTTGAAATGTTAGTACCTAGCATTTTTGTTATAAACTAACCAGTACTTAATGCTTTCTTAACCAGCATAGATATGCAGTAGCATACAATATGACTTGTTCTATGATGTATTTTTATTATATTGTGTGTTGGGGGTGTCATTTAGCTTAGTCTGTAGTCAAAGTATCCTATCAGAAGTAAAATGGCAGTGGTCATGAGAAATTGCCATCAGCTGATATTTTCAGTAAATGTTAATTCCCTATTTTCCACAAAATGGGTGAGTATAGATAGGCAACAAAGCAGTTGTGAATATAATAAAAATACAACCCAAAATTAGTTATATTTTATGCCACTATATGTCTACACTGCTTTGGGAATAGCATTAAACTTAATAAGTTTATAACACAAACAAGAGGAAATGTCATTTCATGGGGTTTTGAAAGGTATATGTATGTCAACAGCAAACAATGTAAGTATCACAGTGATGTATGTCTACAGCAGCAGAAATGTTAAAAGTAAAAGAAATTAAACTTCAAGACTCTCAGTCTATATTTCAATATGTTTATTATTATGATTATCATTGATGTGTATCACATTTGCTATACTTTACCAAATTTGAAATCCACAATGTCTAAATTACATCAAATGGCTACATTCATAAAATAATCGTTAATGATTTGTTTGTTTCGTGACATATCAACTCCTTATTACAAAGTTAAATTAAAAAATAAAAATACTTTTTAGAAAATGAATATTAAAAAAAGTATTTAAAATAACATAATCAAAGAATTTTGAAAAGAATTATTTGAAAAAATGTTTAATACTATTTATTCAAATACTGATACTGTACCATTACTACTTACACACACACATACATATATAAAGAAATATAGTCTTAAGGTGTGCTATATATATATGGGATAAAGTGCTCAATATCAGAGATAGTGCGTGTGTAAATATAAAAGTGAACATTGAAGTCAACACTTAGAGGTGACAGGCTGTTTCATGATAGACACAATTGTCAAGCCTGATGATTGTGTCTAGCATGAAACAGCCTGTTGCCTCTGAGTGTTGTCTTCAAATTTCACATTTATTTTTATATATATATATATATATATATATACAATGACAATATTTTGCAGTACACTAGTCTGTTGTGGAATGTCAGTTGAGAACCACTGTATTAGACTAATAGACATTTCTCCATTTGTTCTTTATCTTATCAATAAAAAGTGATACTGACCATGACCAAAGGAATGCTACAAGTATCTGCAATATTCAACAAAGATTTTTTGAAAGAATCAAGAGTTGAAATTGTGTTTGGGGTAGACTCATTCTCATTTGGAACTCTGTAATTATCTTCACAAGTTTTTGGATCATTCTGGCATTCCAAACAGAAGCTGAAAATAGATCATATTTTTAAAAAGAATCTCATCACCAAATATAATACAAAGACACATATACAAATAACCTTCAAATGTGGTTATTGGTTTACTTGAATCACTAAGTTTGTTTTTGTAGTAGATATATGATGTTATAATTTCATATAAAGTATGAACATTATTTTTATAAATTTTTCATAGATTCTTTTTTAGATAAGTGCTCAGTCATACTCCTAATTCCGTGACCTTATGAATGACAAATTATTTTCCACCTTGAAACCCCTCTCTCACAGAAGAGATGGAGTAAGTTTTTCACTGCTCTGTCACCATGGAAAGTGCTCTGATGAACTACATTCCTTAGTTCCACCAGTTCTAACCTTCACAGCTAGAACATGCCATGCCACTCATATTGTAGCAAACCACCTCTTATTCCTTCTGTATTTCATTAGTGAGAACTAGGTTCCACTTGAGCAGCTTCTTCCCACAAACCACTGCTCTGTGTAAACCAACTCCCTAGCATATGTTTCCCTCAATCACTACAATCTTAACCTATTCAAGTCTAGGGTTATCTTCCTCACCTATCCACATAAACTTACCCCTTGCTCTGTAATCCTCTACATTGAGTGGCCCCAGGGCCTTGTACAGGATGAACCTCACTGTAAAAAAAAAAAAAAAAAAAAAAAAAAAAAAAAAAACTGCTCCATTCTGTTTGTAATTTTTACCTTAATTCCTGACCACTCATAGGGAATGATGCAGTAGGACCTTGCTGCATTTAAAACTTACAGCGATCATTGCAAGAATTCTAGCAAATGCAAAGTGCAGCTATGCATAAGCAGAAGAAGCCAAGGTCAAAAGCAAGAGACTTGAATCCCATTACTTCTGGAAAATCTTTAACAAAATTCTCAATAGGAGTAAAGCATTAATGTCTAATATCATAAATGGCCCTGAGGTTGTCTCATTATTGACAGATAAGGCAAAGCTCTTCACAATGAACTTTGCCTCTAACACCTTGTTAGATGACAAGGACCATCCCCTTCCTGATTTCTCCCCTCTCACAGAAAACAAACTTTGTAATATCTATCACAGTGCAAGACGTTTCCAGACTTATCAAAATCCTTGACCTCAAGAATGCTACCAGTCCAGATAAAATCTGTGTTTGTTCTTAAGAAGATTAGTTCTGAGTTATCTCCAATCTTGGCAAAATTGTTTAACAGCTGCCTGAAGGAGAAAGCCTGCCCAAATCTATGGATGGTGTTTAGTGTATGCCCTATTTTCAAGAATGTACGTGAATGCTCAGCACTGTCCTAATATCAGCCTATTAGCCTCCTTAGTGTCATCAACAAATTATCATCAAGAAGATTGTTGATCAATTCAATGGGGACAACCTCCTGAGCAGCAAACAGTATGGATTTTGCTCTGCTAGATCCACTGCTGGTATCCTGTCATTACACACAGAATCAGTGAGGTATTAGGCAATAAATACACCATGAGGACAATTTCCTTAGATATAATGAAGGCCTTTGACAGGGTGTGGCATAGAGGGTTGTTACAGCTATGGAATCAATGGGAAAGTTTTCCCAATTATCAAGTTCTTCCTAATAGGTAGGTCCATGAATGTCATTGTTTATGGCCAGTCTTCCAAGGGTCATGAGATCAATGTTTTATATGAATGATCTGCCTAATAGCATACTCCATTCTTTAGTGAATATCTGTATAGATGATACAACAGTATATAGATGCACCTCCAAAAATCTATTGACCAGAACCTGGCAGCTATTCTCTCCTTTGACTTAGTTCTAATAGAACAATGGGAGAAAAACTGGCTTGTAATGTTCAATACCTCAAAAAAACAAACTAGTAAGGTTCCATCATCACTGAACAGACACTAAATTTTCACTTATTGTGATGAACAGATATTCTCTCAAGTAGAGCACATGCCTTGAACACTGATTGGGACTTAAGATCATTCCAGACCGCAAGTGAAACTTGTATATACGATCCATCACTAAAGATGCCAGAAAAATGGTGGGTTTCTTGTACCGCTCAAGTAAGTATCCTAAGGGAATACTGATGCAATATCTGGGCTGGAGCTACCCAGTCTTCCCATTCCAGTCTTGATAGAATTCAAAAGTGCTTTTGTTGACTTGTGGGTGATGAATTGCTTCCCCACCTACAATCCCTTTCCCACAGATGAAACATTGCAAGCCTCTAACTACTCTATCACCATTTCCATGGAAAATGTTCTGTCAAGCTACATTCCTTAGTTCCACCAACTCTCTCACCGCTAAGACCCATCATGCCATGCATGCTGATCGAATCATCCTCATTTCCTTCATACTCCATTAATAAGTAGGAAGTTCCACTTGAATAGCTTTGACTACTTTGCAGAACTGAGTCCCAAGAGAATGCAATCCTGACCACTACAATCTTAACCTTTTCAAGTCTAAGTTTAAATGTTTTCTTTCTAACGTAGCCTCATAAACTCCACTTCTAACTGCTTACTTTTCCTGTTCATACAACAACCTCCTTCTGTAACCCTCTGCCTTGAGTGGCTATTAGGGCTTGTATAGAGTGAACGTTAGTATAAAAAAAGTGCCTACAAGTTTCATGTGCTTAGAATTCTGGGTGGGAGGAGCTTGAATGTGTCAGAAATCAGGTAGCGCTGTATTTCAATAAACAGCATTAAGATCGATTTAAGATTTAGAAACTTACAATTTCTACAAAGAAGATTTCCAAAACCATATCTCATAACCAGCAATACGAAGGAGGTTAAATTTGGTATCATTTCAAAGAGAAATCAATTTACTCTCCTATAAAATCAATTTGTAAAACTTGATTTTCAACTGTTTTTGAGATATATCAGTTTAATTGCACAAACATCACATATTCAAATTTTTCAACAATTCAATCAGGACTTCAGGGATTTAACAATTCAAATCTTTCCAGGGTTGATAATATTAAAAAAAACTAACAAGGACAATGCCATTTCAAGTTTAATCTAGCTTCTTGCTTTCCAGCTTTGCTTTTCATAATTTTTAATGCAATGTCAATCACTACCTACTGTCGTCTTGATTACTCTTTTATTGTTCTCACTCCTTAATAATGTTTCTTTTTTTTTCTCATTCTTTCACACTTGTGCCTTAGTGGCTTTACTGCTTTGCATGGGGTGAAATGATTAAAAAATTACTAAGGAGGCTAAATTTGGTATCATTTGAAAGAGAAATCAATTTACTTTTAGATAAAATTGACTTGTATGACTTGATTTTCAACAGTTTTGATGATAATTTAATTGCTCTAACATCACATATTTAGATTTTTCAACAATTTGGTCAGGAATCCAGGGATTTAAAAATTGAAAACTATTAAATGTTGAGAGGGTTAATGTACAAAATCCAAAAGTGACAAAATTTATTTAAAAAAATTAAATAAAAAATTGCAACTTTTAAGTATCAATATTATTATTGTCATTCATTCAATGATTTATTGATAATCCTGTCAATGACTTTCACTGTCTTGTACCAGCATTCTTCAAGAGCTGGACATTATAAATTCTTCTGTAATGGGAAAATAGGTTGTGGAATTACAATATACCCACTCAAGTAGCAGAACATTGATAAATATTAAATGATCAACTCATTGAATAATTAATATACCCACTTTATTTGCTCATATACTAAATGCCCTATGGCAACTCTTTACCTTCTGAATTCCACTTAAAGAATATTGATTACAAGTAATAGCCACTTAGGTAACCTTCAGGAAATTTCAAAATTTGCTTTGCCCAACTGTAGTGCTACATATTGTTCTGAAGAAGGCTGAAGGCCACAAAGGTTGAAATGTTGTGATAATAACAATAAAGATGAGGACAATAGTTTGAATGTAAATAATGATTAACTCTTTATCCCAGAAATTCAGATGGAAACAGAATTAAATGAATGTAACATGTTGTCATTTTTATGTAAATCTATTTAAAATGGACAACTGAGTAAGAGGCACAGTTTATGCAGATATATGAGGAAAGATAATAGTTAACCCTAAACTTGAACAGGTTAAGATTGTAGTGGTTATGGAAGCATGCTCTTGGGAGTTGGTTCCACAAAGCAAAAGTCCTCCCCAACCGCTATTATTTTAATTATATTCACTTTTCGTCAATGTTTATTGTTTTAAAAAGTAATGATTTGAATTTTTTCTTTGTTCTTGAGAATTTACAATAAAAAATATTAAACACTATTTATTAGTTTATTTACAATAATAATTTTATAATTATAACATTCTAAAAACTAATACAATTAAAACTAATGCAATGCAATATTCAATCATTTACTAGTATATAAAGAAATAAATATTAAAACAATTTTTTATTCATAAATTTATAAACACTTACTAAATTATTAAACTTGAACAAATTATAAGGAAATCCTTATTATTTGCCATTTTATAAAGTTCAAATTGATTGGCAATTAGCCAATGTTTTGCCAACCATTCCAATAACCTATCTAATATTGTTTATTATTTTTGTTGTAAATTCTCACGAACAAAGAAAATGTATAAATTCACTTTCATATGTTTAGGTTTTATTACAATTTTAATCATTGCTTTTTAAAACAATAAACACAGCCAAGGAGTGAAGGTAGTTAAAATAATAGCAGTGTCAAACGAAAAACTGTCCTTTTGATACTCAGTTTTTTTGTGGGCATGAAAGTCTATGTTTGCCATTTCCTCTTTCTCACAAACAAAATATTGCAAGCATCTCACTGCCCTCATAAGGAAAAAAAAATTGTGATCTTAATGTGTTCCAATGTATATGCTTTTAGCATTTGTTGTGCTGCTATAAATGTAATCATTAGAATGAGTGTAAATATTCTTGTATTTGCTAAATAGATTCTATTTATGATATCGTAGTCATTGTTTTGTTCATACTTTTTTTTTATTAAATGTGATGCCCTTTCAGATGCTATGTTGCCATCTCCATGGTTTGCATTTCAATGCAGTCATTCTCTAATAATCAGTCTACTTTGCGATTCAATTCATAGCTATGGAGAAAAAGCTGGATTTATGCTTTTCACAAAGGCATTTATGCTATAGAGATTGCAACAACTAGGCTGGAATTTAAACTTGCCTTGCCAATTCCACTTTGCGTGATGATAAATGTTAAGTGCCCACCACCTTTTTTTATAAATACTTTTATGGTAATTGTTTGGATGAGCTCTTCTTTGGTCTCTTTTATTTCTGTCTCTATTTTTCTTTAAGTTTAATTCCCCATCCCCTCCCTCTTTAGGTGGTTAGTGATGTCAGTTCGCAGGTGGATGCGGTGCACCTTTCATTTCGTGTGAGTGTTTTTCATATTTGTTGTTGTGTTTGAATGAGTGCGTGTCAGTGTTGTGTGCTTGGGATGAATGAATGTTTTATACAATTTTTTAGTCCTGCATTGATTTCGGCCTGTGAACTGGTATTTCTGCCACATTTAGTGATTGTGGGGGGTTTTACTACTAATATTATTTTTCTTTAGTTTCTTGTAAATATTTTGTATTCATTTTGTAAATACTCATTGGGGTTAATTTTTTAGAATTGTTATTTTATTCCCCTCCCCCCACAGACATTGAATTGTAAATATGGGGACTAGTTAGTATTTTCATAGAGACAGTGAGGTATTATGGTGGTTGTAGTAAGAACGGTACGTATGAATGTGGTGTTTTGGTGTAAGGAATATTGTTCGTACGATTGGGTCAGTGTTTGCGGCTAGCTAAGTTATAGTTCAGACAGAAGAAGACCGTCCTTTTTTCCCCAATCCCCCCTTCGGCCTTGTGCCACATTTCTGTAATTTATACAGAATAAATATCGCTCTTCACTATGGTACCTAGATTGTATGAATTTAAGTGCAATACTTAAACTAGAATCAAAACCTCATCAATTTACAGTTGAGCTAGCTAGACAGGGCTGTAACATCTAGGCTAACACTTTCTTTTCTTGCACTTCTTGCTTGTGGAATTCTCTTCTGGATCCATATTTTCAAGCCAACTTTAATTTGCAAAAAGCTAAATGCAATGTTAATCGCTATCTACCGTCCTCCTGATTGATTTTTTTTTCTTTCTACTCATTACTAATGTTTCTGTTCCTAATTCCTCCACACCCTGTAACTCTCTGCATATTAGTGAGTGTACTGCTTTGCTTATGTTGATACCAATTGAAAAAAAAAAAAAAAAAAATTACCTCTACAGCCTTGGATTTTTTTTTTCTGATTATGTTTATAAAATAGCCAACAGAAAATACTTGTTTCATAATTTTTCTTATCAATTTTTCTGAATTATAGAAATTTATTTTTCATAATTTTCGTCTGACACAAAAATATCAGAAATTATTGTATTATTTGTACAAGGTTTGCAAAAATAATTTTGTTAATATTATTTTCTGTATTTTTATATTGAGGAAGCAACTAAGAGAAAGCAAGAAATGTAGGTAAAGTAAAAATTACCTCCCTTGGACTAGTCCGAAATCGCAAATGATGCAAATTCGTTTGAGCATATCTCTAGGGCAGAGGTTCTCAACCTATTTTGCTCAATGCAGCCTTTTCACCATGAATCGGAATGTCATTCCCTCCTCCTTTCCAAGACTGTCCAACTCAAAAGGTGCATACAAAATATTATGCCTATATTATTGAAAATCTTTCTTTTGCATATTAGTACATGGATTATTCTTATAGAGGAATTATACAAATTTCTACATGTACGAATTATTAAATAAATAAACTTGAATACGTTAATAAACAAAAAGTTCAATTGAATACCAGGGCATTGTAATTCAATAAACCAAATTCTGTAAATAAATAAAGAAACAAAAAAAAAGTAAAAGATTTCTCCCTGTCTGAAACACTGAACCCTCACTAGAAGGATTTCCCCCCCTGTTTGAGAAACCTTGCTCTAGGGATTGATGATCAGAAATCGCTATCAGAGTAGGATACATTTTGGCAGATTTTGGTAGCTTATGCCAATTTCTGTTTAACAGTTTGTAATTCCAAATTATTCTATCTCTGCAGTTGTTAATCTTGCACATACAAAATTGAAAGAATATAAAATATACTTTAAAAATCAGAAATCTTTACCCTTCATGCCTTCAAAAAAAAAAAAAAAAAAAAAAAAAAAAATAATCAGTGTATCAAAAGGACGGTTTTTCCCTTGACACTGCTATTATTTTAACTACCTTCATTTATCGGCAATGTTTTTTTATTTTAAAAATCAATGATTAAAATTGCAATAAAATTTAAATACATGATGAAAGTAAATCTATACATGGTTTTGTTCTTGAGAATTTATAACAAAAATAATAAACATTATTTATTAGATATGGCAGCAATACTTCATTTTTGGTTTGATCAGAATCATTTAAAGAGAGCATGGCAGAGAGAATAAGGTACTTTTTGAAGCAGTATGAGGAACCAAAAGTGCTAATTTTAAAATATCAGCTGTGCATAGACTTGAGTTTTGCATGTTTTCATAAGAAAAACAATTTTACTTTAAATTTAGGTAAAGTCATTTGAAAAATCCTGAAGTTGCAGGAAAGAACCAGATTTTATTTTTACAAATAAATTTCACAAACGTTCATGTGTATTTTAAATATATCTGTAAAAACTGAATAATTTATGATCAAAACTGAAATAATAAAAAATATGACTAAAATACATTGGAGACTGGGAAGAAATATTCAAATTTACAAAAAAAATAAAAATAAAAATAACCAAAAACACTTGAAATAATATAGGAAAGCAAATAAAATTTAAAATTTCAGGAAAGTCACAACAGCTACCAATTTTGGCCAGTTAAGAATATTTTTTGATTGAGTAATTTGTTTTTGTTTTTTTTACAGCTTATCAACTCTTTGCAGGTTATTTAAAGCCAGAAAATATTTTTAGATTGTCAGAATTTTTTGAAGTGGGGAGATAATAATGGTTTAGAGATACAAGTCTTAATAATAGCTGGGGGAGAGAATGTGAATTCATACATTTACCAAGGTAAGTGAATATAACAAACCTGACTAGAATTGGAACTCAGCTCTCCGATTAACAATTCTGAGCCATTATCCATTACATTACCTGCATATCCAAGCTTACAGCACCTGGTATTCCCAAGCAGTCACCCATCGAGGTACTGACCAGGCTTGACATTGCTTAACTTCAGTGATTGTATGGGAACCGGTATAATTAAGAATGTCACAGACATTATAGCAAACCACTCTCATTCACTTCATATTCCACTGGTGAGATGTGTTATATTTGGTTTCAAATTAAATCTCTTTCTGATTCACTCCACATCAAAACTTGTTGGCCAGATTTGAACATTATGAAAGAAAAAATAAAAAGTAGCTCTCTGTGCATGAGCTCCAAACATCACATCCTCCACAAAATAAAAAAAATGAAATTTAAATGTCAAAGCAACTCACAAACTGCTGAAGTATGACAATTAAACACTGAGTCATGAATCTACCCAGTCTGATTAAAAGGACACCATTCACAACAGCGAAGATCAGTTGCAGGCAATCAAGTAGGTTCTCAGTGTCACCATCAATGACCTTAGTCAACCAGCTTGACATAAGTATCAATGGCAGGCCCTACTGACACACCCCATCCTCCAGGTCACTTCCCTTGTCCACAAAGTTATATTTTATTTTACCACATCTTGTCTTCTTTTCTTTCCTCCTCACCAACAGTACTTGGTTGTTTTGTTTGTTCTCTTGTGCAACCATGTGTGTTTACAACAGATGTAAGTTCCACTTTCACAGCTTCTTCCTGCAAACCTTGTTGAACTAACTCTCAAGAGTATGCTTCCCTGATTACTACAATCTTAATCTGTTCAAGTCAGTCTAGGGTTAAGCATTATCTTCCCCACATATTGTACCCATAAATTGTACCCCTTATCTCTTACTCTGTAACCCTCTACCTCGAGTGTCTCTTGGGCCTTGTACAGGGTGATTATTATTGTAAAAAAAAAACACAAAAAAAGACAAAAACAAAACTTACCAGCAGGCTTTTCCCATGAGGCACAAAAATTTGGAAACAATGGCAACATATCTGTCTTCAATAGCTTTTTTACGGGGCTTTCGACACTGCAGTAATGGCTTACATAGTTCAAAAACATGACAGGAGAAAGACTCAAAGATTTCTTGCAGTAGTGGAAATGGTACTGGCAGAAGCAAATGTTCCTTCCTGTAATGGAAACAAAAAGGACGCTTATACTTAACATCAGAGGGAGATAGTGGAAATTTCTAGGGCACATAAGAAAGACATGTTGGAAAATTTGATACTCACAGGACAGATTGAAGGCTAGAGGGACAGAGGAAAACAATGCATGACCTTGAGCAAATAGAAGTTAGAGCAAGGTTTAGGAGATAACAAAAAGACAAAATTTATTAAGAACTAAAAAGGAAATTGTGGAGAGCCATGATCGCCAACGTTCTGAAGGGACATGGCACATGGAAGAAAAAAGTTAGATTTATATAGTAATTAAGAAAAATGATCACAGTAATTATTAATTGTGACTAGATTTGACCTATTTAAAAAAAAAGAGAATTTTGACATTAAAATAGAAACAAAATTCTTCAACAAAAAGTATTTTTTTATTTATTCACCAAGATTTTTATAGTATGTTGTCAGAAGACTGTTGTGTAATTGAGAATAATTTAATCTTGACCCAACCCAACTGAAGCACTTGTGTTAACAAATATTGAAACACCAGTTCTCAGACGATCACCAAATTTAAGCAACATCGAACCTGGTCAGTTCCTAAACAAGATCTATTATAAAAAAATTAGAAAATGTAAAAAATCTGTACAAGTTACAAAAAAAAGAATATATAATTATTTTTAAAAATAAATGTTCACCCAATACAGGTCCAAAGAGCCACTCAAGGTAGAGTGTTACTGAGGTTGTTGTATGAACATAAGAGGAGTAAGTAAGTACAAGTTATCTTTTTTTTAAAAACGGTTCACCCTGTACAAGGCTCAGGGGCCACTAGAGGTAGAGGATTATGTTAAGAGGCAGTTTATATGGATAGGAGGGGGAACTATAAACCTTGACAGGTTAAGATTGTAGTGATTAGGAAGAAGCTATTTGAGTGGAATTTACTTGTCACTGATGGAATACAGAAGGAATGTGGGTTGTTTGCTACAATGTAAGTTGCATGGTGGGTCCTAGCTGGGAAGATCAAGACTGGCAGAACCATGGAATGCAGTGAGAGGCTCGCCATGTCCAGCCTGCGAGAGGCTGGAGGGTAGAAAATAATTAGTCACTCATAAGGACTCAGAGATGCTTTTTCAAGAGTGGAAAGTGATGACTGGGCAGCTCCCACACAAATATGACAACAGTACTTTAGCTTGATCTGGATCTTGTAAAGGTAGAGGAATGCATGAGGTGTCTGGTACTTACTGGAGCAGTACAGAGAGCCAACCATTTTACCTGCATCTTTAGCAATGGATTGTATGCATGAGTCCCATTTTAGGTCAGGCATGAGTTTGAGTCCCAATAGTCTCTCAAGGCATGGTGCACCCTCAAGGGAGCATTCGTTCATCATGACTGGTGGTAGTTTGTGGTGTGATCAGCATTGATGGAATGTAACTAGTTTGGTTTTTGGGGCATTGAATGTAACCCAATTTTTTTCCCAATACAGGGAAGTTAGTGCGAGATCAGAAGAGAAATCAGTTGTCAATCTCTGATTGTCAAGAGTTTTGGGGGTGCACATGTGAGGGTATGTAGAATAGATAATGGTTGTCCCTAGACTTTAAGAGGTTAAGATTGTATTGACTGAGGAGGCATTCTCTCAGGGGTAACTAAGTAACAGTTCTGAGGAAGAAGATGTCTGAATGGAACTTCCTTATTACTAACAATTATGGTGACATCACGTTGAAACACCAAATCCCATATGATCAACAAAGTTAAGCAATGTAGATGGATGACTGCTTGGGAATATTAGGTGTTGTAAGTGTGGATGTGTGGTTGTTGTAATGGATAACAGCTTACAATCTTACAATCCCAAAATATTTTCTGGCTATAAGTAACCTGTAAAAGGTGGATAAGCTGTAGAAGTCAATCAATCAATTAACAAATATATTGAAATGAAGGTAGAGGCAAAATGATTACACAAGACTTAATTTCTCATATATAGAGCTGTAGTTGGCCACTGCATTGTCCTTCATTTGACATTCCCATTATTTATATGAAATTATTGATTGAGTGATTTCAAATGTTTCCACAATTTTCAGAAATGGCATGCACCCATTATCATGCTTCATTTGAAATCTGATAAATGATGCTCTCTTGGCATAAGCAGCTTAGCCAATGTTTACACATTCTTACCAGATGTTTGAGCACAATTGTTATAGGTTTGGGCATTTCCATGACATCAAGGTATACCATACTATTACCTTCATATACTTCTATCCCATGATTTTTGGCATGTCAGTGTATATATACAAACAGTAATTGTAAAGTAGTAAAATAGATTATTTGCAAAGTAGTAAAATAAATTACCAAAATTATACTCACTTAAGAATAGCTGTAAAAGCTTGCAATGGGATATCAGTAATGTCTTTTTGATGATAGTTGATCATCTTTTGAATGATCCTCAGGCAGGAGACAACAGAATTTTGGTTATTGAATAAACTTATGCTGTCAGGTTGCCTACAAGCAGTTTAAAATAAATATCAATATTAGTTTTTCATTATAGCAATGTTGTAACATACTGCAAGAGTGTATTGAGGTTGGAGAAAACACCTAAATGATTGCTCTCTCAGTAACTATAGGGGTAATAGGCAGAAGGGAAAAGAGATAAGAAGTAAAACAATCACTGCCTTGGAAACCACAGCAACTTTAGGAACAAAATGCCCATGGGACTGATTTAACAAGACACTGAGTCTTGCCAACTGCTGGTTTTCCCATTGCTTTCATTGGCATGAGGCATCTTACAAAGACCGGGATCTTGACCAGTTGCAGAGAGGCCCAGATCTTGACATGCCAAGCTCTCTCACTAACAGGGGAAAAACTGAGATGTAACTGGTATTGACAAATGTGTCTACACATGATCTTTGGCCTCGTTTGTGGCTGTATTGATGCACTATCCCTAAGGCAGCCACTATATTAAAGGTTTAGTGGCATTGTACAATAGCCAATGCAACTAGAAATAATCATTATTTCAAAATTAGGATAAGGACAGTTAAGTTTTAAAGACACTGAAACAAGGAATGTGATATTTATGCTCAGAATCATATCTGAAAAACCAATACAAATGCAAAGGGATATATACCTATGTTTTATAGATGTTGCATAAGTGTTTAATAAATATCTGTCTATATCTCTGAGATGAGGTATTATGATTACTTACATTATTTGGGCTGTTATCCTCATCTTCATTGCCATATTCATGTTTTGGACGTTTTTTTTACCAGAGCTTATATTTCAATTTTTTGTTGTTATTCATTACTTTTCTCTAGCACTTCTTATTACTGGCTGCCATATTGTATTCATTTCTATACTTGGTTGGCTCAGGAGATTTTTGTGGCCTAGCATATGTGCTGATTCCTTATGTTTTCCTATTTTCTAGTGATGTTCTCTATCTATTATATTTATTTTAACCTCATCCCACAGGGGGTGGTGATCTCCCTTTTCCTTCCATATGTGGTCAGCTACACCTGAATTTTCTATTTCCCCTTGTGTTACCACTTTACAATGTTCTTGCAGTCTTACGGGGCAGCCTGTTTCTCCTTTATATTTCTTACCACAGCTGCACAGGATGGTGTACACAGACTTTAGTCATGTTCTCCTCTGTGTGTGTGTGTGTGTGGGGGGGGGGTCTTACTCGGAATAGGTGTCTGCGTAGTGTTGAACCACTTTTGAAGGCCATCTTGATGTTATATGGACCACAGATCTTTTGTATTTTCTCTACTAATCCTTTCACATACCATAGGCAGACTGAAGCTGTACTCTGAATGTTGTTATTCTCTTGTACCCTTTTATCCCAGTTTGTTGAAGCTGCCGTCATGTAACCAGGGTAGTTGTTACATTGTAGGGTATTTCTTATACTGACCATTTCTTGCTCATAGGCCTCTGGGTCACTATTTATGACTTTTGCATGATGTAAGCAGTGGACTTTCTTTACACTTTCTTTACACTGTATGGGTGGTGGGAGTTGAGGTATTGTTCAATGAATGTTGGCTTGTGGTATACAGATGGCTTGAACCCATGCTCTATTTGAAATATTAGTACAACCAGGAAAGCAAGTTTGTTGTTGTTTTCTCTCTTCATTGTGAACTGTATAAATGATCTTATTGAGTTCATGTGGTCCAGTTGTAACTAGACCTATTCCTGGTGTGGCCAGAGTATGAAGGTGTCATCTACGCATCTCAGCCATAAGGTTGGCTTTAGTGATGTAGATTCCAATGCCATTTCCTCAAAGTATTCTATATATAGGCTTGCCATTGCTGGTGATAATGGCGGGCTCTCATCCTGTCAATATATGTCTGATCCCATTCCAAAGTGTGTTGTTTGTGTACAGAAAGTCAGCATCTCCATCAGGTAATCTATTGGTATACTGGTTCGTTCTTCTAGAGATGAGTCCAAGGCCAGTCTGTGGAAGAACAATCTACCCCAGTGGACAAAATAAAGGGTTTAGTTGAAAATTCCAATCATCTGAAGAAGGCCAGAGCATACAACAGCTGAAATGTTGTGAATATAGCAATGAAGATGAGGATAACAGTCCGAATAATGTAAATGTTTAATAAAGTATGTCACAAAGAACTGTCAAAACTTCTTGGTAACCTTGACATATCTGGGAAGGATATTGAAATATTCCAGAACCTATATCAGCAACAAACTGTCTGCATATGAGTTCAGCAGATATACAAAGATAAAAAGGGGTGTAAGACAAGGATACATCTTCTCACTGGACTTATTTAGCCTTTACAGTGAAGCGATCCTGAGAGAACTAGAAGTCCTACCAGGATTCATTATTGGCAGCAACAATTTTAACAACATAAGACATGCAGATGGCACAGTGTTGATAGCAAACACTAAAATTAAACTAGAGGAACTCCTACAGAAGGTAGTGAAGGAAAGCAAGAAGAAAGGACTAACCACAAATTGTAAGAAGACAGAATGTATAGTTATCAGAAATAGGAACATCCCAGAATATAAGTTACAAATCAGAGATAAAAAAATCAAGCAAGAAAAATTATTTAAATATCTGAGAAGAATTTTAACAAAGGATGGAAAATGTGACACTGGAATAACGAAATATGCCTTTCAAAACTTAAGCAAAGTATTAAGAAACAGGAAAATTTTGTTAGAAACAAAGAAATGATTACTGGATTGTTATCAGTTCTCCTATATGGCAGTGAATGCTGGACAATCTTCTCACAGATGAAGGACACACCTGAAGCAAAAGAAATGCGTTTCTGGAGAAGGATGCTGAGAATACCATCATGTGAGTAATGAAGATGTTTTAAGGAAAAAATTTCTGGGACACATAATGAGAAAAGAAGGCTTGGAGACATACTGGAGGCAAGAAGGATGTAGAGTAACAGCAAATAACCTACCTAACAAACTTGTGTAAATGGATGGCAGAACAGGGACTAGGAGTGATGATGAAAAAAAACAAAAATTACTAAGAGCTACAAAGGTTGATAAATTGTGGAGAGCCATGATCGACCACGTCCTGAAGCGAACGACGATGACGAAGAAGAATAAAAATAATTATATATTAAATATTATTTACAAGAGATTGAATATTAAAGGGAAATAACAATGTTGCTTGCATAAAAGAAATTATCTCCCTTAGATCAAGCAGAGAAAAAATTATTAAATGAACAGTATGAAAAGTTAGTGAAAGGATATACAATAAAAGTTCGGTATTTTAAGAGAAATATTTGAAGCAGAGTGGTTAATCGATTGCAGATAAAATTTACTTATATTAGCAGCCACTTCTTCATCGATCCACCATTTGATTTGCCCAAAGTCTTTTTAGGGCATTCTTGCAATGACTTTAAAACAGTTTGGGCAGAGAATGGTGCCAACGTCTTGCCTCTTTCTCCATTTCCCAGATACTTAGATGCGATGTGGCTTATCTCTCAGCATCTAAAGCAGTGCACCTTCACTTGTACTTTTTGCACGGGGCCACTGCACCCTTCTTCATGCTGATATTTAACCAAAATCTTACAATGTCTCAATAAAATAACATAAAACATACCCAAATAACAAAAAAGGGATATATGTATGCAGATCGGGGGGGGGGGGGAGGAAAGAATTTATTCTGCCCAAAACCTTCAAAATTTCAACATTTTTATAATTCATATAGCTACTAATCTATATAAATTAAGATGTAAAGTAAAATTTTAGCAGGTAGCAATATACAGGACCAATAAATTCTGTTCTACCTCTGAAATAAAATCCTGATATAAGTCAATTCAAATTTCAATATTTTTATAATTTTTATAACTAATCTAAATAACTTAGAACATAAAGTCAAATTTTAGCCGTTTACAATGTACAGGATCAATAAATCCATATTTAAGGTCCTGAAACAAGTCATTTAAAATAGCTATGGTTTTTAAAACAGGTTTCTCAGGATAAATAATCGAGAATTAATCAACAAGATTGATAATTATTTCAGCTTACTTTTTTAAAATGTGCGTCATTAATTCAAGTCCACTGAGGAGCACTTGATTTTGTTTCATTTCATACAAGGTTTCCAGGGAACTAATAATAGAATCAATTCCTAAGAAAGAAAAAAGAAATATTTCTATTTCAAAAACAGTTTTATCAACATATTTTTTTATACAGAATTAGCATTTTTTATATCTTCAAAACAAATATCAGGTAATTCAATAAGTGATACCTGAATTTAAGATCAGGTTAAATACAAAAAAGACATCAGAATCTATTTATTAACATATGATTGATTTGACTGATTTGATTTTTAGGGTTATTTCAAATTGAAACTCATTTTGGATTGTAAAAATAATTTTTTTTTTTTCAAAGTGAATTGACAATTTCTTTTTAGAATACTAATGATTTTTCCAGATACAAGTCCTACTATTTAATGCATAGCTGCAGAAAGAAATGGATTCATACCTTTCCCAAGGATATTTGCACTTAAGTGACAGTAATGAACCCAACTGGAATTTGAACTCAGCTCTCCAATTTTTCATTCTGAGCTGCTATCCATTACACTACCTATTAACAAGAGTAGATCAATAAATCCATAGCTTGACAAAATTATTAGCTACATTTTTATTTGAAATTTTTATTGTATAATGTTTGATTTATATGATTAATGGAAAAGCAGTTAAGTACATTGACAAGGAAGACAATGTTGAAAAATATATTTTTTTTTTTCATTAGATTACAGAAATATAGAATTTTATTTTTAGTATATTAATGAAACTCATGTTCAAATCTCACCATGATCAATTTGTTAGGAAGGTGGCTTCTTGATGTTATTGGTCTGAGGAGGTTATCACAGCATGTGGTACTGTTGGAAAGTGTCTGAAAACCATACCAAACCTTGTGAGTGAAATTGGGTAGATGGAATTGTTTGTTGATGGTTGTGCTAGCATAAACTTTCTAGTCATCATGATCGAGGGTTTGAGTGTACTGGCCTAGTTAAAACTGTTGATCATGCCAGATGATGTGCTCTCTTCTAGAAACTCTAAGGTCTGCTCAGCATAGTTGCATTATAAACCACAGGTAGGCGCTGTGGGTATTAAACAAACAAAAATGTATCCTGAGCAGGTGTCTGCAACAGGGATTGGTTAGCTGCCCTAGCAGAAAAGCATACTCAGATACAAGTGGCCAGCCATTATAATATCTATTCAAAGTTGCAACTTAATTTTGCATTTGCTCTTTTTTTGTTACTCACCAAACAGTGAATAATATGGAACAAGTTATCTTATCACCATTTTTTAATCTGATATGAAAGAAATTCATGAAAAACAAGTACTTTCAACCAAGACAAAAGTTGTCAGAAACTTAAAATAGTGAGCCAATTCAAATATCTTGGCTCAATTATCCGTGAAGAGGGCTCCAGAATAGAAAGAATTCTAGAAAAAAAAAAAAACACAATGGGAGTTATCACAACACTACGAATTATCTGGAAAAACAAGAACAGCAGCCTGAAATCAAAGATCAGACAGTTGCATTCATTAGACTTCCCAATCTTTCTGTATACCTGCACATCTTGGATATTAACAGCAGAATTACATCAAAGAATCCAAGCATAGGCTTTTCCTACATAAACTGCACAAAAATGGTGTGCGTTTGATTGATTTTTTTTATGGCTTATCAACTTTTTATAAGTTATTTTAAAGCCAGAAAATATTTTCAGATTGTAAAAATTTTTGTAGATAATAATGATTTTTACTCTTACAAGTTCTACTAATTAACCCATAGCTGGGGGGAGAAGAGGTGAATTCAAACCTTTTTTAAGAGTATTTGCATGTAAGTGAATATAACAAACCCAACTGGAATTGGAACTTGGCTCTCAAATTTCCAATTCGGAGCTGTTATTCATTACACCAGCCACACATCCAAGCTTACAGCACCTGTTATTCCCAAACAATCACCCATTTCAGTATTAACCAGACTTATTTTATGCGGTGTAATGGATAATGGCTTGGAATGAGAAATTAGGGAGCTGAGTTTAAATTTTAATTGGGTTTGTTACATTCACTTATGCAGAAATAATCTTTGGAAAGGTATGAACCCATTTCTTCATCTACCAGCTATGAGTTGAATAGCAGGACAGTCTTGGCCTTATAATCTTGGCTGACAACCAGTCTACCACAAAAAGAAATGGCAACCTACTGTGGAAAAATCTTCTGCCTAGTCAGTTATGAATCAAAACAGACATGATCACCCAAGTGTGTATCATGTATGGAACTTTACTTTCTTTTTTTATGCTACACTTATTCCCATGGCCCAAAATAGAAATGACTTTAGACTACCTCTTGACCAATAAGAATCACACACAGCCGCATATAAAAAATGGAGTATCAATTTCCCTTATCCCTATTTCCTCTCTTCTCTAAGCTTCCTTTTTTATCAGGTTGTCAGCATTAACAGACATCACATCACTATGTTTTTTTTTTGGTTTTTTTTTTAGCGTATCACCCCAAGCAAGGCTGGAGGCCACTATCACGCAAGGGGTTATAGAAGGGTTGGAGGAAGAGCAGATAGGAGTGGTAAAGGAGAGGATGTGGAGAAAGAGAAAGACAGTGGATCGATCAAGGCAATGGGGTTACAGAAGATTTGGAGCGAGAGCAGATAGGAATGAAAGGTGAAAGGATGTGGAGAAGGGAAGTGGTTAGATCAAGGCAACTAGAGATGTCGATTGACGTTACACTTAAATAGTTGGAGATTGTATTTGTCAGGGAAACAGTAATAGGGAAGGGAGTTCCACAGGCGAGATGTGCGAGACATGAAGCTATTGGAGTAGAAGAGACGTCTACATCTAACAGTTTCAACGGTGAAGGGGTGGGAATGGGATGCCAGCCTCGTAGGACGTTTAAATTCATGAGGCCTAGAGACAAGTGAAAGCAGCTCCTCGGAGCAATTACCATGAAAGTATTTGTAAAAAAGACAGAGCAAGGCAATATCGCGTCTGTGAGAGAGCGACTGCAGACGAGATGACAGATCAGGGCCAATCACATTGCATATCCGTCTCTGGATCTTATCAAGAACCCTGAGGCAAACAGCAGGGGCTCCAGACCATATATGGCAGCAATACTCCATGCAAGGGCGAATGGTCGATTTATGTGTTATAGTAAAGAAAAGAAAAAACTGTGAAATTATAGTAGCAATAAACACCTGCAATAGGTTTCTTCTGTCTCTCGTCTGCAACACTTGTAGTCAAATCACAGTTCAAATGATAGTCTGTCACAACAGTCCAACAGGCAATGTAGAAATGACAAAATGGGGTCACAAATCCAACCTTCACTTCTCACCAGCAAAAATGCATGTTCATCCACAAAAGTCAGAAAAAATCCTGCCCTCGTAAATGAAAAACAACGGCTTTTATTCACTGAGTGATTTTTCTGATTGGCCATGCCATTCAAGGGAGGAAAGAACATTAACATAGATTCTGATACTTAAAGTAGCAAATTTTTGTTAACTACTTTTGGTCATTTTTCTTCGGCTGATCACACACAAAACACAAACTCTTTTTCGAGGTAGCTGATTATCTCTTTCATTAGTCTAAACGTTACAGACATCACAGAGAGGACACATTTTATTGTCCAGAAAGAAAATCCAACTATTGTACCATCCAAATACAGACACTTTATATACACACCACATAGTACATTTCTTTCTTATATTTTTTTTTTTGTTTGTTTTTGGTTTCATACACACAAAAAATGGTTTGGTTGTATCCTGGACCAATTGACTTGTGTCTCTCCCCCCACCACTCTCTCTTTAACCAGATTCCCAACTTCTACTATAATTTTAGGTTGAGGGAAGTACAGTAATAACAGCTGTGATTTTCAGGCAGAATGACCATATGGCTTTGTCACTTTTTCTTTATGGAAAGAAGAAGTTAAAAAATAGATCATTGCCCTGTCAAGTGGGGCATAAAATAAATTGAGGAGAGTGATAAGATGTCTTGGTAAGAAAAAGGGAAAAAGTGGATGAATAGTTGCTTCACAAATATCTACCTTTTTGACTCAAGTGCAAACTAAACGAGGGTTTTCCTTGTGACTTGAGGGCAAACCAGACCTCTGTTTCTTTGTGACTTGAGGGCAAACCAGTGTCTACCTTTGCGACGTGTGTGCTACCTGATCTATTTGTATCTTTTTGTGTCTACCTTTCTGTTAATTCACTATGACTTTTTCCTATAAGACGTATAGGACTTACATTTGACATTATTAAATTAATTAACCTTAATTTAAAATTAGAGCAGGTAAAATGTTTTCGTAACAAAAAGAGTTTAATAATCTGAACAGCCCTTGAAATTGTTTTATTTCATTTACATCATTTTTTAAATAGCCGAATCAGATAACATAAAAACAGTTTTAACTTATGTTTTAAACATTTGCAATTGCATGACACAAGAGTTTTTATAAATTTTTCTGAAAGCACTGATTATATATATATATATATATATATATATATATATATATATATATATATATATGACAGGTTAAAGAACAAACAGGAAACATTTATAAATCTAACACTTTTATTAAGACTTCATCAGAGAATGAGATACAGCGAAAAAAGAAATTCTGGTATTTTTAGTCTTGTGTAGTTTGATTTTCATTGGTTAAGAAGGCTTCACGTACATTTGATTTGTTAAGCAACGTTAGTATAATTTATGATATTCTGAACTCAAGCACATGAAGCCTGCTTAATCAATGGAAATCAAGTAACACAAAAATAAAAATACCAGAATTTCTTTTTTCTCCATCTCATTCTCTGATGAAGCTTTATTGATAACCGTTTCCTATCTGTTTGTTTTTACCCTGTCATTCTCTTGGATTCCCATCCATATTTGATCTCTATTTGATCCCATATATTATTATTATTTTTATTTCCTTTGATATCTGGCGTTTACACATTTCTTTCCGGGTCCCGCCCAGGGACCTAAGGTTAGAAATGGCATCATGACACTTTCCACTGCAAAAAAAAAAATAAAATAAAAAAATAATTACATAGATAAAGCCCTTCGTAAAGTGTGGGCAGTACTTGTCAGAACAATTTTTTGTATCTCTTTGAGGCATGGACTTCCAGGGATCCCTTCAATCAGCCTACTGGAATCTTTTCCAACCAGTCCAAGGGCTCCAACTACAACTATTATTATTATTATTATTATTATTATTACTATAAACATTATTTTTAGTTGGTAAACCTGATTCAATTGTTATCCCTGTTTCTTATTTTAGTAAACAGTGAAATTAATTTCAAGTGGCCTAAATTGAGAAGTCCTACTACTTATTAATTTCACTGTTTAATAAAATGCAGAAGGATGTGTACCTGTGTTTTATAGATCATGCAAAGGCATTTGACAAAGTATGCCACAAAGATCTGTTAGAGTTTCTCAGCAACCTTGACATATTCAGAAAAGACTTTAGAATAATCAAGAATCTATACTGTCAGCAAACCACCTGTATATGGACAGAAAATGATTTCAGCAGATATACAAAAAAAAAAAAAGAAAAATGATAGAAAGAGGTGTAAAACAAGTATGTGTCTTTTCACCAGATTTTTTCAACCTTCACAGTTAGGTAATTCTGAGATAATAAAGTTCTACCAGAATTCATTATTGGCGGCCACAATTTTAACAATATAAAGATATGCAGATGACACAGTACTGATAGTAGACATGGAAAAAAAGCTACAAAACCTCCTACAGAAAGTAGTAAATGAAAGTGACAAGAAAGGAATAAGCATAAACTACAAGACAGAATGCATGGTTATTAGCAAAAGGGTGAGCCCAAAATGCAAATTACAGGTCAGGAATACTAAAATAAAGCAGGTACAGAAATTTAAATATCTGGGAAGTGTTCTAACAGAGCACAGAAAGTGTAACACAGATCCAAAGACGTATTGGGATGGCCAAAGATGTATTCCAAAAGCTAAGCAGAGAATTAAGAGACAGAAAAATTTTGTTGGAAACAAAGAAAAGAGTATTGAACTGTTACATGATATCTATCCTCCTGTATGGCAATGAAATGCTGGACAATCTCCTCAAAGATGAAGAGATTTGAAGCAACAGAAATGTGGTTCTACAGAAGGATGCTGAGGATACCGTAGGCCAAACATGTGAGCAACAATGAGGTTTGGGAAAGAATGGAAACTAAAAGGAAACTTATGCTTAACACAGGGAGAGGCAGCTGAAATTTCTTGGGCATATAAAGAGGAAGCAGTCTTGAGAAAATGGATGGCAGAACAGGGTTTGGGAGAAACAACAAAAAGATAAAACTTATAAAGAACTACAAGGGACAGGAAGCTGTGAAGGGCCAACATCACCTACACCCTGCAGAAGTTTAATAAAATAAAAAAAAACAGGAGTAGCAACTCAAACAGGTGAATCCACTAAAATTAATAAAAATAATGTTTATAGTAACAGGAAACAATTTTGGATAAAAAAATCCTTATAAAAAATTTTTATCCAACATTGTTTGCTGTTTCTGACTGATGTCAAATCAGAAGAGTTTCAATCTGGGCTTGAAGCAATTGTGTGCCTAGCCACAGCGAAGAGCTGTGATACAGCAACACAATCTGGCTGTGGATGACTATATATATATATATATATATATATATATATATATATATATATATATTGTGTATAGGAAGAAAATATTTTAAAGTATGCTACATTTAATGGGTTAAAGTGCTCAATATATGGGACAGAGGATATGTAAATATAAAAATGGACATTGAGGTCAACACCCAACGGCGACAGTTTGTTTCATCAGAAAATTGTGTTTAAGCATGAGATAGACTGTTGTCACTGGGTGTTGACCTCAATGTCCATTTTATATATATATATATATATATATATATATATATATAGTGTCTGTCTCACTTCTACTTTTTCTTACATGTCCAGTTCGAGGTGGAAATCAACTTGTTGTGGGTATAACAACATTTACTTTGAAACAACTTTACCCAAATTGGAAAATGATGTAGAAAGCAGATTGTATATACAAAGTAAACAAATATGTTGAAATTCTTAGCCAAAATTGAACAAAAAAGGATGTGATTTTCTGCTGTGAAACTAACATACCAAGTTCCTTTTGCTATGAATCCTAGTAAAGCATAAATCATATCAGTTTGATGTGATATACAGCAAACAACACTATTAAATGATAAGATAAAGTGATTTACAGGTCTTTATCACCGACAATAATTCATTGTAAATCAGTGTAGACAAATGGAACATTATAATGCTATTTTCTTCACTGCCTTAACAAGTGTGTAACTTAACTTTTGGTATTTCAAGAACTTTATGCTTGGATATTGACCATAACTGAATCATTCTTTTGACGCCCATCTTGTGTAATTTCTCTTAAACAAAATATAGACAAGATATATAAATTACATTTTGGGGGGATATTTAAGACTGTATTTACATGGTGAAGGTAGGAGATAAATTTAGCAAAATTTTTTTTTCATGATTCAATCTAACCCCTCCACCCCAAAATTAAGATTATATATATATATATATATATATATATATATATATATATAATAATAATAATAATAATAGAGAGAGACATACACAATAATTAAGAAAATGGATAAATTCATTTTAGATTCAAACAAAGTTTGAGAATAAAGACTGAATTTTTTTAACAGAAGTAATAATACATCTGAGAGTATCAAATTCAAAAAGAGGCACTGAAGTAAAAAAGAGTAAATTTCAGCCAAACAGGTTTAAGACTCAATAGGCACTCAAGGCACAGGGGCCTGAGAGAACACCCAATCATTGTGATTGGTGATAGTTTAAAATCTGATATGTAATGATGGAATTTAACTAGTTGGGTTTTCAAATCATTGAATGTAACCAGTCAATTTCTTCATTAAAAATCCGGATGTGTATGCTTCTAAAAAATCAAGTGGTCACCTCAATAAAATCTCATCATCTCTAGACAGATGCATTAGGTGAGAAGTTAAGAGAGATTCGAGCCTAACATCAATACAGATAAAAGTGAATACAGATGATGAATGCAGCTCTCAAACAATTTGACGGCATTTAAATAAGAAAGGGTTTAAGAACTTGAAACGGCTGCAGAGGCCTTGCTTTCTTCTTCTTCACCATAAAACCTCCCGTTTACAATTTGCTTCTGATTATCAAACTTGGGATGTGGATAAATGGAAGAAAGTGTTGTTTTCAGATGAGTCTCACCTGTAAAGACTGCCTTTCTGTTTAAAAAGGATAAACCAACATGAAGACGAGAGGGATGTCTATAGGAGAAAAGCAAACCATTTTGAACCTGAAAAAGGAGACATTGGACAAACATTGGGCATAGCCAACACAACAATTTGGAATGTCGTGAAAAAGAAACTATTGGTGTACTGAGCAACAGATATAGAACATATCAGCCAAGGAAATCACCAGCAGTTAATGACAGAAACATTGTTAGAGCTGTGAGGAAAAAACTCAAAACAAGTCAGTGACATCACCGACAACCTCCAGAGTGCAGGGGTGAAGTTTCCACAATCCACTGTTCCAAGAAAACTTTGAGAACAGAAATATTGAGGCCATACCCCAAGAAGCAAAACACTAATCAGAAGGCCAGATTGAAATTTGCAAGGAAGTACAGAGATGAGCAACAAAAGTTCTGGAAGAGAGTTTTACAGACTGATGAGACCAAGATTAATGTCTATCAAAGTGATGGAAAGGCCAAAGAGTGGAGAGAGAGAAAGGATCTGTTTATGATCCAAAGCATACAAGCTCATCTGTGAAGTATGGTGGAAGTAGCGTCTTGGCTTAGGTTTGCATAGCTGTTTCTGGAATAGGCTCATTCATATTTATTGATGATGTAACTCATGTTGGCAGCAACAGAAGGAATTCAAAAGTCTACAGAAGCATTATGCCTGCTAATTTACAGAGAAATGCATTCAAACTAATCAGGGGGAAGTTTATCATGCAGCAGGACACTGATCCTAATTATTATTGATGATGTAACTCATGTTGGCAGCAACAGAAGGAATTCAAAAGTCTACAGAAGCATTATGCCTGCTAATTTACAGAGAAATGCATTCAAACTAATCAGGGGGAAGTTTATCATGCAGCAGGACACTGATCCCAAACATACTGCCAGCACAACAAAGGACTTTATCGGGGGAAAAAAGTGGACAGTTTTAGATTGGCCAAGTCATTCAACAAACCATAACTCAAGAGAGCTTGCATTTCATCCCCTGAAGAGGAAACGGAAGGAAGAAAACCCCTGAAACAAACAAGAACTGAAAGAAGCTGCATTACAAGTCTGGAGAAGCATCACAAAGGAAGAATGTAATAGCTTGGTGATATTAATGGGTTATAGGCTTGATGCAGTTATTATAAGCAAGGTTTATACAAATAAATATTAAATGTTATTTACTTAAGACTTTTTGTTCCATTACTTTCACTCACCTAAAAATAGGTTGATCTGATACAAAATGTGGTGTCTTAAGCTGTTTAACACATCCAAATGTAAATACCAGGAAATAAAAGCTGAAATTTGGAACTATTGTGTCATATTCATCATAAATCTAAGTGTCTTCAGGGAACACAGAAACAAAGGAATTGGCCATAACATTCCAATAATTTGGGCGGGGACTCTGTGTATGTGTGTGTATATATATATATATATATATATATATATGGACACTGAAGTCAGCACCCAGCAGTGACAGACTGTTTCATGCTTAAATGCCATCTTCAGGCCATGAAGATTGTGTTTAAGCATGAAACAGACTGTCTCTGCTGGTTGTTGAATGTTCACTTTTATATTTACATACGCTTTACCCCTGATATTGAGCACTTTAACCAATAACTATAGCATACTTCAAAACTCTCTTTCTCTCTCTCTCCATATATATATATATATATATATATATATAAATTATATATATTTATTTAGAGTATTATAATTTAAGTATAGCAGAATTCACAAAAGCAATTTATATACTGATTAATAGTGAAAAAATAAAATATTTGAAACCTGATGACTTTTAAATATCTAAATCACTAACAAATATCTAAAAACATCCAACTTTAAACAGTAGAAATATAAAACCCTTCTATATTAAAAGATCTGCTCAGAATTTGGAAAAATTCCAAAAAGGAATCATATTTTCAATGCTACATAGAGTGTATCTGTAAGTAAGAATCTGATGATTTGTTAAGCAACTGTTTGTAGAAAGATGATAACATTCAAACAACTCAAAGACAAAATGGAATCTGAGAAATAATTAGTTTTTATTGCTATAACCTAGGCCCTCTACTGCTATGAAAATTCCAGCAGAAGCAGCCTTCTCTGTGTTGTAGTATAAATTACATTTCGTAAATATAATTTTAGACTTACCATAGACTGAATGGAAATGAGTAAAGAACTGTTCTGCTTCAGAAAGCAAGTATATGGAGCGGAATATGAGTCTGCAATGAAATATGGAGTGTAAAATGTTTAATAACATTAAACAATGTAAAGATTCTTTATCGATTCAGTAGATTAACATGAAAATCTTGAATTGTTCAATTATAAAGCATTATTTGAAATTATGTACATTTATATATGCATAGAATATATATTTGGTCAGCAATTTTTCTTTCAAGCATCTTTCATTGAAAACGGACAACAAGGGAGATTTAATATCTTAAGTTTTTCCAGCATTCTAACATTTTTTCATTTTTCAGGGGTTAAAGAATATAAAAATTGTCCATAGTTACTATTATTCTAAGCGCTTTTGGCTAGTTCTATAACCATTATTAAGGATGTTGTTTTGGTAAGTTTCATGTGTTGACTCTACATAGTAATTTCACTATGTGGAGATCTGCAAAAGAGTGTCTACCTTTTTCGGCAGTTGTGTGTTATGCAGGACTGGTTAAACTGGGTATCACTTCTATTTTTAGAAAACCTTTAGCACACCATCTCCACTGCTTGATTGATAGCAGGAGAACGGTATTTAATAATGCTTCCCTAATAATGAGATGTCTATGACTATATGATTTAAAAAGTTAATGAACAGAATTTTCCTTAAAGATTTTTGTAAATTATAGGTTAATAAATGTTTATTAATTGCACTCTGTTTCAAGAGGTGGCATGTAAGGCAGGTAGTGGTGTGTTCAATATAGGTAATTGTTTTTTGATAATAGTCTTGTACTGGGCATTGAAATTGGTATGCTATATTAGTCACTGCTAGTTTAGATTTGGTGGGGTTATTTCGGTTTGTGATGACAAGGTTTGCAGTTTTCCATTTTCTATAATACTCCCTCTGTTCCGAAATAGTTGTTCCATAGCCGGAAATCTCATGTGGAATATACTAATTCTTAGTCGAATTGTTTGCCATTTACATGAACAGGTTAGCATTGATGTTCCTCAAGTATTTATATTAGCTTATTCAGGTAAAATAATTTGAAGCGCAAATTATATCACTTTTTCACCACATTAAAATTGTATTTTTTTCAGACCACCCGCTGGTAAGAGATTATGATGGGAGAAGAGAAGCCAATTGGCAGAAATGCTAAACAAAATTGCAAGAAGCACGAATTGACAAATAATGAACATAGTGCTGTGTTGCAAGCACTGCTGGAAAGATCCACAGATCGTGTCCTGAAGCATGGTGCAATAAATCAGGTTGCAGATGAATTAAACGTAGCTGCAGAACGTCTGGGTTTGCAAATTGAATGAGTTTGCCAGCCTCCAAATAGTCCTGATCTCAATGTCCTTGATCTGGGTTATTTTAATGCAATTCAATCAATTCAGCACCAGCAAGCTTCAAATAATGTTGACCAGCTCATTGAAGCAATGGAAGAAAGCTTCAATAAACTTCAGAAGTCGAAACTTAACAATACTTTTTTAAGTTTGCAGTTAGCAATGGAACAAGTTATTTTAGTTGACGGCGATAACAACTATAAACTCCGGCACATGTCTAAAGAGAAGCTTGAAAGAGAAGGAAAACTTGAAGTATCCATTTCTATTTCTGACGAGTTGCAACAAAAGCTGCTTTTGTTAAAGTAAACCTTCCCCAGTTATTTTTTTGGAACAAATATTTCGGAACGGAGGGAGTATATTATAAACTTTATGTGTTTATCAGTGGTTGCAGCAGAAATATTGTGTTTAATAATTTTCCTTATAGCAAATTCATCCTGTTTATAATTATTGTGCATCTAGTTGCAATAAAATAGGTTGATGTTTTGTGGTATTGTATTTTTATTGTTTGTGTTGTGGATTTTTTGTAAGAATAATTTTATTTGCTTATTGATGATGTAGTTGGGAAAATTATTGTTGACTAGTGTTTATTTTATGTGTTTCAGTTCACTAAGAAATATCTTTTGGGAAGAGAAATTTCAGTATGTTCTGTTTAAGAAGTTTGTTATCATTGTTATTTTATATCTTTCTGAGCATTGGTCTTATGTGCATAATATATATATATATATATATATATATATATATATATATATATATATATATATATATATATATTTGCAATTTATAGGAGCAGATAATTTTGGCTATCATCTACTTTACACTTCTCCCTGGTCATTTCAATAGAAGTAGAGGTTTAACCCTTGTTCAGAATTCGGTTTCCAGTTCCTTCTAAAGTCTATTTCAATTCTATACTTCTAACATCTCTGTCTGAACTCTGAAATATTATTTACTAATTTTTTTTTCTTCTCAATAATAGTAGAGTGGTCCACCCATCGCCTGCTTCATACACCTTCCTAGTTTTTGCCACAGGAGTAGAAGTTTATTCCGTATTTTGGATTGGGTTTCTGGTTCCTTCTAAAGTCTACTTTATACTTCTAACATCTCCACTTAAACTCTGAAATTTTATTTTATTTTATTTTTTCTCAGGAGTAGAAGATATAAAGTTGCTTATTATCCAGTTCACACTCCTACCCATTTTTTTGAAAAAGAGTTATTGTTTATCCCTTCTTTCCTGTTTAGGACTTGGTTTCCAGCTCCTTCTAAAGTCTACTTCAACTCTAAATTTCTCATGTTTCCACCTGAGCACTGAAATTTTATTTACTAATTATTTTTTCATCCTCAATAGGAGTTGATAGGTTCACCTATTATCTAGTTTGCACTCCTCCCTGGTCTTTTCACCAGAAGTAGAGGTTTATCTCTTGTTCCCTGTTTAAGATTGGGTTTCCAGTACCTTCTAAAGTCCACCTTCATTCTGTACTTCTAATGTCTCCACCTAAACCCTGAAATTTTATTTACTATTGTTTTTTGTTTTTTTTCGGAAATAGGAGTATATAGGTTCACTTATCATCAGGTTCACTTATCATCCGGTTCACACACCTCTCTGGTTTTGTTCCACTGTTTAGGATAGGGTTTCTAGTTCCTTCTAAAATCTTTTTATTTTTTTTTTCACTCCAGTAGCCCCTTGCATCTTAGAGGCATTATCACCTTGCTTGGGTGTGAACTGATAAAAAAAAAAAAATTAATAAATAAAATAATACTCAAAAAAATTATTTTTTGCTTAATAAAAGAATTAATTTTAAAAAATAGTAAATTATCATCAGCTTTATCAAGTATCCAAGAATTTAATTTTTTCTTTGTTCATTGCTTCCTTCATGATGATGAAGGCATTGATGACTAAATTCAGCGCTAACATGCAGTTCCAGATCTAGAAGCTTCCAGTTTCACCAAAACCTGCTTTCCTCATCCATTCCCTATCACTCTTTGGCTTTGCAAGATTTGGTTAGAGGTAAAAAAAATTGAGAGTAGAAGAAAGTGCTGAGGGTGTGATTTATTTAAGGTGGGCCTCAACTTGCCGGGAAGTGACCCACAAACTTGATTTCATTACCTTCCTCTGGAATGAGACATGCAGAATCTAGTTATGAAACTGCAATGGACTGTCGTTGACTCTGTTATAATTTCCAGTGGCGCCGTCTGTATCTTGTCTGTCATGTGTAACCCTCTTCATCCGCTGGTTAAACTATTGAGATCTGTTGTAATCATCATCCGCTTGTTCTACTGTTGGGGTCTTTGGGGTTGGTCATGCTTAGTCTGGGTCCTCATCTTTGACCTTGCCAGGAGAGGTGGCTGTACCAAGAGTTTAGAATTCCTGACAGCATCATTCTCAGTCACTAGACCATGCAAGCCCTTTCTACCTCGAAAAAGAGTGCCCATCTGAGGTAATAGCAAATAATAACAGTTTAAAAGATGTAAACTTTGAAAGATATTAGCAAGTCAATGTTTGCACAATAAAATTGGTATTAACCATTATTGTCCTCATCTTTGTGGTTATCGTCACTATGTTTCAGCTATTGCGCACTTCAACTTTCTTCAGGTGCTTGTCAATCTGGGTAACCCTAAGGCAATTTTGAAGTTAACCCGGTATTTAATCTATGTGGGTAAATTGTTTAAGGATATATTTTCTTGTCATGAATGTTCAGTTATTGCTTACCTTGATTTCATTGAGCTTAAGTCTGCACTTCTATATGCCATGTCTCTTTAAAACATTGACAATCATGGTTTTTCACAACTCCTTTATAGCTCTTAATGGATTTTGTCCCAAACATTTCTCCAACATCCATTTACTTAAGCTCATTAGGTAGGTTGTGCATGGTTTTCCACTCTCCCTCTTGCCTTTGATTTGTGAGTATCAAATTTTCTAAACCCTCTTTCCTCAATGTGTTCCATAGAAATTTCAACTGTCTCTTCTGGATGTTAAGTATGTGTCCTTTTTGTTTCCATTGTCTCTAGAACTTCATTGTTGCTCATATGTTCAGTCCATGGTATTCTCAGTATCTTTCTGTACAAATATTTTTCTGTTGCTTCAGATCTCAAGAAGATTGTCCAGCATTCACTGCCATATAGGAAGACTGATATTATATAACAGTTCAGTACTCTTTTCTTTGTTTCTAACAATTTTTTTTTTCATTAGAAATCTGCACTAGTGCCCAGTGATTGAACTTAAAACTACTGTCACTAAATTCCTGAAACAATGCTTAATCCATTAGGCTATTGTTGTTTGGGACAATCATGACTCTAGCACTTGGTATTACACAATTGATGTTGGTATATATTTCAGGATATATTTATATGATTAATTTATTGAGCGAATTTCTGCTTATAATATCTATCCTTAATAAAATATTGATAATAACTTGTTTTGCAGAGGATGTCAAGTTTTATTATGCAAGGTCCAACAAAAACTTTTACTTATAAATTTGAAAGAAAGGCCAGATATATCTAACATATCGCATATATATAAATAAATTATTATTTTACATGTTAATATTGGCTCTTTGATATTCTATAACTTTTATCAAGTTAAAATCCATTAGTTTTAAATTTTTTATTGTTTTGACTTCAACATTACTTTCAGCAGATTTTATTGCTTCCAAGAGATCTTTGCTTGAATATCACTTTTTTCTCATAGATATATAGATCTTTTAATAAGGTACAAGTTTTCTAGTGATATTACATCTGGAGAGATTAGTGTCTATTTCATTAATTTGGTGTCTTTAAAACATTTTTGGCAAGGTGGGCCATAGCTTTGCAAAGGAGCATTGTCTTGCATGAATATTCTATTGAGTTTAAAGTTGTGACATGTACCACTCCATAAAAAAAACATTGTCAGAGAACTTACAATTTTCTGTATTTATCTTGATACCATCTTCAAATTTAGAATTTTACTGCTTACAAGAGCAGCCCAAAACATTACTCCACCTTGAAAAACTCAGCCTCTCTCTAAAACATCAGGTTCATCCAATGTAGCTCTACATTCATCACTAAAAACTACAATTGAGAAATCAGTTTTTATATACTTCTTTGGCCAACTTACAGATTTATCTTTGTAATGTTTATTTGATTGTTTTTGTCTTTAGCCAATGTTCTTAATAGTTATTTTTTCTTTTTACAATGATGTTGACTGAACAAAGCCCAGGAGACACTCAGGGTAGAGGGTTACAAAGTAAGAAGCACAGTTTATGCAGATAACATTTAACCCTAGACTTGAACAGGTTGAAATTGTAATGATTGGGGAAGCATCCATTTGGGAGTTTGTTCCACAAAGCAGCAGTTCGTGCAAAGAATCTGCTCGAGTTGAACTTGCATCATCCCAATGAAATATGAAGGGAATGAGGGTGTTCACTACCATGTGCATAGCTGCGAAGGTTAAAACTGGTGGAACTAAGGAATGTAGTTCATCTGAACACTTTCCATGGAAATAGCAATAGATCAACAAGAGGCTTGTAATGTTTCATCTGTAAGAAATGGATGTAAGGCTGAAAATAATTTGTCACTCACAAGGACACCATGACACTTTTGGACTATTGATACTGGAAAGTGAAGACTGGGCAGCTCCTGCACATACATAGCAACAGCACTCTATTTTAGACTGATCTGGCTCTTGTAAAGGTAGAGGGTAGCATGTCAGACATTTACTGGAGCATTAAAGAGAACTGACCATTTTTCCAGTATCTTTAGCAATCGATCATATATATAACTTCTACTTGAAGTCTGGGTTGACTTTAAGTTCCAATAAGTGTTTAAGGCACTGGGCATATCTGAGGGAGCATCCATTTATCATGATTGGTGATAGTTCTGGGTCTTATCGGCAACGATGGAATGTAACTAGCTTGGTTTTTGAGGCATTGAATGTGACCAGTTAGTTTCTCCCACACTGAGCTTTTAGAGTTAGGTCAGAGGAGAGATCAGTTGCCAATCTCTGGTCATCTAGAGTTTTGGAGGTGCACTCATATACTGTTGTATATTCTGCATCTTATTTATGTGAATTACAAGCAGTTGTATTTGTTTACTGAAAATAAAATGAAACTTATTTTTGCATCTTTGAATTCTTAAAACTTAAGAATTCATTTTTTACTATTGGCCTTTTCATTCAATTTCTGTGACAATACCTATAGTACTGGATTGATGTTGACCATAGTCAGGAACATCAAGTCAATATGAATTCCACAATCCTTTCCTTAGCTGCATAGTATGTGCTTTAACATGGCCACATATTGTTTTGAATTCAGAGTTATTTCTCTCCCAGACTAGTTACCAACCAAGGCTACAGAGCCCAGACTAGCCCACTATTTAACCAAAAGTTTTGAATTTAGAGTTCTCCTTCTCCTAGACTGGTTACCACTCAAGGCTATAGGACACAATCTGTCCTGCTATTTAGCCACAGCTAGGGAGGAGAGAAGAGATGGATTCATACCTTTCCCAAGGGTATTTACATGTAAGTGAAAGTAACGAATTTGACCGGAATTCGAATTCAGCTCTCTGATTCCTCAATCCAAGCTACTAAACATTACTACACTGTGACTCCATATTTCTCACAAAAAAAACATTTTAAATAGTCAATGCAAATGAATTAAATTCTCATTTAAGTGACTCATTGTACAAGAACCAATTTCTCATTTTATTTTTTTAAATCTGTAGTATTAAAAAGAAGAGACTTAAGACAACAGAAATGTAGTTCTACTGAGGATTCCATGGACTGAACATGTGTGCAACAACAAAGTTGCAGAGAAAATGGAAATAAAAAGGAGATTTATACTTAACATCAGAAAGAAATAGTTGAAGTTTCTAAAGCACATAATGAGGAAAAAGAGCTTGGAAAATGTGATACAGGACATATTGAAAGAAAGAGGGATAGAGGAAAGCAGTGCTTAACCGACCTAACAAGCTTGTGTAAATGGTTGGCAAAACAGGGTTAAGGAGATATAGCAAAAAGACAAAATTTACTAAGAGATACAAAGGATAGGAAATTGAGAATCATGATTGCCAACTTCCTGAAGGGAGATGACACATAGAAGAATAAGAAAGTCACAAGAAGAAATAGTTCTTAGATATTGTAAAGGAAAAACAGAAATTGAGAGAGATGTTAGCAAAAAACGATATTGGAAAGCTAAGGATGAACCGTATTTGGGGAAAATAATTGCAATGACAATCTCCTCACAGATGAAGAAGAGACTTGGAGCAGGAGAAATGTTGTTCTACAGAAGGATGCTGAGAATACTATGAAGCAAACATGTGAGCAATGACAAAGTTCTCAAGACAATGGAAACAAAAAGGATATTTCTAAGGTACATAATGAGGAAAAGGGCTTAGAAAATTTGATACAGGACATATTGAAGGAAAGGAAAATAGAGAAAAACAGTGCATAACCTATGTAACAAGATTGTGTAAATGGTTGGCAGAACAGGGTTTAAGAGATGTATTAAAAAGATAAAATTTACTAAGAGCTACAAAGACAGGAAATTGTGGAGAGCCATGATCGCCAATGTGCTGAATAGAAAAATAAGAAGTGTTAAAAATGTCAAATTTGGTAGGCAAGCTCTAATAGGTTTTCCTTTATGGGTGATCATCTATTTTTATTTCTAATTCTTGAAAGTTTTCATTTTGCAAGAGAGAAAAAAAATTCCTTGGAAAACTGTATTTACTATTAAAATTCAGTAGCAGAAAATACCAACTTATACTGAGTAATGAAAGTCATCTAAATGACTAATTTAGAAATGACTAAGTTTTTGCAAAAGGACAACAATGTCTTTTGAAGGATTAACAGAGAAGGAAAGAGTTATACCTGATTTGGGAAACATTTCTGGTACACAGAGCTTCAAAAAGGAACTCTAAAAGAAAAAGAAAAGAACAAAAATTAAAATAAGAAACATTTACTTAATATACATGTATTTCTTTGTTTTTGTTTTTTTTTAAAAACATGTCAATCATTTCCCATCAGACTAAACATCTGTTGTTTAGTCATTGTTTTTCTTCATTAGATTTTTTTCAAATTCAGAAAGTGGCTGTCAGCTGTGTGCATGTATATATATATATATATATATATATATATATATATATATATATATATATATATATATATATATATAATAACATTTATTTTATTTTCATATTTACATTACTGTTTCATGCTAAGTAATTTTCAAGATGGGTAACTGTTCTTTAACAATGTTACAGAGATTGTTCTTTTTTAAAAAGAAATCTGTCGGCATGCCAACAGTTCAAATAATTTCATTCCTTTTATTCATCGTTCCTGTGTTCTTTAGTCTGTAGCTTTTCCCTCCATACACAAATTACAATTTTTTTTCCTATATTACTCTTTTTTATTATACTCCATTCTACTGAAGTGGTATTCTATTCATTTTTAACTATTATATGTACTTTGAAAGCATAAAATTGTGTATTCCATTTTTTTATGTATATAAAAATGCACTATGTACAGGGGTTGGACAAAATAATTGGAACAGGTGCAAATTCCACTCCTATATTTCAAAGACCTATTATATTAAGAACTTTAACTAAAACTTCATAATTGCAGATTATATCTATTGTAGATACGTTTATTTATCTAATTTACTATCTTTGGCTTATTTATTTTTAGAATTTAGTAAAATTTAAGCAAAATGTGTGACCTCTCTGAGTTCAAAAATGGGCAAATTGTTGGAGTTCACATGGCAGGAGCCTTGATCACTAAGGTTGCTAAACTGTTTGGTTTTTCAAGAGCTACCATAACAAGAACTATGACGCAATTCGAGAAACAGGGCAAAACCTCTAGCAACCATAGCAATTTGGGCCAGACTTGCAAACTTACTGACAGAAACCGACGTGAAATGAAACACAATGTGGCGAAAAATCATTGGACTACTGCGGCCAAAGTGACTGTTGAGTTAAATAATCATCTGAATAGTCCAGTTTCTACTAAAACTGTTTGTCGTGAGCTCCATAAGGCTGGATATCATGGAAGAGCCGCTGTAAGGAAACCTCTTCTCTCCACTCGCAACATTCAGAAGAGGTTGAAGTGGTGCAGAGATCCCAATGCCTGGTCTGCAGACCAATGGAGGCAGGTCATATTCTCAGACGAGTCCAGTTTTTCTCTTTTCCCAACTTCAGGGCGAGTTTGTGTGTGGAGGCAGCCCAAAGAAGCTTACAACCCTGACTGCCTTCTTCCAGCAGTGAAACATGGTGGTGGATCAATGATAGTTTGGGCTTCTATATGATGGAAATGTCTCGGTCCAATAGTTGCACTGAGTGGTAGAATCAACAGCAAAGATTATCTGAACATTTTGGGTGATCATGTTCATCCAATAGCCCAGACTTTATTCCCTGATGGTGACTGCATCTTCTAAGATGATAATGCTCCAATACATACCGCTTGCGTGGTTAAGAATTGGTATGAAGAGCATGAAAGTGAGCTAGAACATATGGAGTGGCCTCCCCATCTCCAGATATCAATATTAGTAAACATTTGTGGTGCATTTTGAAGCGACAAGTTAGGAGCCGCTATCCTCCACTGTTGTGTCTTACAGAGCTAGAACAGGTGTTAATGGGAGAATGGCTGAAAATTCCTCTGGATGAAGTCAGGAAGCTGTAAGATTCCATTCCTAGATGTATTAAAGCTGTATGTGAGGCTAAAGGAGGACCAACTCCATATTAAATAAATTTTCTTTGAATTTAACAAATGTTCCAATTATTTTGTCCAATCCCTGTATATATGTGACACATGTACAAATTCCCCAATTATCATTGCTTGACTTACAAACCCATTCAGAAATATCTAAACTGTTAATTGTATACAACTGCTTACTCAGATCAATAGTTAAAAATGGCTTTGAGCAAGTGAAGCCTGAGGGTCTTGGTAAACACCATACTTCTTAAAACCTTTTGGACTGGTGCTACAGAATCACAAAGAACTGTACCAACTAACATAAACAATAACATTTGAAGACTTTCAAAAACAGTAACAGCTTAAATGGATATCACATGTAACTCAAAAAGAAAATGAGACAGAATCAAGATGTTGATATTCCCTTTCACTTTTAAATGTTGCAATAAAAGTGACCTCAAATGGTTCAGTATTTTTGGTATTGTAGTTTGAATGAAGGAAGAAAAAAGAATAGAATGTTGATTACCTCATAGAGGTGGGGGAGAAAGAAGCAGCAACAGGCAGCAATTCCTTTTATAGAAGGATATTGTGGGAAGAGAGAATTATGGGAAGAAAGCAAAGCTATAAAGCTCCACCAAAAATAGGAGGCGGAACCTTTTCCTTGTTCATTTTGTATGAGGTTACAAGAAGGAAGAAGATTTAAGAGAAAGATGAGAGAGATCTGATCCTAGAAATTCCTTTAATTTTTTGAACCACAAGCTATTTTGAAAATTAACCCTTTAAACATATCCAAAGTCAGTTCATTTAATTTGAATCTTTCACACTTCTTATTAATGATTCCAGGATATGTGACAAAATCTTTGTCTTCTTTTTTCATAAGATTCATACACTTCCAACGAATATTGAATAACAAACTTTTAGTTAGAATATTTACTGTTTCTTCAAAGCAAATTTTTCCGGGTTTTTCGGTAGTACAAAATTAGTATTTTTCAGGTTCTACTGGTGCTAACTTTCTCAACAAAAGTCTTGCCTTTTTCTTGTCTTCCCAGTTGCTGCATTTTTCTCTGAAAATTTGCTTGTATCTTCTAAATTAAGCAGAAAAGGTAACACCATCATCTGAATTGTATGTGAATATAGATATGTGTGACAGAGAGAGAGAGAGAGTCTGGGAAACACACACACACACACGTATATTTTTTTTATTGAAATTGGAGCAGATCTGAGTAGCGAAATTAGATCAGAGCATTTTGTTTACTGATGTGAAATCTGATCTAGGGCAGGAGTTGTACCCATTGAATCCAGATCCTTATTCGATAATGGAAATGGTTGAAATAATTTTTATTGGTTCCGAATTGAAATAGATCTTAAAAAGCAAGGACCTTTAAAATTCACATGATTTTGGTTGAAGCAGCCAGAACCTCGTGATGATCACGTGCGAGGTGCTGGGGCCAAGGGTTGACTTTTTTGCTATATAAATGCATAGTTATGCAGAAAAAGTGGCAGATGGAAGCGGGGAGCAGGAGAGGCCACGATCAGTCGACACGTCGTCGTCGCCTGCGTGCCGTCACTTGCATGGGCACATGTGTTGACTGTTACGGGTCATGGTGCTACAGGCAGACAGAAGAGCCAGACAGGAGAAAATTCTTGGCGAATCTGGAGAAGAGAATTAGCCCAGACAAGAGTTGGGCTAGAGACAGTGGAGAGTCGAATTGGAGACTTGAGGAGGAGAGGAAGTGACATCAAAGATTGGAACGAAGCTAACATCTACTGTTGATATAAGTACTGCTGCTTCTGCTACCATGAATATTGCTACTACTGCTGAGGAGGAACACCACTATAAACTTTAAACCCCACACAGAAATCTTTATCCCTCCATCGCAAGAGTCATATATCGTTCTGAGATGATTTAACAATAAGTTAATCACAACACACTCTCTCTCTATCCAGAATCCAGTGTATGAGTTTTTATGTCAATTACTTTTCTTTTCTGTAAACAGTTTCTTTTCTATACTATTCTTTTCTGCTATATAAAAGACATTAACAATTCAACCATTGAATAGTTGTTTGTCCGGCTTTCTGCAGATATTAATTTTTTTTTTTGCTGCATTCTAAATTTCTTAGCGCAGACTCTCCAGCCGTGTCTACATCTTCAGTCGACCGTGAATGGATGAACATCACTTCTGCTTTCTGGATCAAATCAAACACAATGTGGGCAGGAAGCAGGATTAAACCAGTGTACCGGTTGAATAATCTACAGGTCCTCAAGGGACCTATGGATACTCCCTTAAGTTCAGTTAGGACCGAGTAGACACCTCAACCCAGAGAGTAAGATATCAGAGGTTGAGGGGCTGGGGTGAAAGTATTAGATATGGCAGTTGCCACCACATCAGGAGTGAAAGAACTTGTGAAATTTTCCGTTTTCTTCTGTATTATTTCAATTAAATTTTGTTGCTGTACTTTTACCACTTGGGCTAATAATTCTTACATATTTAAAGAATATCTGTTTTGTTTATTCTTTTTTCTCTTTTTTACTACTTTTTTTTACACACACACACACACACACACCAAAGAGCAAAAAATGAAACCAACATGGTTTCAATTTCTTGTTGTCACTTTTATCCTGTGCACTGAATAAAAAAAAACTTTTTTCCTACACTGTATGAGTTTTGATTCTTTGTCACCATGGTTCTAACTCACTCCTAGAAGTTATAATATTATGTATCACTTAGGCACTCAACATGATGTCCTAAGAAATTCTCCAACTCCAACAGACCTCTACTGACTCACAGGAAGTTCTTTATTTAAGGCGTTTTGCCCAGTTCAGTTGTGTTACTGAAGGTATCTTATTTACTCCACAACACATATCAACTACATATCTGACATCATTGCCCTTAGGTACTGCTATTAATGGCAAAACCCATGAGGTTGGTTCCATAACTGGTTCAATGATGTCTAAGTCAAGCAATTCCTCCAATTTAGTTTCAACCTCTTTTCAAACATGGAAAGTAATATGGTGCAAATATTGTGACACTGGTTTCATTGTTTGATAAACATTTAAGTTGATTTTGATTTCCCAGTCCTTCAAATACTGAAGCAAATTTGACTAGAATAGGCTCCCATGCTGAAGAGATACTATTCACTGTAGTAATAGAGCCTGGCATAGATTAGAGTCCTGATTGGCATTTTTCCTACTCAGTATGTTGCCACTATTATATGAACAAACGATAATAAAATCTGAAATGCACCTTCTATTTGTAAGGGAAATCTAGAGCCATATGTAAGTAGTCTTTCAACAAAATTTTAATTTAACATTTATATATTTTTTAAAATATACATACATATCCCAATCAATTGACACTAACACCAGAGTCGATCAGAACTGAAATAGGTTGATTGTCTAATCAAATAACTGCATCAGATTTGTGTCCCTTATTTGCCATCAGTACATAATCATCTGAATCAGATTCTGTTTGCACTACTTCACAGTTGAATCCTTTTGGATTATACCAAGCTTTAGTCTTGTGTGTTTTTTTCTTTGTTTTCTGTTCAAAGTGGTTGAGCTTGTGATAAAATGTGCAATGTACAGTGCTGTTCAATAAAAGTGACTCACCGTATCCTTTGAATTTAGCTCAACTTTCTTTTCATCGTAGAAGAGAACATTCTTCCAGTCTTCTACAGTGAAATTTTTTTCAAGTCTCTTGGCTTTGTTGGCTTTGCTTATTAGCAGCTTAAACCATCGTGTACAAGATTTGTAGCCTTGTTCTAACAGCCACCAACGGACTGTTGAAGAGGCAAGACTAACACCTTGCTCTTCGCTTAGACTGGCTGCAATTTCTTGGCTAGTTATAGTCCTATTCTTCACAACTTCTCTCTTGATTACCCCACCAGTTCTATCATCAATCTTTTTCTTTTGTCCCCTTGTTTCCTTCCTTGGAGCATGAGTGGCATCATTATGTGCCCTAAGCACTCAAGAGACAGTTGATTGCGAGGTTATAGCAATTTCTGCAATTACTCTCGTAGACTTGCCTGCTTTTGAGAGGGCAATAATAGATGCCTTAAGTGGTTCTGATGCATGTTTGTACCCTTTCATCTGGTTAGTGACTTGAGTGGCTATTTCAAGCTGTTTTTATACTGTATGAGGTTTTCTGGAATATTCTGGAATACTCTAGATTTAATTTAAGCTATTCTGGAATTCTCTAGAATATTGTTCTGAGTGTATTGTAAAATAGTTTTCAATATTTTATCAAAAGCTCTTTAAATTTACCAGTTTAATCATTAGAATGCGATATCTGAGTCACTTTTTTTGAACAGAGTTTCTTCCTGAATCTCATTTATATCCAAATTTATAATTATCAATAGAATACCTTAGGGTGAATAAACTTTTTTTCTAGGTGGTCAGGAAGGGGTTTTTATATCAGTAAGATTAAAAATTATTTTAACCCTAAAAACAATAGACAAAAAATATTTTAGTAAAAAAAATCAGGTGAGTCACCTTTATCGAACAGCACTGTATGTCCTTTTTGTAGTGCAAATCACTACCACAACTGTAACACTCTTGATAAGTTTAAAAATTTGAAGAGGGGCTCCTCCTAGTTTTCCCAGTCATTTTATTTTTGCTCAAAGTATTTGTTTTTTTCTACTGACCTGGATTTCTTTTCTTGTAGTTTGTAAATCTCACTACCAGCACGTCCACTTCAATAGTTTCTGGCCTCAGTAGTAATCCCAACCATCCCAATACCACAACACACATGAGTCTCGCCATTTACTGTGGTCAACGAAATTCTCTTCCTCCTCCAGGTGCTACACAATCCTTTGCTGACTATTGTCTGGGAAGAGCCTGAGTCAAGGAGTGCTGAATGCTGTGATCCATCGACATATACAGGCAGTGTCTCATCTATATGCTTGAGGAAGAGACTGACGCTGATGTCTTGTCCCCAGCCTCGTTTCCCAAGCATATGTTTCCCTCCTGGTTGCACTGGTAGCAACGCATGCATGCTCTTCACCTCTTGTATTCTCTGGCCAATTGGGCTTGACACCTATAACAGGTTATTCTGTGTTGGTCCTAGTAGTAGACTGTACAACCATGATGTCCAGCTCTCCCTTATAATGGTTTGGGTGTGGTCTAACAATTGGTCCAGTGGTAACATGTCAATGCTGGAGTTCACTGACAACAACTCCTTAACACTCAGTGGGAGCCCAGCCAGCCATTGCTCTCTTGAGCAGTCTTTCAAAATATCATGCTAGCTTTTGTAATGCTACCATGTAAACAGCTACTGCTTCTCCCAGCTGTAGCATCTGTGCCATGAACTCTTCATAAGTTTCCGAGTGGGACAGGGCAAATGCCTTGAAAAGTACAGCCTTTAATCTTGCAGGGTCTTCTTTATCAGTCTCCTCCATCTGTTGGTACACATCAAATGCATCTCCGACCAGTCATAATGGAATGACATGCTTCACTCTCTTCAGCCCATTCAAACAGCAAATTAATTCCACTTTCTTAACCCATGATAAAAGTGGAGTAGAACCATCAAATTCTGGAATGAGGTATAAATCGAATTTACCATCAGTCAAATGCCAAAATAGCTTGTAAACTCTCTTGTGAGGATTGACGCAGGGAATCTATTTCAAATCCACGACTCAGGAATTTCAACACTGCAATCTGCCATGCTTGACACCTTCCTCACACTGTCCATTGACCTGTCTATTTATCTACCTCTGAGCCCCCATAGCTTTTGTACATCCAATGGCTGAATCAAACCACATGTCTACATATCATGCTTAATCCATGTTTTCTGCATTCTGAAGGACACAAGTTCAATTCAGGCAGGCAAGACACAACTGGGTTCTCTTTCTCTGATGAACCAGTAAGTTGTTATTCAGTTATTAAGTTATGGGTGCACCTTTTTATAAGTAATTTCTTCCTTTTTTCCAACAGTTTTCATATCATGTTCTCAAGGTCATTTTTTTCATAATTTGAAAAAATTATATTGTAAATCATTTTTAGAGCCAATTATTTCTAAAATTTTGTTATATTATCTTGCCTTATTCACATGGTGCATGAAAGGAAATTTTTGTGCAAGACTTTTTGTAAAATTTGTACTTTGTTATTGCTGTAACCTAGGGAAGGTTACTGAATAGAATAATCAAACAAAGGTTGACAATGAAAAATAATAATTAGGACAAGAACAACGCATATAAGATTTGCCAGCAGCACATAAAAATAGTAGTCAACTGCTAGAAGTGAATCAAGTGAATTCCACAATGAATCTCCAACTGCAGACTAACATACAGTATTTACTACCGTATTTAAGTGAATGGAGACATATCCATTATTATCCGTAGGTATGCTACAACACTTATATTGCTTTATTTCTGTATAATAAATGTTCATAATTTTGAAATTTCACATAGTAATTTCAAGTTATTTGTTATTGTATGTGCCTTTTTTAATATTTGGGATAATAATGTGGACGTTCTCTCTTCTCTTATTCCCTACTAAGAAAAAATATTCTTTTGAAACAACATCTCAGATAAATCTTTTTCTTTGCAATCAAAATAAAATTTATTTATCTGTGGCAACAGTTGGGTGTAATGCAAATGCTAAATTATTAACAGGGGAAAAGGCAGAATTATAATATGATTGTTTCTACTAAAGAGAAAAGAATATCTTTTCAGTTGCATTACTAACACACATAAAGAATTATGATTAAGAAAGCCATTTCAACTGAAGCAATGATGAGTCACTATTGTAATAAAAGATAAAATGAATATTTTTTTTTGTTAGATGAGCAATGTGTCAGAAGCTGGTTGGCATCAGAAACTGTCTGTGTAAGTAAATTTGACATCAAGTTCCTGTCTTGTAGGGGAACCCATTGAGTGGGGCCAAACACAGGCACTAGCCACACAGCAGGAAATCACCAAAGCTCAGTGGATATAAACACTTATCCTCTCCCAGATGTTATCTTGGCATGAAAAATATGCTATAAAGCAATGTGGGTATATATGTATGAAGCCCGATGTAAAAGGCCTAAAAAAAAATGAATTAGATTTTGAGCCAGGTAGTCTAGTTGTGGAATAATGGAAAATATAGGTTTTATTTTGTAAGTATTTACCAAGTTAATAAAATGCTTGCAGTAATAATAGGGGGCGTTGAATATCTGCCAACCTGACCAAGATTAAAAAAAAAATTCTCATGTAAGGTCATTTAATTTTGGGAAGTTGATTGACTGGGAACTTTTCAGCACCATCCTGTAGTAACTATATGTTAATGGTATTAAATAGGTAAGAAGACTTGGTTATATTTTTAAACAGATTTCTTATTTTGAGTGAACACACTATGGAATGACATGTTAAATAACACTGTCATGAATCATTCTGAGATAAATTAACACCATGCTGTTTTCTGGGCTTTCCATTCATTAAGATTTAGCTATGCAATTTTTATTTTATATTTGATTACTATGACTAAGAGGTTGCCAAAAATATTTTGTATTAAAACCAAGATGATCTGAAAGCAAACCATGGTAAGATAATTCTTTGTAATCTGTGGTGGGTACAAAATTTTATTATGGCTTCAAAAACAGACATTTTAAGTATATATTAATATATATGAATACAGGATGCAGCAGAAATACTTCCCACATAACTAGCAAATGTCTTTCCATTATGTAGGAGGTATTTCTGCCAGACCCTGTATATTAAAACAATTTGGGGGTAGAACAAGGATAAACAAAATATATTATTACTCACTGCAAAATGGTAGCTGTCTATACTTCTGAGATGTGGACTAAATAAAAGGTTTGGTTTAAAATTCTAATATATATCACCAGAGCATACAACAGCTGAAACATTGTGAAGATGAGGACAACAGTCTGAATGATGTAAATAGGGTAAGATGTAAGTAGTGTAAAATCAAAAAAATATAATGAAAAAACTGGTTATTGATCCTTGCTCTTCAGAGCTCAATTAAGGAAAAAAACATACGTGCACAATGACTAAAAAAAGAGGTGGAGAAAAAAACTACCAGAGAAACTTCTCCCTCCTTTGTTTTAATATATCTGTATATATTAATATATATTTAAATATTTTTGCAAGGGTACAAAATTTTATTATGGCTTTAAAAATGAACATATTGAAAAGAAATTCATAATAAAAAAAAGAGGTAACAAAAAAAAAAAATATATATATATATTACCCAAAAATGGTAATACCAAAATAAAACAACAATTATTTCAGTATTACTATTGTATGGTAATATAGATTTTTGTTACTCCTCTTCTTTGTTATGTATTGCTTTTTAATATATCTACTTTTATTGCTCTCATAATATATATTTTGAAAATGTTCATTTTTTTTTAAAGTCATTTTTAGTTTGGTGATTACACTAAATGCATAAGATTTTTATATATAAAATGACTTATTTGTATATTCTATTTTAAAGGTCCTTACAAAGCAGAGTTATAATAGACTCATTAAGACTAAGCAAAAGGAAATATACCAAAATGTGATATGTATTAGTCTAAAATGTTTTCGAAATTAGATAAAAATGTAGAGAGGTAATTAATGTTTGGATTTTTTTAATATAGACCTTTCATGTACAAACTGCTTTAATTAAGCTTGTATCATTCCCTGAAAGTCAAAAGAAAGAAAAAAAAAAAAATAAATAAAAAATAAAATAAAATAAAAAATTAAAAAACAAAACTTCACTTTCCACTGAGACAGGAAGAATCTCTGCCCTCTAGCAAGGGCACAGATGGTAGTTGGTAGAAATATACATTAATCATTTGCTGAATATAAAAGCCTTTAATTTGATTTGTGATTAATGATTTTATGGGAAAATATACTTTTGAGTAGGATCTGTAGTGAAATTCCAAAAAAGACTGAGAAAATATGTTTATTACTACAAAATTTAGGGAATGAATGAGGGAGCCAAAATATTTAAAATTATATTTTTTAGAATTTTATACTTATTTATATTATTTAATTTTGGACTAACATCCTCATCTTTGTTATCAAAACATTTCAGATGTTGTCTTCTGGCCATTTTCAGTTACCCTATAGCATTCAACCCACCCAAATTCATAAATATTGGCCATCAGTGTTCAACCTACTGTACACTGCCATAATATGGGATGTAAATAATACAGGAAGTCATGCAAACATTGAAACTTTGGTTACAAACAGTGAGATTTTGAGGGCCAATAGTGTCTCCCTGCAAGACTGTATCCTGTAGGAAGACACTGACTAGAATCTAACAATTGACTAAATGGAATCAATAAACATATACAAAACTGAAAACTAGAGTGACAAAGAATAAATTTAAATAAAAAAATCCAAGAATAACAGCTAATCTCTATCTATAAAAGGCAGGATGTGTGTGTGTGTGTGTAATGAATGCATGGCCACATTTTTGACGGATTGGCACCAAAATTTACATGCACATGCTCCAAGTTAGTGGGAAGGCCAAGACCAACTTTGCATTTCCCAACTGCCATCGATAGTGGAAATAATCGATTTTTTCATGCTTCTACGGCAGTTTTCATGTAGTTTGCGGCCATTTTCTACTGGCCAGAGTGAGAGCCTATAGCTGGCTGCCACAAATAGGCAGGAAAATTCTATTGGTCAGCGTGAGAGCCAACAATTGACTGACACGAATGTTAACTAGCATGCAAAATAAATCAATAGCTGCATTCGTTACAAGGGGGAAAAATTTAAATCTGCATGGCACTTTACTCCAATTGGCTCATTCGCTTGCTTAAACTCAAGGTTGATTCTGATTCCGCAGAACTGGGTTGGGTGTGAAAAAGTATTTGTTGTTAACATTCTTTTTTCATTCGGTTTTTCCAGTTCCAAGTCCTTTTTTAAAGCTGATCGTTTTGTGTTCATTTTGTTTAGTTCTTTTTTCGTAACAGATTTAATGTTTAGTATAGAGCTTAGAAAAAATTCGCAGTGTGAGATAGGCAAGAAGTAAGGCATGTAGAAACATCAGCATGGCAAAGGGCACTCCTTTAAAGGCAAGGAAGGGCAAAAATATTTTAAGTCAAGTGATAGCGATTGCTGTATGAGTTGTACAATTTTTTAATCAAGCACGGGCAACGCCGGGCCATGCTGCTAGTAATTTAAATAAGATAACCTCACCTATTTTTGCTTGATTCATTCATTTTTTATGGCTTATCAACCTTTGCAGGTTATTTAAAACCAGAAAATATTTTCAGATTGTATGCACATTCAAGCTTACAGTACCTAGAGGTGAACAAAACTTGGAAAGTTGAGTTACTAAAGGGAATTAACTGAAACTGAGATATCCAGAAAATGAATGTCACATAGAACTAGAATAATCTGCACCTGTGGACTAAATAAAGGGTTCAGTTAGAAATTCCATTATATATCAATTGAAGAAGGTTGGAGCATACAACAGCCAAAACTTTGTGAATATGACAATAAAGATGAGGACAACAGTCTGAACAATGTAAATAGTGTAAATAGTTACAATACATCATCTCAGGAGTACAGACAAATTTAACATGTTTTGCTTTTATTTAATTCATCAGAAAATGAAATATGAAGGAGAAAAGAAAATTCTGGTATTTTTTATTTTTCATTGGCAGACCTTATGTTTATCTGTCCTGTCAAGCAGTGTTCATGTGTATAAGTCATGTGTGTATGTGTGCCACAATTGTAATTGGTCTATGCAGGATTCGGTTGAAAGTTCAGATACACGTGAGGTCTGCTTATCAATGTAAAACAAAAATAAAAATACCAGAATTTTTTCTCCTCCACATTTTTTGAGGAAGCTTATTGCTGCCATTTTATAATTTTTAATTTCACACATACACATTATTTTTTATTTTTGTCGACTGCACAGTATAGTAGGGTCAGTTGGGCACCGTCTGTGAGAAAAGGAGCACAATGACACAATTCCCTCCAGAAACTTGGAAACACCATTCTGTACTGCTTGGCATTCATGCCTGAAGCTCCAATATAAACATTTCAGAGTGTTTGGGCATCAATATGAGGACAGTGAAGAGGATTCAAAAAGAGTTGAATGATATAGCCAGTCAACATGGCTGCCAGACAATTTCTGTGACCACATCACCCCTTACATCTGGCCACCTAACTCTCCAGACTGAACCCCCTTGATTATTATGTGTTTGTTGCAGCTGACCTTGTAAAACCAAAGATGACCTTAAGGCAAGGATTATGGCAGCATTCACCAACTTAAACAAGGAGATTGTCCAGAGAGATTCCGAAGTCATTTGGAGGCTGTTAGTTGAAGCCTATGGCGATAATATTGAATAATTTACTCTTTAGTATTTCAAGATATTTTTTGTGTAATTTTCTTAAATATATTTGTTAAAATGTCAGTGTTATTTTCATTTTTGTGTAATTTAAACAACAATTCATCCATCACACCATATATATATATATATATATATATATATATATATAGATAGATAGATAGATATTGCCATCTGAGGCATGATAGAGTAATGGATAGCAGCTCAGACTGAAGAATGTGAGAGCCAAGTTAAAATTCCAGTGGAATTCATTACATTCACTTACATGCTTGGGAAAGGTATGAACCAATCTTCTCCCTCTCACTATGGGTAAATAGTAGGATAGATTTGGTCCTATAGCCTTGGGCTGCAACCAGTCTAGGAGGAGGACAACTTTGAATTCAAAACCTAAAGAGGGTCATTTGGGGACATTGTGGCACGCTGTGCACCAGTTCTCTGTAATTGGAAGTGAAAGATGAAAAATACCAAACCAACATGATTGATGGATTGATTTGTTTTTTATGGCTTATCAACCTTTTGAAATTTATTTCCAACCTGAAAATATTTTCGGCTTGTAAAAATTGTTTGGAGATAATGATTTACTTATACAATCTTATACAATACATACCACCTACAAGCAGTGCATTCATACCGTTCCCAATGGTATTTGCATGGAAGTGAATATGACGAATGTGATTGGAAGTGGAACTTGGCTCTCCAATTTCCAATTACCAGCTGTTATCCATTAGACCACATAATATTCCCAAGTGGTCACCCATCTAGGTACTGACAATACAGACAAGATGAAGGCTACTATTAAAGCAACCTCAGTTTACCTCAATAGTGCCACAGGCTGATTGCTTGCATGTTATATCATACTGATGCAATAATTTGTAGAAAAAAGGTCCAACCAAATATTGAATACATAATGAATATACGTTTGAGAATATTATCATTTCTTTATCCTAATTTTTGTTTTTTTTATTGCTCTTATGAAATATTCTCATACTTTAAGATAGTGGATTTTTATTTTCATGAGCTGCAAACTGTAATCATCAAGATTAAAACAAAAGAAGTTTTGAAATATTTCATTTTATCTGTAAATAGGTATCCATTTATCTTTTGAGATAATGGTAGCACCCTGTTTGGTCAAAATTCAGTCATTTGGTGGTGAGACTGGAGTGGCCTCTCCAGAACACAGGTCTGGATGATGGTATATGGAGACTACATGCAACCCTGCTCTTGGATATACCAACAAGATATGAAAGAATACAGAATATTACATTTGGGGCTGACTTGGTTGCAGGAGTTGTAAGAGAGTTGTCAGTGTTTTTGACAGCCAACCACCTTCGAGGCTCCACTCTAGGTTTTCTATCTGGATTTACTTCAATAGCCTTTTCCGTTTTTGGATATGACTGATTTTAAACATCCACCACCTCACAGAGTTTTCCTTCCTCTAGATGGACTGTCTTCCTGGGCTGTCAAGCTCCATCTACGTGAATCTGCTGGTTATGAGATGCTAACTGTCCACCTTTGACTATTTTTTGACTTGGAGCTGGATTTGGGTATCAAAGGCGATTTGAGACACATGCCATGAAAGCATTTAATAGACAGTAGGAGCTTGTCCCCACTATCACCTGTTATGACAAACTTTTATCTGTAATGAATTTAGAATATATCAATGTTTCACTTTTCCAATTATTGAAAAAAAAAATGAAAAATTTCCATGCTAAAGTAAATTTCTGAGCTATACTTACAACACAAAAAAAGATAGTTACATATGATGAAGAGAAGGTAAAATTCTCAAATAATATATGGTAGACTATTTACATTATTCAGACTACTGTCCTCATCTTTGTCGCTATGTTTATCACAACATTTCGCCCGTTGTACACTCCAGCCTTCTTCAGGTGATTGGAATGCCGAACTGAACCCTTTATTTCGCTCACTGACAAGACCCAAAGAGTGTGAGTTCAATACCTGGTTAAGGCAGTGGAGAACTTTGAGAGAGGAATTAACAGGAGAACTGACATCCATTAGACATGGCATGTGGAACTAGAACAGTCTACCCCAGTGAGCGAAATAAAGGGTTCAGTTTGACATTCCAACCACCTGAAGAAGGCCGGAGCATATAACGGCCGAAACGTTGTGATAAACATGGCGACAAAGATGAGGACAATAGTCTGAATAATGTAAATTGTGAACATAATACCTCATCTCAGAAATATAGACAAATATATGGTAGAAACAGATATTTAATATAGATAAAAAGGTTGGATTATATTTATTTTATTTCTATGATGAAATTTGAAAGTTTTCAAATTAGTGTCTAAATTTGGTCTGTAACTATACCACAATTCTGATTTCTTTCTATTTAAAAACTTAACCTTCACGCAAAATTTTTAAATATGTAAACATCTTCTCTTTGAGTATAAACAGCTTTACATTACTTTGTTGTAGAAAAACTTGCATATTAGCCTGAAAAATTAATAGGAAAAAAAAATACTCTAACACAAAATAACAGGTGACTTATTCTTTTAAGTAATTTTAGTCTAGTACATTTTTAATCTTTTTGCATCAAACAAGGCAATAAAGCCACTAAGTCACAGGGACTTACTGAGTGTAAAAGAATATGAGAAAAAGAAAAACATTAAGGAGAGAGAACAATAAAAGAACAGGAATTAAGACAAAAGATAACAATTGATATTGCATTTAAATTTTTGAAAAACAAAGTTGATTGGAAACAAGAATCCAGAAGAGAGTTTCATAAGCAAAAAGTGCAAGAGAAGAAACTGTTAGCATAGAACATATGGCTTCATCTAGTCATCTTATTATGACCTTGAATAAGTTCTTGCTTTTTCCAACCAATGACATTCCCAAAATTGCGTGCATGTAGTTTCAGATGGTGACGCATCTATAAGGAAGTTCTATAAGCAAGCTTTTAAATTCAGTGCATGTCATTTCACCAAAGTGTAAACAACTTTGTTTTTCATAGCCTTAAACATGTCGGATTTTGTGCCAAAGAAAGTGTATTTGTGGGGAATTTTACTGCACTACTTTATTCAAAAGAAATCTGCAGCTGAAGCGCACACAATTCTTGTTGAGACTTAAGGTGACCATGCTCTGTCGGAAACAACATGCAGAGATTGGTTTAGACACTTCAAAACTAATGATTTTGATGTTGAAGATAAAGAACGTTCTGGTGCACCAAGAAAGTTTAAAGCTAAAGAATTAGAGGCATTATTTCATGAAGACTCATGTCAGGTGCAAGCAGAACTTGCAGAATCATTAGGAGCTGATCACACAACAGTTTCAAGATGTTTGAAAGCATTAGAAATGATTCAAAAGCAAGAACATTGGGTGCTGTACGAGTTGAAGCTGAGAGATGTCATATGGTGTCTCGTCATGTGTGAACAGTTGCTTCAATAGCAGAAAAGGAAAGGTTTTTTGCATTGTATCATGACCAGTGATGAAAAGTGGATACATGACAATAACCCATAAGCACAGGAGATTGTGGGGTAAGATTGGCCATGCTTCAACATTGGCAGCAAAGCTGAACATCCATAGTTCGAAGCTTCTTCTCCGAATTTGGTGGGATCAGCTGGTTGTAACTTATTATGAGTTACTCAAACCAACTGAAACTATCACAGAAGATTTTGCTATTGACTACAATTGATGCATTTGAGCTGAGCATTGAAGAAAAACAGCCGCTATACGAGCATAGACACAACAAAGTCTAGGTCATATGTTGCAAAACGGGTGAAAACCTACTTGGAAATGCTTAAATGGGAAGTTCTACCCCACCTGCCATATTCACCAGACATTGCCCTATCTGATTATCACTAGTTCCAATTGATGGCACATGGCCTGGCTGAGCAGTGCTTTCATTCTTATGAAGATGCAAAAAAATGGGTTGACTTGTGGTTAGCCTCAATAGACATGTTTTTCCAACATGGAATACAAATGCTGCCAGAAAGATGAGAAAAAGTAGTAGCTAGTGATGGACAATACTTTCAGTGACATGTTTCTATTCTTCTAATTTTTATAAATAAAACATTACTTTTCATGAAAATTAGTGAAAACTTATTTAGGTCCTAATACATGTAAAATGATGAGACTTATGCCATCAATCTAGCATTGCTCTTAATTTTGTAATGTCTCACTACCAAAGAGGAAAACTCATCAAAACAATTATCATGAAAATATTTATGAAAAAGGCACAAGGAAGCTACATTATGGTGGTGATAAAGTGACCAAATCAGATATGTCAGGCCAAGAATGATAACAGTGTAGATTCTTCTTTGGATTTTATAAAAAATCTCTGAATACATAGCAAAAGCAAGAGACAGGAACATGGTAGCAATATTCAATACATGGAAGAATGGTAGACTTATAAATGTGCAAGATAGATTCTGTTAAGATAGTACTAATTCAGAATAATGAGGAAAGGAGTAATTTCAGATATTGGGGAGTAGAGTGACTCAGAATAATTGTCAAATGGGTGGAACAGGCTGATGTCACATTCAGCTTAGTAAATAAAGCAGCTGACTATTATTGTCTATTATTTTTATTACTTCATACAAATTGAAATTTTTTCTCTTTCTTTCTTTCTCTTTCCCAAATAACCTAATATAGGCATAAGCTCCTTTCTGTAATTAAAAAAAAAGGTAAAAGAATTCAGTCAGAAAAAAAGGGAAAATTTGTGTCATAATTAGCTATTGCAGAACTATAAAATTAAACTTCAATATTTTTTTTATTTCTTATCACTTGAAAGTTTTTAAAAATATGTTTTATAAGCTTTTAAGCTAGTAAGAAACAAATCTAAAAATAAAATATAGAGAAAATTTTTATGAATATATGTGTGTGTATGTGTGTCATTAAAAAATATTATTTACAGTCACATGTCCCTTAAGGAACTGTGTTGTTGATCAATTCAAATACATAAATAATTATATTGGATATACTACAACATGCCTAACAAGAAGAGTCACATTACATCTCTCTGACCATAGCTCAATTAGGCCTCATTTAAATACACATGGAAACCTACGAAACTATCCACAACATATTCATTGATAATACAAATATAACAGTCACATGTAAAATAAGCCTAAAAATAATGGAAGCATTATTAATAAAGAAAGAAAAGTCTACACTCAATAATATTAACTATGAACACAGCCACAATAAGCTGACCGTGTTTGAAAAATAAAACATTCCTATAACTCTAGATGCATACATACAACAATCCATACATTCAGTTAAAAATAAAATCATCCTTGATAATAGCTAAAAGTATAGCCAAACGCACTTAGACATAAAAACATTTGGCCAATTTCTACATAATTTATATTCAGAAAAGAAGAAAATTGTAAGAACAAGAAAAATTAAATAAAAATTTAACCACAGTACCTTGTCAGTTGTTTTTAATGAAACTTGTATAAAAGAAGGATTACTGCCCAAATACACAATTATATATATATATATATATATATATATATATATATATATATATATATTTTTTTTTTGTGAAGTACGGTGGGCGTCAATGATTGAGCATAACTCAAAATTTCAATGTTAAGATAAAACAGTATTTAATTACTACTGCAATAAATACTTAACAGGAACAAAGAAGTAAAAGTCAACCAAAGATAATTAACCATTTCAGTGAATCCCTTGTTGCTCAGCTTAGCATCCGGTAAATCCTAAAACTAAACCCAAATCATTGATGCACACTAAGTCACATTCAATAGTCACTGTTTTCGGCCCCACATTTCCTACTATTATGGCAGCAGTAGGAGGTACTGTAACTTATAAATATAAAAATACAAATTTCTTTCCCCAATGGCCTCTTTCCCAATTGATCAGACATGGCCGAGCTGAATGGAATTACTTGAGGAACAAACACGGTGACAAACGATGGAAGGCAAGATATAGAGGTAACAAGTAAATAGTTTATTAAAATATACAAATAGGGAGAGGGTAAAACATGGGGTAAAACAAAAGCAAGAAGACAAAAATAAATGTTGTGGCTTAGAATAGTGGGGAGAGGGGACTTATCCTCTCAGAAAGGTAAACAGTAGTTAACAAATGATCTTGTGCCAAACCTGCACGTAATCACAAAACATGAAAAGATAAAATGGGAAACATGTAAAAGAAACAATGGACTTATCTGGTAGTTTGTTACTTACGTTACATCGATGACATTTTATTTATTTACCCACAGAAACATGATTTAAACAAAATCACTGATAGATTGAATAGAGTAGAACCTACTATAAAATTTACCCACGAACTTGAATCGAATGATTCTCTACCTTTTCTAGACATACTACTTACTAGAAATAATAACAAATTAGAATTCAGAGTATATCATAAACCCACATGCAAAAACGACTATTTACACTTTTACTCTCACAATGATACTAGGACTAAGAGAGGTGTTATTATTGGATTTTACTTGAGAGTTCTTCGAATCTGTTCAGCAAAATATTTAGATGACGAATTTAGTTATATGTTGAAAATGAATGTTTTTTTGTTGTGGCCATGAAGAGACCAATAGTTCGGTGGGATTTGTTGTAAGTGAGTCTACAAAATTTCAAAGTTATTTTGTTGCAAGTGAGTCTGCAAAGTTCAAGGTAATATATATGCCAATATGCATGTCTGTGAAGCACACATTAATGAAACGTGTGTGACTGTTTCATGTGCTAGCAGTAATTCTAAAAACCCAGTGAGCAGTGAGGGGGTACGAGATTTACTTTAGTCGCAGCTTTTTATATAGGAAAATCATTGCTGACTGACACATTGTCGTGTTTAACATGTGTTGTGGCTGGCCTGGTTAATTGTTCCACTTCAGATCTGTCTGCTGACTGTCCTGTTTCAGATCTGATCCTGAATGTTGCCAACAAGCCGTTTTTATCTTTTTCGGGTTGGCTTCAAATTGCTGAGTCCCACATGGTAATGTACTAAGTATCCCAAGCATGGACCTATTTCCAGGTCATTTGCAGTTCAACCACATGGGTGGCATAGAAAGCACATCATATGACTTTTCCTATTCAATCAGGTTCAAGAAAACAATTATTTTATTTTGGAGTCGTGTTCTGTACAGAATTATAAAGTTTTTTTTGTATCTACTGAATGAGATTTATTTGCAGGCATCTCTTACCTGTTTGTACTTCACTTATTGGCCGTAAACTGTAGAAGTCTATATCATATATATATAATTATACTTAAGTTTTAATTTTAAAAAATGAATTATTTAAACAAGAAATAAATAAAAATAAATAAAAACAGAATACACCTATATTTTCAAAATTTTTTAGAAAACCCCAAAATATAAAAAAAAATTAAAAATTAACCTAAATATCTCTGATACCGGAAATAACATTGTTGGTGTGAAAAGTTAAAAAAAAAAATAGGAAAAAAACAGAATAGTGAGAGAGTATAAGGAGACAAGAAAATTATGAAAAGAAGAAATAACCACAACATTGTACAGGTGTGCACGAATGAACATACACACAAAGAAAAAAAATAAAAAGCAACCTGACATCAATAAAATGCACATAAATTATTTCTTCTAACTTAATATGAAAATGAGAAAATCTACAGACAATTGCTGATACCTCCTAATGAGTGGACTGAACAATTATACAAAAGTTTGTCTACAACATAACAGATGGTTTTAAACTTTAGAATAATTTTATTAAGCTTTGTAATGTATGAGGGTTGGCCAAAAAGTGATACCTGTTCTAATTTTAAATGTATTAAAATTCCTAGTATTTTAAAGCAATACGAATGTTATGTTTTATAGATTATGCAAAAGCAGAAAAATTTTGTTAGAAACAAAAAGAAAAGAAGAGAGTGCTGGATTGCTATGTGGCATCCATCCTCTTATATGGCAGTGAATGTTGGACAATTTCTCTAAGAATGAGGGGAAAAAAATAGTAGCAGCAGAAATGTGGTTCTGCAGAAGGATAATGAAAATTCCATGGAGAAAGTGAGTAAGTAAAAGGAAGTCTTAAAGAAAATGGTAAAAGAAAGAACACTCATACTCAGGAAAACTAAAATTCTTTGGGCACAAAATGAAGAAGTAGGGCTTGAAAAAAATCCTAATGGGACATATTGAGGGTAAGAGAGAGGGTATTTTGACATGGTGTAATGGTTAGCAAGCTTGTCTTGCGAGATCAATTATGACTGAATAGTGAGTTTGCTCCTACTTGGTGCCGCATACTTTTGTCCTTGTGTCATATCTAAGCTACACTTAGAAAATACTGAAGGCAAGAGAGATAGAAGAAGGCAGTGAACAACTTACCTGACAAGCTTATGTGAATGGATGACGGAACAGTGGTGCAGGGTGATTTCCTTAGCAAAGGTGAAAAGCTGCTAAGAGCCACGTGAGATAGAAAGTTATAGAGGGCCATGATTGCCTATGTCCTGAAGGGACCAAGCATATTGAAGTATTTTAAAGCTACAGACCAGTATCATTAATCCCAAGAAAAGCATTACCTTAATTTTTCCTATACACAATCCTCTTTAAAAATGGCTGCTGCTTGAGATACATATAGAAAAATATCTATCATAGAATTTCTGTTTTGGGAAGGAGAAAGTGCTGTAAACATTCACATTATGTTAGTGAATATTTACAGAAAGGTTGTACTTTATCTAAGCACAGTGATTAGTAGAGTTAGAATCCAGGGAATATTCATTATCGTATATTTTGTGTGATTCTATTATTGAATTTGCTGTAAAAAGCAATACTTTTTGACTGACTACCACATTATAATTGAGAAGGAAATAGATTATGCTGAGGACTACATTTGGAATTCAGAGAGTTTTGTATTCATTATGAAAGGCTATGTGTCATTCTATTATTGAATCTATTTTAATTAAAGAGAAACAGGTATTAATTTTTGACCAACCACCACACTCCAGTTGAGAAAGGAGATTATGTTGAGGACTAGATTTGCAATCCTGAAACTTTTGTATTCATTAAGGTATGCTGTATGATTCTATTATTGAATCAGTTGTAATTAAAGAGAAACAGGTATTAATTTTTGACCAACCACCACACTCCAGTTGAGAAAGGAGATTATGTTGAGGACTAGATTTGCAATCCTGAAACTTTTGTATTCATTAAGGTATGCTGTATGATTCTATTATTGAATCAGTTGTAATTAAAGAGAAACAGGTATTAATTTTTGACCAACCACCACACTCCAGTTGAGAAAGGAGATTATGTTGAGGACTAGATTTGCAATCCTGAAACTTTTGTATTCATTAAGGTATGCTGTATGATTCTATTATTGAATCAGTTGTAATTAAAGAGAAACAGGTATTAATTTTTGACCAACCACCACACTCCAGTTGAGAAAGGAGATTATGTTGAGGACTAGATTTGCAATCCTGAAACTTTTGTATTCATTAAGGTATGCTGTATGATTCTATTATTGAATCAGTTGTAATTAAAGAGAAACAGGTATTAATTTTTGACCAACCACCACACTCCAGTTGAGAAAGGAGATTATGTTGAGGACTAGATTTGGAATCCTGAAACTTTTGTATTCATTAAGGTATGCTGTATGATTCTATTATTGAATCAGTTGTAATTAAAGAGAAACAGGTATTAATTTTTTACTGGCGTTTGTAGTTCCAATTTATTTTAAAACTGTTTTGCAATACTTTTTTTTTTTAAAGAAAATCCACTAGATATCCATTCTTTCTCACACATAAGTTCCCTTGATTCTGTTATGCTTTGTTGTAATACTTAAGTCCTGTAGCACGTTTTAATCAATACAACACAAGTTCTCTTATTTCATTAGCTATATTAAACATTGGTTTCCTAATGGAATAACTAGTAATTCTTCCAAAATGAAGTTCTGCAAAATGCATTACAGGAACACCCCAATGCCAATTTGTGTTAGACAACAACTGCTTTATGAAATATAAATAGTAGTTAAATGTGAACCAGAAAATGAAATTAGTAAAGCATGATTAAAATCTAGACATGGATACTGATACTTTTGCATTTGTAGCCTTAAAGAATGCATCCAATTTCTACTGTGCAAGGTGTGCTACATATTTGAGAAAACTAGCAGATCTTAAATGGAAGATGACCTCATGTACTGTTACATGCTGTGTACCAAATTTTAAAATTTTCTTTTTCAGACATATCAAGAGCATTAACATGCCAGCTTCCAGTCTGACAGGGGAAATGTTTGTGGCATTACTTGTCAACCGCGGTGTCTTCAGTTTCTTGAAAGTGGCAAGGTTTTTGTTTTGTTTAATGGAATATCAAGTTCTTATGAGTTATGTAATGCTGAAATTTAATTTTCTTGGAAGATTTGAAGTAATAACATGTGCTATTCTGCTGTCATAATTAAATACATAGTTGATTGTTTGGTGCATATACATGTTTGTGTGACCATAATTACTAGAGGCAGTGATATGTATGTTTTATGTTGTAGTTTTACTAAAGTCATATTTTGCAATACAGCTTGATTTTTTTAAGAAATTGTAAGATATTATATGGATTAGTGTCATGGAAAAGTTATTTCATATTGGTTTTTCGGTTGATTTTATTTAGCAACATATCAACTGCTGTGGGTTATTTAATGCTGACATTTAAATATTTTGAATGCAATTGCATGCCTTCAACTACAGATAAAATATATTGTTGGTCATTTTTACTATAAATATGTATTGCTGGTAATTTTTACTATAAATATGTATTTTTATACTTTCATAAAAATTGTAGAATATTATATAGATTAATGTCATGAAAGAATTATTTCATGTTGATTGATGTATTGTTGGTAATTTTACTATAAATAGCTATTGTTGGTAATTTAAAAAAAAATAAAAATGTATTGCTGGTATTTTTACAATAAAAATGAATTTTTATACTTTCATAGTGATTTGTTTTTGTTTGCCTATAACTGGGAACCTAACAGATGCTAACACCCAAGTCAGGGTGAACCTAAGAACAAACGAAATTAAGAGATGGTTCTATTCTCCTCAAAACTTCCAATCTCTTGATCAGAAGCCTTGCTACCAAATGTAGTTTATCATCACACCAAGGACTAGAAAGCAGCCAGGGGAACAAGAAGACTGACATGGCTTTGTATAGAAACCATAAATGTATTTTTGGCTTCCATCATCCATGATAATCTTGGAATTCATAAGCAAAAATGAACCATTTCATATTGCCCAACTTTTTCCTGCAAAGTATCAGAGTCAATTTATATTACTTATATTGAGTTAGTGGATGCAGTAGTCAAGCCATAGATCAATGTCATAGTTGAAACTCTAAATGATGTACAGGGTGCCCAGTAAAAAATGGTGAATTTATTCTTTGCAATTATACACCAGCTCTAATTGTTCTATCTCAGTGGTTCTATAAAAGCCCAGATCTGAATGTTATGGATTACTGTATATGGTGTATACTCCTAACTCACTTGCAAAACTGTCATTGTGACATTGTCAATATTGATTCATTGAAGTGGAACTTAATTGAAGCTTGGAATGAAATTCCACAAATCTACTGCTTTGTGGTTACCACACATACAACTTTATTTTGAACATTCAAGCAAATATTTTGAACATCTACAAATCTATAATAACTGTTCAGTTCGTGCATGAATCATGATAGCTAAATAAATTTCTTTCTGAATTTACTGTTTTTTACTGGGAACCCTGTAGTAGGACCCTGCTCTTTCCAACACAATCCAGAAGTGGTTGCAGAAGAATTTTCATGATCATGTCAGCCCCAAAATATGACCTCCTTGCTCTCTTGATTTGAATCTGTTGCATTACTATGTATGGGTTGTTGTCAAGAGGTACATCAATGACCCACAATAACAACTTGTTAAAAGAACTAGGGTGTTTTTGGATGATGTGTGCAGATATTTTTGGAAATATACTGATTTTTACTACTAAATGTTTGCTTTTTATTAATAATTTATTTTAAATTCCCTTTTTTTATCATTTCATCCCAAGCAAGGCAAAAAAGCTACTAAGATGCAAGAAATTACTGAGTGTGAAAGAATCTGAGAAAAACATTGAGGTGAGAGGACAATAAAAGAACAGGAATTAAGAAAACTGTAGAGTGAGTGGCCATAGTTAAATGTAAACAAGTGACGGAACTGCCCAACAACCAAAATTGACAATGTTTGCAATAAACAATAAGAAAAAAAGAACAGGGTCAAAAATAATATAAAGCAAGCAAACAATATATGCAAAGCAACAGTAACATGGCAAAAAGTTCACAAACTAAGAATTGGAGTTACACACAAGAGAAAGTTTGTGTAAGCAAACATAACATTCTGACTTCAAGACAAGACAGAACATTACTGAGTCATATGAATCTGAGAACTGGCTTATTTTATTGGCTAGAAAGAAATCCCAGCATGCATTTGTGTGCTTCTGCTTATAAATTGAGGAGAGAAAAAGTATTTTGCAGTCATTCCTACTGCAGATAATGACTGATACTTCATTTAAATTTTTGAATATGAAAGTTGATTGGAAATCAAGATGCCAGTAAAGAATTCCACAAGTGAGAAGTGTCAGAGAAGAAATTATAGCATAGAACTTATGGTTAAATCTAGCAATTTCAACTGTAAAATGATGAGACCTAGCTGCAATATACATGAAGCTTGGTGAATCATTACTATTTTAAATATCGTCCTGTTACTAGCACATCACATTTTGAAGAATGAAGCAATACTATATTGTTCTTAAAAGACTGTTCATATTAAAATTGGGAACTTTTGTTTAAATAATGGGTGTGTAGCCAAGTGGTTAGAGCATTAGTATTCCAACTATGAGATCTTGGTTGTTTTGCCGAAGAGGTAACTTGATTTAGGGGGACAATCCCAGTGTGTGGCACCATTGGGAAGTGCCTGAAAGCCACACCATGGTTTGATCAAAACCTTGTGAGTGAAAGTGGGTAGACAAAACTGTTTGGAAGCCATCAATAGTTGTACTAGCATAAAGTCACAAATCATTGTGAATTGGGGCTTGAGTGTACTGGTCTTGTTCAACGACTGATCACAGCTGATTGTATTCTATCACAGAGACACTGTAAGGTCCACTCAGCATAGTTGCAGTATAAACCACAAGTTGGCCCTGTCAGTATTGAAGAAACATAAACTGTATTTGAACAGGTATCTGTAATAGGGATTAGCTAGCTATCCTAGTAGACTCCATAGTCTCCTGAAACTAAGAGATGCTTAGATGTTTAAAAAAGCATAGAAAAAATGAACACCTTACCTATTTCTATTAAAAGTATTCATTAAGTTCTCAGCAGACATTACTAAAAATTATAATAAGCAGATTATATGAGGTTTCACATATTATATTTCACAGATCTGATTACTCCAGTTCAATGTATGAACAAAAAAACATAACCAAATGTTTTTACTGACAATGTGAATCTTCAGTTTTTATGTTGCAAAACAGCAGCTATTATCCTAAATCTAAGGTAGCTTATCTTTCCTTTTGCAGTCTTGAGGAAAAATTTTAGGAAAAAAAAATGAGGATGAAAGGTGTAAATGTCACTTGAGATTCTCTGCTGGTATTTGGTATGCCAAGCTCATTTTCAGGCATAAGAAATGCCAGACCCTGATACATAGTGAAAAATTTTGGCACAGTCAGATATGCAATAATTTGCCAACAATCATTTTAATGATTGTAGTACTTTTGAAGTAACAGAAATACAGTTCTAAAGAAGGATGCTGAGAATACCATGGACCGAACATGTGAGAAAGTTTTAGAGAAAATGAAAACAAAAAAGAAACTTATACTTAACATCAGAAAGAGGTAACCAAAATTTCTAGGGTACATAACAAGGAAAGAGGGTTTGGAAAATTTAACACTCAAAGAACATATTGAAGACAAGAGGGGAAGAGCAAAACAGCTTGTGTAAATGGATGCAGAACAGGGTTAAAAGAGATAGCAAAAAGACAAAACTTACTAAGAGATTACAAAGGACAAGGATATATATATATATATATATATATATATATATATATACACACACCTGTATATGAAAAATAAAAATGGGATCTAATACATATATATGCTTGGCTGGATGTATAGTTGATTTTATTTAGTGGCATATCAATATCTATTTTGAATACAATTTTATGGCTACAACTACAGATAAAATGTATATATTTATTTTGCTATAAAATGTATTGTTGGTAATTTTATTATATGTATCATTGGTAATGTTTTATATAAAATACATTGCTGGTATTTTTACAATAAAAATGTTTATACTTTCATAGTGTTTGTTTTGTTTGGGGGTTCACTATTTTTCCATAGCTGGGACCCTAACAGGGGCTACCACCTTGATAGGCACATGTATGTAAGAATGTACATGTGTTTATGTATGTATGTATGTATGTACATGTGTATGTGTGGTTGTATGTGTATGTAGGTATGTGTGTGTATACAAAAAAAGTTCCTGAATTAAACTCCTACAATACCAAATGTCTTTGATAGAGATAAAACAAGCAGGCACAGAGACATACAGACTCTTAAAGTGTCAAAAGCATAACATGATAAGCTAGAGTAATTAATGTGATTTACAACAACCAACTTATCCTCAGAGATCCCAAGACACTCTCCAAACACAAAGTTTTGTTTTTCTTCTTTTAGTTGAGTAGATGACACCAAAGAGAACATAAGCTTTTTTCTCAGGTGAAATGCATCTTCGATTAAAAGTTTTCCACTTTGTCTCATCATCTTCACTTTTGTTTCAGATACACACATATACATATATTAAATACATATCATACACGCACACATATATATTTCAATTGACTTTTTTAATAACACAAAATAATTACACATAAAATGCATCAACTTATTTTAACCTTTAGAGTTCGTTGTGCCACTAGGGGAACATATTTTAAGACATATTTTTGATACTAGACAAGCATTAACTGTAGTTTAACACAATGCCTAAGAACATATTGTACTTTAGTCTTTTCTGTGTATATTATTAATAAAACAATAAAAACGAATGCTTGTCTGGTATTAAAAAGTGCCTGAAAATGTTACTCTTGTGGGACTTCTTCTATGTGCCATGTTCCTTTCAGGACATAAGTGATAATGGTTCTCCACAACTTTCTATCTTATGTGGCTCTTAGCAGTTTTTCCGACTTTGTTAAAGCCCCCACTCCCAGTTTTTCTGCAATGCATTCACACAAGCTCACCAGGTGGCTTGCTGCTTTCCCCTATCTCTCTTGCCCTCAATATGTCCTGTGTAGGTTTAGTTCTCCAAGTCATTCTTGTTATGCGTCTAAGGAATTTCAGCTCTTCTTTTCATGATTTGAAGTGTAAATGTTCTTTCTATTGCCATTTTCTTCAAGACTTTCTTGTTGCTTCCTCACTTCATCCATGGAATTTTCAGTATCCTTCTGTAGAATCACATTTAATGGGAAATAAAAAGTTAATATTGATATGTCTTGACAACTCTATTTTCAAATAGATGACCAGGTCAGATAAATGTGCTAAGTCTTTTATAATTTATAGCCTATACATTTTTTACATATAAAAATTTAAATGCAATATCAATTATTACCTTCTGTCTTCTTACTTCCTGTTTTTTTATTGTGCTCTCTCCTTAATAGTGTTTTTTCTTATATTCTGTCACACTAAGTAATCACCTGTATCATAGTGGCTTTGTCTTCTCCAGAGTGAAAAGAGTAAAAAAAAAAATCAATCAATAATTTAGATTTAACAAGATGCTAAAAAGACCAGCATTTTCTTAATAAAATTATAATTTGCATTTCTCATTTAAGAAATTCTACAGTTTTAAAGTCAAGACGAACTTATATAAATTATTATTTTTCATTATTTCTGACATTAAATTGAATAATTAAAATTTGCTAGCATATGATTACTGATAATGACTAAATCTTCTAGGTGTCATGTCCATACAAGGCTGTGAGTGATAATGGCTCTCCACAACTTCCTATCTCTTGTAGCTCTTAGCATTGTTTGCCATTTTACTATCTCTCCACTGTGTTCTGATCTATTTCCATAAGTTTATTAGGATTGAATCATCGATTTGATTTTTATGCCTTATCAACCCTTTTGAAGTTATTTAAAACTAACATATTTTGGGATTGTAAGAATAATTTACAAATTAATACTGCATTAACAATTTTTGAGAATAACAATGGATTTTCCAGATACAAGTTCTACTATTTAACCCACAGATGGGGTGAGAAAAGACGGATTCATACCTTTGCCAAGGGTATTTGCACACAAGTGAATGTAACACAACTGCCCGGAATTTGAACTTGGCTCTCCAATTTCTCATTTTGGACCACTATCCATTAAACCTCCAGCACATCCCTGCCATTTGAAAGGTTATTTTGCTGCTTAACAGGTCAGATGGAATAGACACAGAAAATTGTGAAAGAATATGAAACTCTTTCTTCAATACAAACACGAGTTGACTGAAGTAGAGTTAAGTCATAGCACAATGAGGAAGATTGAGCTCTGTAGCTATATGTGTGTCCAGTGTGGTGATGACACAGTATCCCTAGGTGGAGAGCTTCCTAGACTGAAGCTAATGGCCAGAGAAGGGAGATTCCTTGGTGAAATCAATAGCCAAATGCCATGACTAAGGTGAGTCTTCAAGTTGGAAGATATCAACTGTGATCTGACCTAGAGAGGGATGGACTCTGCCAGGTCTACTTGTTCAAGACACACATGGATGAATACTTTTTCAGCTTTCAACCCAGATATGTGGAAGGAACTGGTCAGATACTCAGCTACACAGCAATCTTGCGATCACACCCTGTCATGAAACTGATGATGATGATGTTATTAGGTAGTTATCTTTACTTTTTTTGACACTTCATTTTATACTTAAAGTCAGCCTTATCTTCCTACAGTTTAGACTTGGCAGCATCTCGGATTTCTGTTGATTGCTTTTTTCTAAAAATATTTCTTCCTGATGCTTTTAAATCGAACCAAAATTTCAAATACTTTTCAAACAAAAATTACATTCAAGAAAACAAAATTAAAATAGGACTTATAGTTAAAAGTAAAAATATCATTTTATTTATTTTTTCCAGGAAATTTAACTTTGCTTTTCATGAAATTGAGAAAAGTTTGAATGCAGCTTGTGTTTTGGTTAATATTCAAAATCTGTTTTTCTTATTTAGTTTTTCTGTTACCATCCAGCCTTTTTAGTTCCAGGTCTATGTCTGGATATAGAGGCACTTACTTCATTATGAGCAGAAAAATACAAGAATTTATTTTTACATAATTTGGATTAAAGTAAAAGAGAGAAGTGTGTGCAAGACATTGCTATAAAACTATGAAAACAAAGTCATACATATGAACATTTGGAAGAGAATCATGAGGATGGTAATGCTAGTGATGGTGGTGTTGATAAATATTCTTGAGAATGGTAAAGTCAGTATCTATTAGCTCAACTGATCATAGGAGCAGTAGCAGCAGAGACAGGTGGAATACAACAGAATCAGGTTTCAGGAGAGATTTTCTAGCAGAACTAACCTGATATTTTTAGAAATCTATAATGTAAGTATAAAAAGAAAGAAAAAGGTATAAAGAAGAAAGGTAAATATTTGATAAGCAATGGTAGGAATTAGCAATGGAAATAAGATTCTTGGGGAATGATCAACAGAAATATGTTGTATAATTTTTATGGTAAGCTGGTCAAATTATATTGAAAATATCAATGGTCTGCTTAATGAATAAAACATATTACACATTTCTAGACGGTGCGATGGATAAATTGCCGTCTAAATTATATTAAAAGGAAAATAACATTGACATCTCATTTTAACAGATATATTTACCAAAATTATGCAAAAATATCTTGAAATACCAAAGAGTAAATTTATTCAATAAGATCACCATTGGCTTTAACTATAGCCTGCAGACAATTTTGGAATCCCCTGCAACTCTTCTGGACAATCTCTTTGTTTACATTGGTGAATGCTGCCATAATCCTCGCCTTCACTTCATCATTGATGTTACAAGGAGTTTTGTTGGTCTCACTCAACTGCACGCCAAACAAAATAATCAAGGACGTTGCAGTTCGGAAAGTTAGGTGGCCAGATTTAAATGGTGATATGGTCGCAGAAATCGTCTGACAGTCATGACTGGGTTCTCCTGCTTGTGTGGCAGGGTGCAGAGTCATGTCGCCAGACATATGATCTTCCAACAGCGACATTGACTTCAACCAAAGCCTCCCAATGACATTGGAATCTCCTGCAACTCTTGTGGATGGTCACCTTGTTTAAGTTGATGAATGCAGCCATAATCCTTGCCTTCAGTTCATCTTTGGTTTTACAAGGAGTTTTGTTGGTCTCTTGCTCAACTGTGTCCCACACATAATAATCATGGGGGTTGCAGTCTGGAGAGTTAGGTGGCTAGATGTAAGTGGTGATGTGTTTGCAGAAATTGTCTGACAGCCATGATTGGGTTCTCCTGCTTGTGTGGCATGGCACAAAGTCCTGTTGCCAGACATAAGATATTCCAACAACCACCTTGACCCAAGGCAACACTACCTCCTCAAGACATTTGATGTAGGCCTCTGTGTTGAGTCTGAGGCCCTGTGGGATGATGAATGGAAGCATAATGTTGTGATCACTCCAAACGCCACAATGTCCTTTATTAAGGAGCAAGAACAATAAAAGAACAGGAATCAAGAAGATAGAAGATAATGATTGACATTGCATTTAAATTTTTGAAATTCAAACTCAACTGGGAAACAAGAAGCTGGAAGAGCATTGCACAAGTGAGAAGTGCAAAAAAAGAAACTGTTAGCATAGAACTTACAGCTACATTTTGCCATTTCAAGTGTAAAATTATGAGACCTTGCTGCCAATCTAGTACTGCACTTAAATTCATGAAGTCTAGGTACCTTAAAGGAAAGTTCATCAGAACATTTACCATGAAAGTATTTACAGAAAAGGTACAGATAAGTTACATTACAGTGGTGGGAAAATGACTGAAGCCTAGATGCCAGGTCAGCACCAATAACAATGCAGATTATACTTTTGATTTTGTCAAGAATTTCTAAACATATAGTAGGAGCACTATTCAAAGCATCAATGAATGGTAGTTATTAACTGAATTTTGATCAGAAATTTTCAATGATCTATATCACTAATACAGATCACGGAATTAAGTGCATTGACAAAAAAAGATATTAAGTTGAAAATAAATATAGGTTATGTAAAATGAAAACTTTTTCCACTTTGTCATAGATTTACCTAAAATTGTTCTTGATATCTATGAATTTATATATTCTTTTCCCATACTTGACCATATAAATATGGATTCTTATGTGTTTTATATATATATATAACATACTGTGTCTTCTTTGCTATGCACAATATGTGTTGTGGCATATATATTTACCCATTATTTATTTTATCATAAAATAAAAAATTTTATGTTTTAGTTAATGAAAGTTTACAAGTTATCAGGGAATTCTGGACAATTTCCCTACAGATTAAATATCGACTTGAGGCAATAGAGATTTATTTCCACAAAAGGATGCTGAGAATACTATAGATGGAAAACAATCAACAAAGAATTGTTAAGGAAAATGGAAACAAAAAAACCACATACTTAAAATCGGAAATAGATAGTTAAAATATGCGGAAAGAGGGCTTGGAGAATTTGGCACTCACAGGACATATTGAAGACAAAAAGGACAAAAGGAAACAGCTAGTAACTTACCTAACAAACTGGATAGCAAAACACAGACTGAGAGAGATAGTAAAAAGTTAATAGTAAATAGTTAACATTGTTAACAGCTTCAAAGAATAGGAAGTTGTGGAGAGCCACGATCGGCTGTCCTGAAGGGACATGGAAAATAGAAGAATTGTCTCCTAAAACAAATCTGGGTGGAGATATGACTCATTTTTTAAACATATGGTCCAAATTAAATTTTATGAATTGGTATCTAAAACATATGGAAAAAAATTATTCTACACTGTTTGCATTTGTAGTTGAAAAATCCAAATATTCAAGGCCTATAATAATATTTTTCCTTGCATATACAACCATTAAACTATGTCTGTAAAGTTCATCTAGCAAAGAAACTTTTACAAGGATATACGAATAATAATCTTTTAAAATTAATATTCTTTGCAGTTCAGCTTATTCTTCTTAAATCCATTATAACCAAATAGTGTAAACAAGAACATTTTCATATTCTTAAAGTAAACAAGAAATAAAAAAAAAATTATTAGAATAAAAACTAATTATTTGAACAATTGGATGGCACAGGCAATACAGGGTATCTATGTAAATGTTGGAAATTTTTCACACTCCATATTATATAAGCATCAGTCGCTACTAAGGAAAACTGGTCCACTTGTAAAATATATGGAAAATCTTTTTGTGACTAAATATTGTTGATTAGCATTCATTCGGCCTTTCTCTAAAAATTGAAAGAAGACATGAGTAGTACACAGTGACCAATGATATAGACCAAGTTTCTAATCTAAAAATTTGTAAATAAGAACAAGGTAAAGATAACTCTTTAAAAAAAAAAAAAAAATCAGGGATTTTAAATTTCTAGGGTACATAGTGAGGAAAGAGGGTTTAGAAAATCTAACACTTAAAGGATATATTGAATGCAAGAGAGACAGAGGAAAGTAGTGCCTAATCTACCTAACAAGCTTGTGTAAATGGTTGGCAGAATAGCAGTTAGACAAAATTAGTAAAGTTTTTCTAATCCCTATTCAGCCAAGAGCTACAAGGAAGAGAAATTATGGAGAGCCATGATCAGCCATTTCCTGAAAGAACACAGCACATAGAAGATGTACCTACATGAGCAATCATGGATTTCCACAACTTTCTATCGTTTAAAGTAGTGTTTGGCTCTTTACCATCCCTAGTTCATACTGGCACAGGGCCAGAGTAGTGAGTTATAATGAGATGAGCTTACTAAATCACTGCATTACAACCAATACCCCAAAACAACCTTGATCACTATATACTACTGCTGCTGCTGTTGCTACTACAATTAATTATTTTGTTGAAATTTCTTGATTAATAATTTGGAGTATACCATGGATGGAGCATGTAAGCAATGAGGAAGTTTTAAGGAAAATGGAAACAAAACGAAGATACTCTATTTTTTATTCATTTCATCCCAAGCAAGTGGGGAATGCCACTAGTATGCAGGGAGTAAAAGGGAGTGAAAGTGAGAGAAAAGACTAAGTATAGAGAGGATTGAGGAAAGGACAAACGATGAATGGGATTCAAGAAGATAGAAGATGGCGATTGATGTTGCATTTAAATCATTTCACTCCAAGAAAGTTGGGAATGCCACTAGTACGCAGGGAGTGAAAGTGAGAGAAAAGACTGAGTATGGGGAGGATTGAGGAAAGGACAAAAGATGAACTGGATTCAGAAAGATAGTGATTAACAGGGACATTTAAATTTTTGAAGATTGTAGTGATCAGGGAAGCAAGTAAACGGAAGGAAGTTCTACAGACAGGAAGTGCGAGAAAAGAAATTGTTGGAGTAGAAGTGGCAGCTGCATGGGAACTAGATCCCAATGAAGTATGCTTAAATTCACGTAGTAGTGGTACCAGGGAAAAAGCTTGTTAGAGCAGATGTCATGAAAATATTTGTATAAAGAGAATCAGAAAGGGACAATTTAAATTTCTGAGATAGATAATGAAAGAAGAAGACTTGGAAAATTTGACACACACAGGACATATTGAAGGCAAGTGAGACAGAGGGAAACAATGAGTAACAGACCTAATGAGATTGTGTAAATGGATGGTAGAACAGCAGATGGAAAGAATAGTAAAAAGACTAATACTGGTAAGAGCTACAAAAGGATAGGATGTGGTGCAGGGTTAGGATTATGTCCTGAAAGGTCATGGCACATGAAAGTAGTTATTTTTTAATTTGAATTTGCAGATTATCTAAAGCCTCCGTTGCTAGAAAATAGTAAAAGTGAAACACAGATTGACCAGTTTTGTTGGCGATGTAAATATGGACATTTATTATTTTTTAAGAACTAAACTTGTTAACTACCTCCAACAGATCACTGTGGGTGGGAGAATAAAAAGAAAACGATGTCTACCAGCAGAAGATGGGTAATGGAATACATTACAGAATACTATAGATGTCATCTATATATGAAGATAGTGAGGCAGATTCTGCTGTTGTCTAACTACATCAGCAGTACCACAAAGTGTAGCTGTAGATAAAGCAACACATAATGAAAGACAGAAGATAAAGTTTACTTAGAGAAATTTTTAGTAACAGCAGCAGAAGCAACAATCTTATGTCTTGTGAGGATACTTATTCATTGATAAGAAAAAAAAAAAAAAAAAAGGAAAAACAAAAAAATAAAAAACAAAAATAAGGTTAAGGGACAACTGTGAGAGTAGGGCAAGGTTAGGTGTTGGCCCATCTACATAGAATATAAATATGGAATATGTATCAAGGGAAAAGACTAACTGGGATTTAGTTGACAAGATATTTTGTCTTTGATCACTGGCATGAAGCCAAAGTTAGTTTGATATGAGTGATATCAAATGTTAGTTTATGAACTTTTTTTCCAGACTATTAAGCTCATCTTTAATAGACATAAAATGCAAGGTATATATTTGTTATCAATCAAGTAATATTACATATGAAATATTTAAAACAAGAGTTGGTTGTGACATTTGATGTTTTTGATATTATTGGCATCAGATTTCCAAGATTTGTTGTTTCTTGGTGGACATAAATTCTTGCTGTCAACCATTTTATTAAGGATTATAAGATACATATTTTATCACTTTAAACATTTATTTATTAAACAGTATATACATATTTATTTTTGTCTACCAGCCAGAATATTCCAAAAATCTTATTTAAGAAAGATATGCTGATCAGCTGAGTTCTTTGTAGTTCAGTAGGTTTAGAGCATGTTGAATCTAATGGTGGTTCCCTCTGCCCAGGAGGATACAGGTTCAAATCCTACCTGAGAGCACATATTTCCCTTTAATAAGATTTATTTATTATTCAGGCCAGTAAACAAAAAATATTAATAAATAAATGAAGATTCTACTCATATATGTATCCACTAAAAATAACATTTAAAGTTATAAAATCTGTCAGATTAATAAATAAAAAATCCATTACTTCTTATAAATATATATATATATATATATATATATATATATAAGGTAATATGGTAATATATTAATATAATACTATTAGTTTGAATCATATGCAACTTTTGTATTTTGGGGGAACCAATTGTAATAAGGAACACATCATCCTAACAAGCCATTCTTTAAATATATTATAACAGGTGACAAAAAATGGATTATATACCATGTTAAGCACAGAAGGCAATGGATTTACAAGGATAATTTTCCAAAAGCTAAGCTCTATGGAAGAAAGGTGTGATGTCTTAAAATTCAATGAAACGCTAAATGTTCATTTATACATCCAGCAGCTGCAACATGTTCATAAAAGTTTTGTTGATAAGAATATAAATATGCTTGTCAGTAAAAAAAAAATGTTACTCTTCTCATGTCAATGTAAGGATGAACACAAAAACACAGGAAAAAAAATTGGAACTTGGTTGTTCTGTTCTACTCCACTTGCCATATTCTTCTAACCTGGCACCAACCGATTACCTTTTTCAATTACTGACTAAACATTTTGATAGGGGAAAAGTTTCTCTAATGAAAACTAGATTCAAGAGTTTGTTAAAATTAACATAAAAACTAGGTGTTTTATTCTAAAAAGTATCAGAGTTGCATGATAAATGGCAGCAAGTCATTATGAATAATGGTGAATATATAATTAAATAAAATTGAATAGTTTTTTTAAGAATGAAGTTGATAAAAAAATTATCAATGACTCAACCTCAAATAACATTTTTGCTTTTCAGTCTCAGTTTATTATAATTTTTTCATGACAAAGATACCTTTTATCTATGTGCCATGTCTCTTCAGAATATGGACGAACATGGCCAGGCACAACTTCACATCCTTAGTAGATTCTTAGTAAGGTTCGTCTTTTCAACATCTCTCCCAGTCTCTGTTCTACTATCCATTTACACAAGCTCATTTGGTAGGCTACTCGTTTCTTTCCTCTGTTTCTATTGCTTTTAGTATGTCCTGTGAGTGTCAAATTCTCCAAGCACTCATTCCTATGTGTCCAAGAAATTCTACTTGCCTCTTTTCCCTTTTCTTAAAACTTTAATTGTTACTCACATGCTCAGTCCATAGTATCCTCAGCATCCTTCTGTAGAACTATATTTCTGTTGCCTAAAGTCTCTTCTTCATCTGTGAGGAGATTGTCCAACATTCACTGCAATGTTTTACTTTTAAAACATGTCACTCTTAGATTTGGTACATAGTCTTAATTGTTATAATCAGAATGAAAAAGGCATTAATTCTTTGATGTTATTTAAACATTTTGCTTCCCACAAACTTATCCAAATCATTTCAATATCATATTTCCACATGAAATATATATACATACATAGTTACACAGTATATAGAACTATTGTATTTATTTTATAGATCTCTACTTTCTTATTACTTTAAGAAACCCCAAAGAAATGCAATACTTAAGGTAAAAAAAAAAATTGTTAAAAATTAAAAATCTTTGTTGTGGCTTTTATTTTAGTTTTATTTCAAGCTAATAGAAATTTTTTAAATTTAAATATATAAGAGAACTGATATTACTTAAGAGTTCATCACCGTTTTCTTTGTTTCTAATGAAATTTTCCTGTTTTTTAATACATTGCTTAGCTTTTGGAAGACACCTTTTGCTACTCCAATGTGCCTTCAGATTTCTACCCATTGTTAAAAAATTATATATACTTAAAGTACTTGATTATAAATATGTATATACATATGTGCAGGACATATATGAACGCTTTGAAAGTAAAATCTCCTGCTTATTTTCACAGAATCTCCAACGTATACAAGGAGAACAATAACATCTTGGGAGTAAAGGAAAAATTTCAGCTGCAAAACACTATTTTTCTAAATAGTCGTAACCATTAGCTATATATTTTTGAAGTTCTTCATTTTGTGTATTTTGTAGATTTGACAGCTGTGCAGGCTCCCACTCCTTATGGCTTGTCTCACATATGCCCTATACTGTTGCCACTGCTGATATACTATACCCCTCCCCCAGCTCACTGTGCTTTTATCCTGAAAGTAGGAATAGAGAAAAATTTCTTTGCAGGATGATTTTTGAGTGAGTAATCATCATGAAGCTTTCAGTTTGGAAATAGTCATAGTTATATCAAATTGATTAGTATTTCTTAATGTGTATTCATATGTAGTCTTGTTTAAAGGATTTTGTAATTAGTGTTCTTAACTGCCCTGCCATATTTTTGTTTTATATAAAATTAATTTTGAACTTTATTAAAAAAAGAAGGCATTTCTTGTTGATGATTGTCTTTGATATTTTAGAGATAAAAATGAGTCATAGAATTATTTGATAAATCTGCCCCACTGTTTCTAGTAACTACTGTGAAAAAGAAAAAGGAAATGCAAAAACAAATAACGGTTATTCTAATATTAGCCTTATAAATTTTTTTTAATCATTTCACCCCAAACAAGGCAATAAAGCCAAGATGTAAGAGATTATTACGCGTGACAGAACATGAGAAAAATAAAACATTGTTAAGGAGCAAGAACAACAAAAGAACAAGAATTAAGACAGAAGGTAATAATTGACATTGCATTTAAATTTAACTGGAAAGCAAGAAACTGGAAGAGAGTTCCATAAGCAAGAGAAGAAACTGTTAGCATAGAACTTCGTTTCATCTAGCCATTAAACCTTTTAAATAATGATACATGCCATTTAATGCTGCATTTGTATTCATGGAGTCTAGGTACCAAAGAGGAAAGCTCATCAGAATAATTATCATGAAAATATTTATAGAAAAGGACAGAGAAGCTACGTTATGGCAGTGGAAAAGTGACTGAAGCCAGAATGCCAGGTCAGGACCAATAACATTGCAGATTCTTCTTTGGAATTTTATCAAGAATCTCTAAATACATAGCTGAAGCACCAGACCAGATATGGAAGCAATATTCAATACCTGGATCAATGGTATACTTATAAATGCGTAAGATAGATTCTGGTGGGAAAAATTGTCTAGCATGACATAGTGAACCAACTTTCCTAGCAGTAGACCTAGCAACTGATTCAATATAATCTTTTCACTTCATGTCAGCAGAAAATGCTAACCCAAGAAGACACAAGGTTAGCATCAGCCTTGCTGATTGAAGTCAAAAAGGTTCTATCAGATGATTAAAAGCAGAATGTAGGCCATTTTTTAGATCAGCCGCTAGTTTGACCTTATTGGACTGATCAGACTTACCATTAAGACAGTAGTAAATAATTGTTTTATCAGCATAAATACCAAGTTGAGAACTGATGACATCAGGAAGTCTGTTGATAAAACTCAGGAACAACATAGGTCTAAGTAGAGAGGCCTTGGCACATCTTCAGTAATGCAATAAGATCAAGAAGTGGGGCTATTCAAGACAACTTTTATTTTATGATTTGATAAGAAAGACTGAGTCAGTTAAAAAATCCATCCAGAAATATCATAACCTTTCAACTTGTGAAGAAGACCAGTATGCAAGACCCTATCAAATGTCTTTGAGATATCCAAACAGCCTAAACTTCACCATTCTTATGTAAAGCTTGATAGACTCTCTAAGTAATAACCGTTAATACATCAGTAGTTGACCTAGTGAAGTGAAAGCCATATTGTTTGTCGGAAAGAAAACCCCCCGATGCTTAACCAATTCAAAGTTGATTAGAGCCTCTAACTTTGCCAAAATGAAGTAGAAGGCCAATAGAAGGATATGATGGTTTACCTGAGTTCTTAAAAACTGAAACTACAGAAAAGGATTTGAAAGAAGCAGGAAAGCAAAAAGCAGTAAGGCAATTATTGTAAAGTTAAGGGAGAGTAGGAGCCAATTTAGGAGCACATTTATTAAGGACTATTGCAGAAATACCATCAAGTCAATGTGCTTTGTGGGGATTCAGTTTAGAGATGATAACAGAAACTATGAACAGAGTTATATGCAACTGAATAGCCAGTGCAACTGTCAGTTAAAATTTATAAAATCTTTCTCTTAAAATGTTTTTTGAGGAAAATAGGTTTCTTAAGCTCATGAGCTGTTATCACTCTCTCCATTGTTGATGGGATCTTCTTTGGAAACCTTTTGTTTGAAATAGTGTTGAATGTTATTTTTTTTTCTGAGTTATCCATTTCAGCTATTGTTGTTTAAATTCCTCAAGTGATATAGTGTCTATTATTGGTAAAGTACTTTGTAATTCTGTATCACCATCCCACTAGGTTCAAAGAGGAAATGTTTTAGCTAAGACCAAAGGCTTCATTTGCTCAAAACCTTTTTTAATCATAGATCTGAGACAGTGGTTGCATACAGTTGATAGTTTACATATTTCTGAACAGATTTGGCACTATTCATGAGATACATATAAAAGTCTTCATTTGACAAGGCTAGTTAATGATGTAACAATTTTATTCTCAAATTAAAACCAGAAATATAATATCACTTAACTTTCTATTTTTTTTTTTTTTTTACAATGATGTTCAACCTGTACAAGATCCGAGAGCCACTTGAGATTGATGGTTACAGAAAAAGGGACACAGTTTATAAAGACATGTGGGGAAGATAACAATTAACCCTAGACTTGAATAGGTTAAGATTGTAGTGATCAGAGAAGCATCCTCTTAGGAGTCAGTTCCACAAAGCAGCAGTTTGTGGGGAAAAGCTGCTTGAGTGGAACTTACATCTTATCAATTGAATATGAAGAGAGTGAGGGTGATTCACTACAATGTGCATAAAATCCTATTAAAGTTGATAACATTAATTGAAATATCTGTTAAAGATATTCACTTATAGTCAATGTGTAAAAACATATATGATCTTGTTTTTGAAAACAGCAACGTTAGTTTAAGAAATGATTTACAACATATCATGTGTTAATCATGTAACATAAAATATTTGTAAATTTTCCAGTAGTTTAGATTAGTGGTGATACTAGCAGACTGAAACAATTTGGTTTAATATTTTTAAGCAGCCAGCCAAACTAACATGATGTTGCTGGTGGATTCAATTTTAATCTTGTTGCCAAGTTTTAAAGTGAAGATATTCTTACAGATGAGCAGTGTATCTAAACTTTATGGTGGCAATGAGCACTGTTCTCAAGTGTACAACTTGAGAGAGCAGGTATTAATATCATCATCATCATCATCATCATCACCAACATAAAATAAAGGAGGGAGATTATGCGAGAAGTAGAAGAGTAGAGGGGACTTTGAACAGGAAGAATTAGAGTGGGTGAAAAGGTATAGCAAAAGAAACTGTCTGGGTGAATAAAGTAGCTAAGTTGGTCAGGCAGAATACCAATTAATACCCACATACATACATTTATGTTGGTATATATTTAAAAAGAATATCTATATAACATATGTACATTTTTAAATGGTTGAATATATTTTTCTCTCACTTTTACTATCTAATATACACCCGTAAGCACACCCATGTGAATGAAGGAGAAGCTGCACAGCTATAATTATGAATATTTGCCTACTAACACAAAAATCCACAAATACAAATAAAGGTATTTACACTATTTACATTGTTCAGACTATTATCCTCATTTTTATTGTCATATTCACAACTTTTTGGCTGTAGTAAACTTTGGCCTTCTTCAGGTGATAAATGCTGGAATTTTGAACTGAACCCTTCATTTTGTCCACTAGGCTAGATTGTTCTAGTTCCATGTGTCATGTCTTTTCTGGATATCTCATTTTCAGTTATTACACATAGCCCAGTAGATAAAAATGTTGGTTGAAGTAATCAAGTGACTCGACCCAAAGAGTTGTAAGTTCAATACCTGGCCACAGCAGAAGAGAACAAAATCTTGAAGAGTTGAGTTACTAAATGAAAAGATATTTTTGTTACTTTAAACATTATTTTTTAATGGATACCCTATTTGAGTAGACATATTATTTACTTTAAACAGTATTACATTTCATCTATCAACTTAGGGTCACATTACACTTATACACTGGTTCCCATATGATCAGTGAAGTTAAGCAATGTCACACCTGATTAGTAACTAGATGGATGATCACTTGGGAATACCAGAGGCTGTAAGCTTAGATATGCGGGTTGTGTAATAGATAATGGCTAGGAATTGTTAACTGGAGAGTTCCAATTCCAGTTGGGTTTGTTGTATTCACTTACACACAAATATTCTTGGGAAAAGTATGAATCCCCCGCTTCTCCCCCAACTAGGGGTTAATTAGTAAGACTTGTATTGCTAAATCGTTATTACCTGCAAAAAAGTTCTATCTAAAAATATTTTCTAGCTTTAAATAACCTGCAAAGTGTTGATAAGCCATAAAAAATCAATCAATCAATCAATTTGAGCATTCAAGAAAACTTATTAAAGAAAATGCGCCCTGTGGTAGGATTCAAACCTGCATTCTCCTTTGCAGCAGAAACCATTGTTAGATCCGATATGTTTTAACCACTTGGCTACAAAACTGGATCATAATTAAGAACGGTTCTCAGAGTGGTTAAAACATGTCAGGTCTAATGATAGTTTCTTCTACAAAAAGGAACACAGATGCAAATTCTGCTGGAGGGCACATTTTCTTTTAATAAGATTTCTCGAATGATCAAGCACATAGATGAAATATATAAACAGAGCATCTCCTCAAAATATGGGTATCAACTAAAAAAATAACATTTAAAGTTATAAAAACTATAAAGATAAAAAATGGTCAGGAAAAGAGATTTTGTCCTGCAAAAGCAAATGGGCAGTCTGCATATCTATTTATTACAGTTTTTACTGGTTGTCCCTATCAAAGTGTATACACAATTTTACAGACCATAACTTATTTCCTAAGCAATTCATACTAAAGTGTTACTGGAAGTGTGAGAACTTAGTTGATGTGCAAAGAAAGTTTAGAAGGAAGTTTCAAACAGATCCACCTATATGACTCACTACTTATATCATTAAAGGTAAAACTGAATCAGGAAGGACTGTTCTAGACATAGACATTCCAGAAGACATTCATAGATCCCACAAAATAGGAATGACTGTTGGAAACTTACCATCAATCTCCAAGCAAATATGATTGGCAAATGGCTTGTGAGATAAGTCTTCTGAAATTCTATATGACATTTTGAAGTTCATTTTGAAGTAAACCAATTGGAAAAGTTTTATTCCAACTTTGATCCATACCCTCAAGGAGAATGTTCTTGGCCATCCCAATGTGATAGCCAATTTAATTATTTGGGAAACTTGGCAACAATAACTAAAGAAAATCTGTTGGGCAAGTGGCTTGTGAGATAGACACTTGATTTTGAAATGCCTAGTGCGCTCATTGAAAGTGTCTTATTCAAACATCATTCAACACCTTAAATAAAGATGATCCTGACCATCATGTTCAAAAACCTATCTTGATGAAAATCTGCTGAATACTCATCATGTTCACTAGATGCTACCAGACCATATCTTTTTTCATGGGAACAATTTAGACAAAGTTCATCATGCAAAATTGGCAACAATCAACAAAATAAAATCATCCATTAAAAGAGAATGCACAAATACCAAACAAAATGATTCATGATGTATACAATTCCAATGATTTGCATTATCAGCAGGATCTGGAAGAAAAGGCCATCAATTTGAACCCTTGCAATAACGTGGCTTCCTTCTGTCTTTTCTCCCAATATTTTCATGGCAACTGCTCTGACAAGCTTTTTTCTCTGGTGTCACAACTACATGAATTTAAGCGTGTTACTAGATTGGCATCTTGTTCCCACCTATTTACTGTTGAAATAGCTAAATGCAATTGCCACTTCTACTCCAGCAGTTTTTCTTGCATTTCTTGCCTGTAGAACTCCATTCTGTCTACTTGCTTCCTTGATAACTAGAATTTTCAAAAATTTAAATACATCAATCACCATCTTCTATCTTCTTGAATCCTGTTCATCTTATTTCCTTTCCTCAATCTTCCCTATACTCAGTCTTTTCTCCCACTTTCACTACCTGACACTGTGTACTAGTGTCATTACCACCTTGCTTAGAGTGAAATGATTAAAAACAAAAAAAAAAGTCTGTTTTGTTCCCATTTTCCTTAAAACTTCATCATTGCTTACAGGCTCCATCCATGATATTCTCAAAATTAGCAGTGTATAGTGATCAAGGCTGTTTTGGGTATTGGCTGTAATGCAGTGATTAGCAAGCTTTTTTCTCACTTTCAGTCTCTGTAACTCACTGCGTACTAGTAGCATACCTGCCTTGCTTTGGGTGAAATTTTAAAAAAATAAAAAAATGTTTCTGGCTTCTCTAATTTGAATTCTAAAAATTAGAGCTATCTTAACAGACATTATATTAACACACTCACTACTGCATTGTTATAGTATTGTTATCTTTTTTTGGGAAAAATGGGAAATTGGCATTTATTGGAAATAATGTTGATTGGGATTTTACATGGATGCTGCCATTTTAGTTTCACTCAGATAATCTGCAGTATAGACATCTCCAACACTCAGACTTGGAAATAAAAATAAATACATACACCATTTAATAAATAAAGTGTCTACTTGATTATGAATATCCACTAAAATAACTTTTAAAGTGATTAAATCTGTCGGATTAATAAATCAAAACTTCATTACTTCTTTAGAAATTGCTTTGTTTACATTTGGAACTGAGCTGATATGAAATTTCAAGAGTCTATGACAAGAGGGATTTCACTTAAAGGCACTTATTCAGTCTTGCTTGATTGGAAAATGTCTCCAGGACTGAGTTGGTATAAACACAATATAATAAAAAAAAGAGTCCTGTTGCCAGACATAGGATCTTCCAACAGCCACCCTCTTGACTCAGGGCAGCACTACACCTTAAGGTACTTGATGTAGGCCTCTGTGTTGAGTCTGTGGCCCTGTGTGATGATGAATTGAGTCATAACATTGCCATCACTAGTATTCACTCCAAACATCTTTGTAATCACCATTAGACTCATCCAACTCTTTCCAAATCCTTTTTTCAATGTTTGTTTAAATTAATCAATTAAAAGCTTAAAATGTTCACTTGTTTGTTGACAAACTACATTTTCTAATTAAATGTAAATGTTTCACAAATATATTTTGATTAAAGTAATAGTATTTTATATTTTTTAACCCTTTTGTATCTGGTCTTAAGATTTTGACCAGGGATGTGTGTGTGTGTGTGTGTGTATATATATATATATATGTGTGTGTGTGTGTGTGTGTGTGTGTGTGTGTGTGTGTGTGTGTGTGTGTGTGTGTGTGTGTGTGTGTGTGTGTGTGTTTGTTTGTGTGTATTATGATTTCATGAAAAACATCCCAAGCACACATGTTACTAAAATTGTTATGTTGTACAGGTTGACATCATAGTGGCTGGTTGTCATGGTGACAAGTGTAACCATACCTGAAGTTCACATACCAATCTGAAAAGTATTTGTATGAATATCAATTTCTAAGAGTAAATATTTTGTAGATAAGGCTGCACCATTTCCAGGTGCATGAATGAAAAGATGAAAGCATTTTGATGATATAGATATATACAAAAGGAGAAAAAGGAACTGACAACTGGAATATGGTGTCTCTAATTGTCTATATATATGTGTGTGTGTGTACATAAAATGAGTGAAAAACACCTGTATATAATCAATATTTGATTGAAAATATTTCATTTTTTATTCACATCCCCATTGACATTATCTAAGTTGCACTACTCTTCTATAAAGAAACAAATACAAAAAAAGTACAAATAGAATAAGATTAAAAATAATAATGGTGAGATAGATATGTATGAAACTTAAGTGTTCTACAATAAATACATATCCAAAGTTATCAATACATTTAAGTATTCATCATTATAAAATTGTCATCTTGGTTCTTCTAGTAGATCATTATTTTTATAGGGATCATATTAATCTATAGGTTAATTTAAACTAATTTTATTATTTTTATTACTTTCTTTATCATAAAAAAATTCTGACAAAAATTTAAAGATTGGGCAAGTCTATCCATACTTTGAGGATTTTAAATTAATCGTCAAATTTTTGTTATTATAGTTTACTTAATACAAGCTCATGAACCACTTCTTGTTAAAGTGTTATGAATGGAGCTAGATGGTAAAGTAAAGATTATGAAGATAAGAAGGATAGACAGTGATGATTGACCCTTGACATAAACAGGTTGAAATTTTATTCTTCATGGAAGCATCCATGTAGAAGTTTGTTCCACAGAATCATAGTTCTTGGGGGGAAAAAAACTATTTGAGTGGAACTTCTTTCTTATGAATGGAATATGGAGGATGTGAGTCATTAGACTCTGTGAATGTAAGATGTCAAGTCCTAGATGTAAAGGTCTGAACTAGTGGAATGAAAGAGTGGAGCTCATCTGAAAATTTGCCCTGAAAGTAGCAATAGAGTAATAAGGAAAATATTTTTAGAAATGGCACTGGGAAGCTACATTACAGTGATGGGAGTGCCTGAAGCCAAGATACCAGGTCAGGATCAATAACATTGCATACTCTTTCGATTTTATCAAGAATCTATAAACATATAGTAGAAGCACTAGACCGGATGTGGCAACAGTATTCAATGCATAGCTGACTGGTATTTATAAATGTGTAAGACAGATTCTGGCAAGAAAAATTGTCTAGCACAATAGAGTGAACTAACTTTCTTAATATAAAAACAATCCAGAGATTCAAGAGTCAATTCCCATGCTATTGGAAGATTTTATTGTCTTCTCTGTTTCTTTCACTCTCAGTAACACTTTGCATCCTAGTGGCTTTGTTGCCTTGCTTGGGGTGAAATGATTAATAAAATATCCTGAGAATAATATAGATCCATTGAAAAATGTCAGGCTAATTCAATATTTGTCTATATTTCTGTGATGAGGTATTTTAATTATTTACATTCTTTACATTGTTCGGACTGTTATCCTCATTTATTGTCATATTCATAATACCCAGGGGATAAAAGCATTGGTTGGATCCATTGACTTGAGCCAAAGAGTTATGAGTTCAGTACTTGGCTACTGCAGTGGTGAACAAAAACTTGGAGAGTTGAGTTAAAGGGATATAACGGAAACATACAGAAGAGGCATGGCATGTGGAACTAGAACTACAGGATTCAGTTCAAAATTCCAACCACCTGAAGAAGGCCCGAGTGTACAACAGCCAAAACGTTGTGAATATAGCAATAAAGATGAGGACAACAGTCTGAACAATGTAAATAATTCAAAATTGTTGCTTTTTTAACATCCAGTGCTCCTACTGTATATTTAGAGATTCTTGATAAAATCCAAAGAAAAATCAGCAATATTATTGGTACTAACCTGGCATCTCAGCTTCAGTCACTTTTCCACTGCTGTAATGTAGCATAACTGCCTTTTCTATAAATACCTTCATGTTAACTGTTCAGATGAACTCTTCACTATGGTACATAAACTTCATGAATTTAAGTGCAGTGCTAGATTGGTGGCAAGGTCTCACCAATTCACAATTGAACTGTCTAGATGTAACTATAAGTTCTAGGCTAACAGTTTCTTTTCTTGCACTTGTCACTTGTGGAACTCTTTTCCAGCTTCATGTTTTCCAGCCAACTTTGATCTTCAAAAATGCAAATGCAATATCAATCGCTTTTTTGATTACTCTTCTATTCTTCTCACTACCTAATTTTTCTCCCTTGTAATCCCCTTGTGTCTTAGTAGCTTTACTACCTTGCATGGGATGATATTTAAAAAAAATGTAAATTTGTTGCTGCATTAACCCTTTGGTTATAGGTACCCAAACACGAGGTACATAGATACAAGAGAATATTGTGAGAATGAAAGAGAGGTATGGATTGGTTAAGTTACAAAAATGTCTTGCGAAATAACACCTGCTCATATTTATCAAAATTGAAATAAAGATGAATAATGAGTAAGAATCCCGGAATAGAACTGATATTGGATATCACAGGCTGTTCGTTATGTAAATGAATAGTAACTGTAACATTTTCATGGATTTTAACCAATAGAATCCTAATTCCTATATACTCATATCTAAGAAGGATGTTAATATGAAAATGACCATTTTTTTTATTAGGACTGGAGGGACTAAAATAAAATAAAAAATACCTATAGTTAAAAGTATAAAAAAATACAATTTTCAAAAAATATCAAAAACTTTTATAATTATGAAGGTATTTTTTTCCTGTTCGCATAAAATTTACTCTTACAGTTTGTTTATCTTATTAGACCTACTGAAGATCTTCAGGTGGTGCAATGATAACAGCCCAAAATGATAAATTAACAAGTCGAGTTTGAATTTCAATCAAATTCATTACATTCTCTTTTATATAAATAACTTTGAGAAAGGTATGAATCCATCTTTTCTCCCTCCAGCTTTGGGTTAAATAGTAGGGTAGACTTGGCTCTTCAGCCATGGTTATCAACCAGTTTTAGAGAAGAAATACTCTGGATTTCCAAACCCCAGTTGGAGCTCATTAACAAAGGAACATGTGATTGCCTAAGTTAAAAAGAACCCCATCAGAAAACCAACCCTTCTCCGAAATATGGAGGTTGGGTATGGAGCCAATCACCAGACACCAATTCAATTACAGAGACCTCACTAAGAAGACAATACCTGTCAATGGCCATAAATTTTTCTTTAATAAGATCTTTAAAACATTCAGGCCAGTAGACAAAAATAAATAAATATACTGTGTGATAAATGAATGGAGTGTCTACTCAAATAAAAGTATCCACTAAAAATAATGTTTAAGATGAGTATATATGTGATAATTCTAATATATATATATTATTTATATATTATATATGCACAGTACTTAATGGAAAGTGCTTGATATTTAGTTGGATTGATGTGAGTTTGTGACACCGGGTTTCACACTATTTGTGATCATCAGACAAACTCTGACAATCGCAAACCCAGGGTCACAAACTCGCATCAATCTATATATATATATATATATATATATATATATATATATATAGTTAGATTGAGGCTCCTGAAAAATTAATTTTGGTTAAGCTCTCTGGGGAAGGAAGTGTGGGTTTGTAAACAGTGACTATGGCTGATATAGCAAGACTCTTCAGTAAAGCGAATTGAGTCCTGTCAGTCACTGTGTGTTTATCTAAAAATAAACATGCTAAAATTCACCTTCATCCCTGCTGTGCGCCAACGGCTTAGTGGTAGAATTTCCGATTGACACCAATTCGGTCGGGTTTCGATCCTAGCTAGAGGCAACCGGACATCTAGCCACACTGAAGAGCTGTGATACAGCGAACAGCCTGTCTGTGGATGACAATTATATATATATATATATATATATACTTAGAATTATCATCTATATGCATGCATAAGTTGAATTTCAAAGACCACATTTTTGGTAAAATATATTGGGAATAGGTTGCATTTAATTTGAAATTCATGCCTGTTAGTACATCAAGATAGGTTTTGCTATTATTGACCAACAAGAATACCATTATTGATACCAATGAATCAGTTACTTGGGCGAGTGAACATCATTGGGTTGTAAAAGACAATTCACATTTCCAATTCTTTTGGTCAAGTTTGCATGTGAGGAGGCTATGGATCTACACAAGTGTTATGTAAGCTGGTGGTGGCTGTCAGATGTATTCTGTTGGAGTTCAAGAAGACCACTAGTGAAAAACTGGAGTATGTAACATGGATATTGTTGATCATTTACCTCCATTTAGGGCCAGCATGTTTCCCAATTGTGATGGCGTGTTCCACTAAAAACATTGCAATACCACCCACATTGTGTGCAGGTTACACAAAACTGCTTTCATGAACACTTGAACAACTTCCAAATACTCCATTGGCTGCCACACTCCCACAATGAAATTCTTTCCAGCCACACCCCAAAAACACAACTAATTTATGGGCAACCCTGGAGTAGATATTGACAGACATATGGATGCAACATTTCTAACATCTTGTAGACTTCAGACTACACAGAATAACTGACATTCAGGCAAAGAGAGGTGTCACAGTGGTTTTTATTTAACTGTCTTTAATGTTTTGCTAATTCTGTTTAATTTTTAAAGATAGATTTGTCACCTTCAAAATATTTCCATAAGCTGCAAAATGAAAAATATATAAGTATTATATTCTGGGTTTAACAATGGTTTCATCTACAAGAGGGGGTAACGGTTTGAGCCCTGGCAGAAGGTATAATTTTTTTAAAGATTTTTGAATGCCCAAGCCAGTAGACAGATTTACACTGTATAATAAACAGGGATGTCTACTCAAATATGTGTATCCACCATATATAATTTAAAAGTAACAAGAAATAATGTCAGATAATAACTAAAAATACATTAATTCCATAGAAATTACATTTCAGACATGAAAATAAGTTGGCAGATATGAACTTCCAGAAATCTGAACAAGAAATGTACGTTTTCTTAAAAAGGGTGCAAGTCTACTGTAGCTAAATGGCTTTAAAAAAAGCATGCCGGGCTTAACAGTGGTTTCTTCTACGAGGGATACAGTTTCAACTCCTGCCAGAAGACACATTTTCTTTAAGTCTCTGGATCTGTCTATATTTCTGAGATGAGGTATTGTCACTATTTACATTGTTCAACTGTTATCCTCATCATTATCATCATATTCACGATGTTGTACGATCTAGCCTTCTTCAGGTAATATACATTGGAATTTTGAACTAAGCCCTTTATTTTGTCCACTGGGTTTTAGTTCCAAATGCCATACCTTTTCTGGATATCTCAGTTTCAGTTAATTCCCTTTAATAATTCAACTCTCCAAGTAGGTATTGAACTCACAACTCTTTGGGTCAAGTCACTGATGGATAAAAGCGTTGGTTGAAGTAATCCAGTGACATTAGCCAACATTATAAGTTGTGAGTTAAAGAACTGTTTGGAGAATTTAAATCAATTTCTTTTTGTAAAACAGGACACCCAGTTACCAAAAATATGCTCTGAATTGTAAAATAATAAATGCAATAAAAGTAAGAAATTATTTAATTAGAAAAGCTTTCAACTGCTTTTATAAATAAATAAATATATTATGGACACTATTGTGTTAAGAAAAAAAATTTTCAATGAATAATGAATTTTTACAGGATATTTTTTTTATTTTAATTAGAATAATTTATAAAGTTTTAAATATTTGAAATTTCTGTATTTGTACCAATTAGGTCACATTGTAATTAAGTGAAAACTATAGTTACTAATCATGAATAGAAAAACTTACAATCCTGTGCCCCCACATATTTTATAAAGAATATTTTTTGTTGTGTATAAATGCGCTGATTTTTGTAAATATGGACTTCCATACACAACATGATCAGAAAATAAGAGCAATAAGTATAGTAAATTTAAAGCCAAAGTACTTAAAATTCAATTTTTTTTATTTAGTAAGGTTCAACCTGTACAAGGCCTGAGGTAAAAGGTTACATTGAGGAATGGATAATATGGAGGGGATGTCGGTGGTTTCTTACTATATAAGTGGCATGGAGGGTCCTAGCTGTGAAGGTCAGACCTAGTGGAACCAGGAGATGCAGTTTGACTGAGCACTTTCCAAGGTAGTAGCGATATAGCAGTGAGTGACTTACCATATACTGCCTGTGAGAGAGATGCTGGTGTGTGGAAAATAATTCTTATCCAAGAAGAACTCAGAGATGCTTTTGAACTCTATCAAGACTAGAAAGTGTGGTCTGGGCAGATCTTGCCCAAATATGGCAACTACTCCATTTTCAGCCTGATCTGGCTCTTATAAAGGTTAGAGGATAGCATGAGGAGTCAGGTACTTACTGGAGTGGTACAAGAAGCTAATTATTTTACCTGCATCTTTAGTGATAGATCATATATAGGAGATCCACTTGAGACCAGGTGTGAGTTTGATGCCCAATATCCTCTCAAGGCACAGGGCCTCGAAAGGATATCTGTTCATTGTGATTGGCGCTAGTTTGGGGTCTGATTAGCAGTGATGGAATGTAACCAGTTTGGTTTTAGAGGCATTGATCTGCTGGGGAAGTTAGTGTTAGATCAGAAGAGAGGTCAGCTGCCCATCTCAGATCATCTAGAGTTTTAGAGGTACGCCCATATATCATTGGCATAGATGTTTATGAATGATTGACATATATTCTTAAGTAGATCATTTATGCAAATCAGAAAGAGGGTTGGTCCAAGAAATGACCCTTGGGAGATGTCAGAGCCTTGGAGGACTGGCCATTAATAACTACCTTCAGAGATCTACCGTTTAGGAAGGATTTTATAATACAGAAAACCTGTCCAGTGATTCTAAAGCTGGGGAGCTTGTGCCACACCTTGTCAAGGGCCTTTGAGATATTTAATGTTATACTCTTTGCATTATGTGTGTTGTCCAGGGCCTTACTAATTGTGTATGCAATGGTAGTTAGGACATCAGTGGTGGATCGAGCTGCTGAAAACCCATACTACCCAGTGCACAATGATATATTTAATGGTTAGTTAGGACGATGCATTTGTCATTACAATTGGTTCCCCAAAACAGAAATTGCATATGATTCAACCTTATATATATATATATATATATATATATATATATATATATATATATCTTTAAAGAAGTAATCGAATTTTTATTTATTAATCTGACAGAGTTTATCACTTTAACCGTTAGTTTTAGTGGACACACATATTTCAGTAGAAACTGTTTATTTATTAATATTTATTTTTGTCTACCGGCCTGAATATTCAAAAAAAATATTATTAAAGAAAAATAACTCTCTCTGGTAAGATACAAACCTGCATCCTCCTGAACAGAGAGAACCAACATGCTCTAGACTGACTGAGCTACAATCAGCATATTTTTCTTCGATAAGATTTCTAGAATATTCTGGCTGGTAAACAAAAATAAATATATATGCTGTTTAATAAATAAATGAAATGTCTACTCAAATATCCACTAAAAATATTTTTCTCCTTGTATATGTTGAAGATTTTGTGAAAATAAACAGGAGACATTACTTTCAAAGCATTCCTCATATATCCTGCACATATATATATATATATATATATATATATATATATATATATATATATTTATAATCAGGTACTTTAAATATATATAAATTTTTAATAATGGGTAGAAATCTGAAGGTGCATTGGAATAGCAAAAGATGCCTTCTAAAAGCTAAGCAATGTATTAAGAAACAGTAAAATTTCATTAGAAACAAGGAAAACCGTGCTGAACTCTTAATATCAGTCCTCTTATATATTTAAATTTAATCTATTAGCTTGAAATTAAACCTAAAATGAAAGCTTCAAGAAAGATTTTTCCTTTTTAACAATTCATTTTAAAATTTAGGTATTGTGTTTCTTTGAAGTGTTGTATTCTGTGTCATCTCTAGGTCCCCATGCTATTACACAAAATGCTATCAACGAAAAGGACCATTTCTTTTTCTTGTTCGTTTTATTAGCGGTGAGTGATAGCTTAGATTCTAAGAGGCAATAATAAAGTAATGAGTAAGTATAGATCTATAAAATACAATACTGCTATATAATGTGCGAATATGTATGTATATATATTTTATGTAGAAACATAAAATTGAAATGATTTGGATAAGTTTGTAGGAAGCAAAATGTTTAAATAGAATCAAAAGAATTTAATGCCTTTTTCATTCTTATTATTATAACAATTAAGACTATGATGTGTTTAAAAGTAAAACATGGCAGTGAATGTTGGACAATCTCATCACAGATGAAGAAACTTTAGACAACAGAAATATGGTTCTACAGAAGGATGTTGAGGATACTATGGATTGAACATATGAGTGAGTAACAAGTTTTAAGAAAAATGAAAATAAAAAGGACAGGTACACTTAACATCAGAAAGATACAATTAAAATTTATAGATTCATATAATTTTATAAATACAAATTCATAAAAATATATATAAATATATAAATTTATAAATTCATATAATGAGGAAAGAGGGCTTGGAGAATTTGAAGGAGAGATTTGAAGGCAAGATGGACAGAGGAAAGCAATGCATAATTGGCCTAGCAAGTTTGAGTAAATGGATGGTAGAACAAGGTTTAGGAGAGATAACAAAAAGATAAAATTTATTAAGAGAAAGGACAGGAAATTGTGGAGAGCCATGATTGCCAACATCCTGAAGGGATATAGCATTAGAAGACAGTAGAGCAGTTTTTCTTGATATATGCTGTTGCATTCATTTGGTGACATTTATGAAAACGACATTCCTCAAAAAACTCTCACTCAAACATACATATCAACAGCTTAAATATAGCCAAAAATAACTGTCTCATTTCATGTCAATGGATGATTTAGTGATTAGTCAACCACCTGCCACAATGAAGCTACTGAAACATACTTTTTGAATGCTATGAAGTAGGGAAAGCTAAGAGCAGAAAAACACCTGTGCTACAAGTTGATATATTTAAATGTAAATTAATGAACTCATATTACCAATATTTTATGAGAGAAAGAAAAATATATAATTCTATTTTAATTGTATTTTTTTTTTAATCATTTCCCCTAAAGCAAGGTTATAGTACCAGTAAGACAGAAGGGGTTACTGAGAGTAAGACAATGAGGAGACTTTAAGAGAAGGAACCAGAGATTGTGTCCTAATCAGGAAACCAGGACAAACCTCTACTCCCATTCAAAAAATGTAACAGTTCATGCAAGGCAATAATGCCACTAGAACGCATGGGTTACTGGGAGTGAAAGAGAATGAGAAGATTTTAGGCAATGGAACTAGAAATCCAATCCTGATCAGGAAACAAGGAATAAACCTCTACTCCTATTCAAAAGAAGTAACACCCAAACTTCTGTGTCTTTTCTATAAATATTTTCATAGTAATTGTTCTGATGAGCTATCTTCTTTGGTACCTAAACTTTATGAATTTAAGTTCAGGACTAGATTGGTGGCAAGGTCTCATTATTTTACAGTTGTAATGGCTAGATGTAACTATAAGTTTTATACTAAAAGTTTCTTCTCTCACACTACTTGCTTGTTGAACTCTCTTCCAGCTTCTTGCTTTGTAGTCAATTTTGCTCTTCAAAAATTTAAATGCAATGTCAATTGTTATATTCCATCTTCTTAATACCTGTTCTTTTATTGTCCTCTCTCCTTAATAAATGTTTTTCTTTTTCTCATATTATATCAACCTCAGTAACCCTTTGCATCTTAGTTGCTTCATTGACTTGCTCAGGGTGATTTAAAACAAAAAAAATAAAGGTATGAATCCATCTCGTCTTACTCCAGCTATAGGCTAATGGTAATATGAGCCATTTCCTTATGAGGAAACATTCAACATTCATTGACCAAACAGCTAGTATTACTGTCAGTTGAAATTTAGGACATTGTTCTCTTAAAAAATTTTTGCAGTTATATAGGTTTCTCAAGTCCAGTAGTTATTATTTCCAGTTACATATGATATCCATTTTTTGCCAAATTGGGTGGAAACCAATCTAGATGAAGGACAGCTCTGAATTCAAAACTAGTCTGAAGAGGGATGGACTCCATCAGGATATTTTACCCTAGACACATCTCACTGCTTCTATGGCTACAGTACATGTAGTGCAACTACAACCCAACTGGGTTACAGGAATTATGATCTTGATGTACTTATATATATTTGTTAGATCAGGTTCAAGATTTATCAAGCAACTTGATAACAAATTTATTTTTACTCAGATTGAAATGAAATTGAAAAAATATTTCAGGCTAAAACATTCATTATTTACACTATTTATATTTAGACTATTGTCATCATCATTGTTATGTTTTGGCCGTTGTGCTCTCCAGCCTTCCTCAGGCGTATATTATCCAAACCTACAGGGAATACTGAATTGAACCCTTTATCTAATCTACAGAGGTAGACTGTTCTCATTCCACTGCTCATGTCTAGGGATATTGTATATTTATTATTTTTAGTACTGCTCAGTTATTGCTTGTCCATTTCCACTGAGTCCAAGCAGAGACTGCTTGACACAAGAATTGAACTCATAATCACTATGTCACCAAATTCACAAACCAATTCTTTAATTCACTAAGTCATTGTCCTGTATGTCTGAGGAATGCCAGAGGGCACAACAGCCGAAATGTTGTGATAACAACAAAGATGAGGATAACAGTCCAAATATATATAGTGTATCTAATAACTCCTCATTCCAGAAATTTAGACAAAAATTAAAACATTCATGTTTCTTTATATTAGATTTCACAGCTAATATATTCTACATGATATGACATGTTCTTGTAATACGGAATACAAGTTTGAATCTTGTCCAAAGCCTATCTTACAGGCATATTTTTTTAATAAAAATCTTATTGAAATAGTTTATCAGACATATATCATGCATTTTGATATAATGAAGAGAAAATAGAGAAAGCTCATTAACAGTGAATGGAAAAGCCAATGTAATGAGAACTAAGCAACAAACATTGGATAAAATCCCATTTTCTGGTGTTTATTGCATTAGCTAAAAAGTTTGTTTTGCTTTTGTTCTTTATTCAAGTATAAAAATAAATATAGATATGTGGGATGTCAGAGTAACATTTCCAACTTGCTATTCTAGAACTTACTTTTCCCTTTCAGTATCCAAAAAATTAAGAATGCTGACTCAATGTAATTATTTTTGTTATTCTTCTTCCATGTGCCTTGTCCATTCAGGACGTGGGCACTCATGGCTCTCCACAGTTTCCTGTCCTTTGTGAAATACAAAGAAGTATCTACAATATTATTGGTCCTGACCTGGCATCTCGGCTTTAGTCTTTTTACCACCACCGTAATGTAGAATACTTACATGTAGAATACTTACATGGTAATTGTTCTAATGAACTTTCCTATATTTTATACCTAGACTTTATGAATTTAAACAGTACTAGATTGGCGGTAGAGTCTCATCATATTACAGTTGAAATGGCTAGATATAACCGTAATTTCTATGCTAACAGCAGCTTCACTCACACTTCTCATTTATCAAACATTGTTCTGGCTTTTTGCTTTCTAGCTAACTTTGATCTTCAAAAATTTAAATGCAACATCAATTGTTGTCTTCTGTCTTCTTAATTTCTTTTCTCTTATTGTACTGTCTCCTTAATAGTGTTGTTTTCTTATATTCTCTAACACTCAGTAACTTCCTTATGTCTTAGTGGCTTTATTACCTTGCTTTTGGTAACATGATTAAAAAAATTGTTCAGTACTCTTTTCTTTGTTTCTAATTTTCCTGTCTCTTTTAGTGTTTGGAAGGAACCTTTTGCTACTCCAATGTGCCTTTGGATTTCTGTATCACATTATCTGTCATCTGTTTGAATGGATACTGATTTCTTTTGTATACAAACCAAAATTTAAAAAAAAAATTTATATTACTAGTTATAATTCTAGTCATGATAACACTATTCAGATCAGATTCTATAAAAAAAACCTCATGAGTTTTTTTTAGAATTATTTGAAAATGGATCATAAGCATTTATGTGTTGTATCCCTTTAGGATATGGAGATCACAGTTCTCCACAACTTCCTGTCACTCATAGCTATAAGCAGTGTTTGTTTACCATCCCTCTTTATTTCTACTCTGCTATCCATTCATGCAAAAGATATGGATGATCATGGCTCTCCACAACTTCCTCTGCCTTGTATTTCTAAGCAACAAATACAAATTAAAGTCATTACCAATTGAACCCTGTACTATCATCAGTCATGATGAGTGGATATTCCCTCAGGGAGGCCAATGTACCTTGAGCGAATATTGGGCCTTTATTTCAACCCAGACCTCAAGTGGAACTCTTACACATGATCCATCGCTAAAGATAGAAGAAAAGAGCCAGACCAGGCATAAAATGGTGTACTGCTGTTATATTTGGGTGAGAGCTGCTCAGTTTTCATTTTCCAGTCTCAAACAGAGTCCAAAAGTGTCTTTGTGGGTAACAAATTATTTTCCACCCTCCAACTCCTCTTTCACAGATAAAATGTCACAAGCCTCTCACTGCTCTATTGCTACTTCCATGGAAAGTGTTCAGATTGTTATACATGTTCACCGTAGTCTGAATGTAGAAATCCAACGTAGTAAGTAATTTGTTCAATGAAACAACACCAATATCTAGCAGCAGCTGTTCAGTAATTCTTAAGGTCTTCCATATCAGAGGTTGGCAGTGGATATTCGGAGAGAAAACAAAATGGCTGCCTTTATACACGTCGGATTGAATATTTCAAGTCTTCTGATTGGTTAACCTTCTATTGGTGGACTATAAAATTTTGGTTGGCTCACTAGTACACAGGGGTACACAAAAAACATACCCCCCCTTTTTTGGGTACATTATGGAATCTTCTTTCAAAATATTAGTAAAGTCACTATTCATATGGAACAAATGCTTTAGTATTCATAAAATAAAGATTTTTTTCTTCTCTTTTTTTTAAACCTGTTTTTTAGCATTCATAAAATAATTTTTTAATTTAATTTTTTTAAATGAAAAATTTGTCCACTGTTAAGTACTTCAGGTTAATAAACATTAACAACAATATTATAAATTTAGTTTGTGATCACAACAAAAAAGTGGAAAAAGTTGTTATTTTACCCATAGCTGGGACCCATTAAAACAGTCACTATCACTCTGGGTCAGAGTGATTCTGAGAGTTATTCAGGAGGAGGATTGGACTAAAGTAGGACTATTCACGTTTATACCCCAATATAGGACAATAACTAATGGATGCAGTTTTACGTCCTACCCAGGACTATAAGAGAACCTTAGAACGTTATTTTCCGATTGAACATATTCAATTTGTACTGTTTTCTTTTGTACCTCATCCCTAACAAATTGATATTTAATATCAATATGCTTTGATCTTTAATGTATTATAGGATTTTTAGCCAAAGCAATACTGGCCTGATTATCACAGTAAATAGTTATAGGCTCACTTATTATTAGTGTTTTAATAGTTTTTATTAGTAATTTAAGAAAAATAGCCTCTTGTGTTGCTTGCAACAATGCAACGTATTCTGCTTCGCAGGTTGAAAGTGAAATTATCCTCTGTTTCTTAGATTTCCAGCTAATTATTAGATTATCTTTTGCCAATCTAAAGCAATATCCTGTGATACTTTTACGATCTGGGGAATTTGCCCAATCAGCATCACAAAATCCTTCCAGTTGTAGTGGGTATTTTGATTGTCGAAATACTAGGCACTGATTCTTAGTTCCCTTTAAATAACATAATACTTGCTTAGCTCTTGTTAAATGCACAGTTTATTTAAGTTTTGAGACAACTTAGTAACTGTATAGCAGATGTCTGGCCTTGTTGATGTCATGACGTAAGTAAGACTCCCTATCAACATTCTGTATTCTTTCTCACACGCCGCTATACCATCTTCATTATTCATAATTGTGTTTAAATCCATTTCACATGGAGTAGTCCGTGTTTTACAATTTTGCATGCTGAATTTTGATAAGAGTTTGTTGATGTATCTGGATTGATTCATTGTAATAGTGTTATCCTTAAATTCAAACTGTATACCAAGATACCAAGAAACCATGATAGTCGACCCAAGTCAGTCATTTTAAACGTTATATTTAAGGAATTTTTAATAGAGTAGCTTCACATTTTGAAGCAATTAACATATCGTCGACCCAAATAATCAAAATTGCTAATATTTCATTATTAAATGTCCTTGTGTACTGGCATGTGTCTACTGGGGAGGGTTCAAAAAGTTGTTCAATTAAATAGGAATGTAGTAATTTATTCCACGTTCTTCCGCTTTGCTTCAGCCCATATAGTGACTTTTTGAGTTTCCATACATAATTGTCACCTTTTTCAAAACCTTCTGGTGGTTTTATGTATATTTCATAGTCAATCGGTGCATTCAAATATGCTCCTTTGACATCCACATGGTGTATATCCATGCCATAATGCGCAGCCATTTGCATTAAAATTCTTATTGTTGTCATGTTTGTTTTTGGACTGAATGTTTCTACATAATCTTCCCCGTATATCTTTGAAAATCCTTTAGCTACAAAATGAGCCTTATACACTGGCGAGCTATCCTCAGTTCGCTTTACAGTATAAACCCAACGGCTGCCGATAATATTTTTATCATCCAGGGCCTTTTTCAATTCAAAAGTATCATTTGATACTAGCAATTCCATTTCTTTTTGCATGGCGGCTATCCATCGTTTGGAATTATCAGAATTTATGGATTCTTGATAGTTCTTCGGGATACATTGCACCGAATAGCAATAGTCAATGTCACAGATATTATATTGACCCATTCCGAAATTGTCTGGCTTTCTTCTAATTCTGATCAGATAACGCAGAATTTGTTCCCTGCCTCATCGGTTGTATTTTCTTTTAATTCAAGGTTTGCGTCTGATTTTTCCTCATCTGTATCGTCTGATATAACACCTTCCTCTAATTGTGAATCTTGAACGGGTTTTCTATTTATAGGCCTTATCTCATAATTAGGCCATACTGGTTCATGTGAGACCAGCTCCTCACAATTAATATTATTTTCTTCAGGATCCTTTACTTGCTCAAAGGAATCTGTAAATCTGACGCATCTTATTTTCCTTATTATTTTACTTTCTGGGAAATAAATCATATAGGCCGGACTTGATTTGTCATAGCCAATAAATATGCCTCGTTCACTATTTGGATCAAGTTTTGCCCTGTGGTCAACATATGTGTAGCAAATTGTACCAAAAATATGCATACAATTTATGTTGGGTTTGTAATTCGTATAAGCCTCGTAAGGAGTCTTTTTAATGTTACTATTATAGCAACAGTTTC
>OZ038516.1:41680223-41690407 GCA_964036315.1 Acanthosepion esculentum
TTCTCTCAGATGGTTGAGTTGATTCTTCTCAAAGTTAGTTATACCTTTGGTAGCAGGTGTTTCTCCAGCTTGCATGGTTTTCAACAGCAAGTTTGAACTCCTTTATAGGGATGTTTGCTGCAATTAAATTGTATTTAAGTTTATCCTTGAAGCACAACCAACATTATGCTTAGCATGAAAATGTTGGCTGTACATGAGGATTTTCAGCATCCAGTCATCACTCATTCTGATGACATAATCAGCCCATGTAAACTGTGATTTCATCAGAAAGGATTCAATATCACCAGCATTACATTTGATGATACCATACTTTAAAGTGCTATGTTAATAAAACAGAGTTCAATGTATAATAACAGAACTAAAATTTATATTAATAATAAATATATTTTTTTTTTCCTCACCAGTAACACAACTCTGATGCAATTCAGCACCTGGTGCATTATTAGAAAATCAGATTTTATTTTAACTAAATCTCCACTAGAACGACAGAACTTGAGTTTCATGAATCATATGAAAAAAAAATTCAAATTGTTCATTTCTGTAAGAGTTCTTGGATTGCAAAAGAAATATTTGTCGCAGATTACTACCACAACAAGGAGAACAAATCTCAAGTTCAGGCTCGAATATCAGGGGCAGAAAGAAATGGTGAAATCTCGATTCGCAGGTACTATGCAGAAAAATAACTCACTCACCAACGACCGCAGTAGCCAAATACACAAATTTTGTCTTTTCTCTCCAATTCGAGAACACCAACTGCTTTTATCAATCAAGCATGTTTTTTCATTCATCAACAACTGGGAAAGGACGCACAATATTAACATATCCAAAATACTTTTATGGCGACTCCTGAAACTAACTTGTTTCTGGTTTGAATATTCCGAATACATGCCTCCTTTTTTTGGCAAGTAACTTTTCCATCGTAGGATACGCGCGACATGCTGTCACTTGGTTTGACGAGGCAATTCAACATTTTCTTCACTATCTTTGTCTATTTTTCTGAGATGCAGTAATGTAATATTTACACTATATACATCATTCAGACTGTTCAGATGGCTGAAATTTCGTGAATATGGCAATAAAGATGTGGACAAATATTTTTTTTCCTAATATGATCAGCAAAACATGTCTAAATAAAAGTTTTACAATTTGTAATACATACATGTGTGTGTGTGAAAGTATGTCTGCTTTGTATGCATGTCTGCCTGCTGTGTACGCGTGTGTGTTTGCATAACAAGACGGAAGAATATTGTGATTGTTCAATTCTTCATTTCAGAATGTTAAAGAATACTATTTATAATGCGGTCATATTACACTGAAATCACTGGCTCTTGTTTGGTCACTGAAGTTAAGTAGTGTTGAACCTGGTCAGTACTTAAATGGGGAATCACTTGGCAACACTGGGTAATGTAAGCAATAAGGGAGTAAAGAGTGAAAGAAAAAAGTCACACCTTTTGAATTTGGGGAGGCGATAAAAGATGGTGGGTTCTATAACAACAGTCTATTTTTTTGGATTACATCTTACATCTACATGGGAGAGAAGTCTCACTGTCCACAGCAAGGAGATCATGATCATGAGTCCTGTTACTCGTTAGAGTTATAGGGGAACCACCTGTACTCTTGGGCAACACGGAGCCCAACACTCTCCAGTATGGTTTGAATTTAGAGTTTATCCTTCACCTAGACTGGATGGCATCCAAGGCTACAGAATCCAGTCTGTCCTGCTATTTACCCATAGCTGGCAAGTGAGGGGAGAAGAGGTAAATTTCTAACTTTTCCAAGGGTATTAGCACATAATTGAATGTAGTGAATTCAACTGGAATTTGAAATCGGCTCTTCGATTCCTCAATCCAAGTTGCAATCCATTACTCTACCATACCTCCTAAGCAAGGAGATAGTCTCTAAAAATGAGACAGTGTAGGGGTTTTAACTACTAATCATACCAAATCTCTTTGAGACTGAAAATATTATTGAATCTAACGTTCATTCAAAGATGAAGACAATTTCAGGATTTTATTATACAAGCAAAAGAAAAATATCTAGTCAGAAAACACAAAAATTAAATTCTTATGCTAAGTATGGCACTTGGTTTTTAAGCAATGTAAAACTACTACTTTTACATATCCAAAAATAATATAAGTAAAATAGTTAAGATAACATAACTGTTGATTATTTACACTATTTACATGCAGACTAGTGTTCTCATCTTTGTTGTTTTTTTTATAACAATGTTTCAGCTGTTGTTCTCTCTGGCCTTCATCAGGTGCATGCACAATCTGGGTAACCTACAGGGAATTCCAAACTGAACACTTTATTTAATCTACAGAAGTAGACTGTTCTCATTCCACTGTCCATGTCTTGGGATATCTTGTCTAGTTCTTACCTTTAGTACTGCTCAATTATTGTCCACTCATTACTACTGAGTCTTAGTATACACTGCCTGGTAGAACTGTCTATCAAGATAAAATAAAGGGTTCAGTTCAGAATTCTCTGGAGGTTATTCGAATTGACATACACTTGATTAAGGTCAGAAGGCATAATAGCCCACATGTAAAAAATGATAACTCCTCATGCCAGAAATTCAGGCAGAAAATAACTGTTGGTGTGGAAGTATTTTACAAAAACATTCCAACTGATTAAAATAAAAATATGCATATTAAATATTTAGTTTTTTCCTGTGAAAAAATATAATTTCTGGTAATGATTAAAAATATTATATCAGGGTATATACAGAATTCATTGAATATTTCCCTTCTTTGTAATTTTATCTAAAAAAATTTCAACTGTAAGATTAGATATTAGAAGTTAAAAAAAATAACTTCTGCAATGATTTATGCTTCAAAGATGTATCCCTAAATACATTATATAATATCAATTAAAATTTTCTCATTTAAATTAAAATACGATACTTACATAACTATAGATAATGAACTAATTAAGAAAATAACAATGAATATTTTCCCCAAGGTACACACAAGATTTTTACTTAGTGATTCTAGTTCATACATAAATTGCACTCACATCTTTCATTGTATGTTTATCTTTTTCCCTTCATGTGGTATCACAGTCCATGGCAACTATTTTGTCAGTTACTACCACCAGGTAAATACCTTATTGGTACACCTGAATTGGGATCCTTTACCATGGCAGCTGTTGCAGGCATTAAATCCCACCCTGCTCCATCTACAGAATATATATAGTGCTTCTCATCTGCCAGCTCCACCAATACAAACTCATCACTCTTTGCTATTCTTTCAACACCATAGTCTCCATCATCATCATCTATATGTCATGTCCCTTCAGGAGATTGGTGATCATGGCTCTCCACAATTTCCTATCGTTTGTAGCTCTTAATAAATTTTGTCTTTTTGTTATCTCTCCTAGACCTTGTTTTTCCATCCATTTATTTAAGTTCTGTTAAAACACTTTCCAGATACTTAAATTGTTGTACTAGTTTGAAATTGGTATCTCCAATTTGTAATTTGCAGGTTGGGATGTTACTTTTACTGACAACCATGGATTGTGTGCTCTGCTTGAACCTTAAACTTTCTTCTTATTTTCTTCTATTTGCAGAATGTTGGTAATTTCCTGTCCTTTGTAGCACTTAATTTTTGTCTTTTTGCTATCTCTCCTAAACCCTGCTCTGTCATCCATTTACTCAAGCTTGCTAGGTAGATCATATATTGTTTTCCACTGTCTCTCTTGCCTTCAATCTGTCCTGTGAGTATCAAATTTTGCCAAGCCCTCTTTCCTCATTATGTGCCCTGGAAATTTCAATTATATCTTCCTGATGGTAAGCATAAGTTTCTCTTTTGCTTCCATTTTCTCTGCAACTTTGTCATTGCTCACATGTTAAGTCTATCCTCAGCATCCTTCTGTAGAACAATATTTCTGTTGCTTGAAGTCTCATTTTCATCTGTGAGGAGATTGTCCAGCATTCGCCACCATACAGGAGGACTGATATTACATAACAGTTCAATACTCTTTTCTTTTCCTAATAAAATTTTCCTGTTTCTTAAAACTTGCTTAGCTTTTGGAAAGCATCTTTCACTATCCTAATACTATTCTATACACAAACATAGGTGGAAGCTATATTTGGGATGCTGCTCCAAATGAAGACCCAAGGTTTCCATGAAAACACGTATTTTATTGGCAAGAGAAAGAAAGAGAAGAAGAAGAAGAAAAGAAAGGACTCAGGTAACTTCTGCTCCTGACATGACTAAGTATGTTGGCATAGTGCCAAAGATAAATCCCACTCAGTTTAGTGTGAGAAAAAGAATAGTTAGAAAAAGATGAAAACAGTCATTTGTAATAGTAACAAGGATCAAAGAAACAAAGAAAAAATGGTTCACTTATTCTAGGACTCTTAAGATTCCATCTCTAGTGAGAGACTGTCATAGATTCCATCTACTAAGATACTGTTGCAGTTTTCAGCTATATTACTATTTGTACAGTCCTATAATAGATAATGTTTCAAAAATATTCATAAATAGAAAGATGAACTGATTGCAAGTAAATCTTTATGATTACAGATAACTATTTGTTGTGATGGCATTTTATATAATTGGGTTAGAGGATAACCTCCTTTATTTTGATTAAATAAATGACAAAAAATTAAGAGTAAAAAGCATAAAAAGAATATGATTTTATTTATAGACAAGAGTTTGCAGTCAAAAAAGCAAGGATTTTTTCAAATTATTACAAGTAAATTAAAAACATTTTGTGTTTCTAAACTTTATAAAATAAGGATTTCCTTATAGTTGGCACAAATATTTTAATAATTTAGTAAATGTTTATAAACTTATGAACAAAAAATTGTTTTCATATTTATGTCTTTATAAATTGGGAAATGATAAATATTGCATTGTATAAGTTTTTAGAATGTTGTAAATATAAAATAATAAATAATCCCATAAATAAATGATGTTTAATATTTTTGTTGTAAATTCTCAAGAACAAAGAAAATGTATAAATTCACTTTCATCATATGTTTAGGTTTTATTAAAATTCTAATTATTGCTTTTTAAAACACTGAACATTGCTAAGGAGTGAACGTAGTTAAAATAATAGTGTTGTCAATGGAAAAAAAAAACATTCTTTTAATACTCTATATCTTTGCAGGCACGAAGGTCTAAGTTTGCCCAAAATTCTCCTTTATTTTGAATTAATAAATGACAAAAAGTTAAGTTTAAAGAACATGAAAAATATGATCTTTTTTAGACAAGAGTTTGCAGTTAGGAAAGCAAGCATTTTTTTGTAATTATCACTAGTAAATTAAAAACATTCAGTTGCTGAACATATTTTATTTCTGGTCAAGTGTTGAATCCTAAATATTCATCAATGTATGTGAAACTTGGGGTTATTATATTTTCAGGTATTTTTTAATAATACATTGTGTAAATGGATTAACCCATTAATGCTTACTGTTCTCAAAATTAGGAAGAAACATTAATAGTCTACAGGTTAAAATTTATAATTAATTTTCATAAAACTTTTAATACCAGATACATAATTTTTTTTTCAAAGAATCTATAATACAGGATTTTATTTTATCTGTTTTTTTAGAAACCAATAATACTGGATTATTTTTTTAAAAATATTTTAGAAACTTATAAATAATAGCTTTTTTAGAAAAATGTAAATGGTTTGTTTTATTTTCTTTTAGAGGCCTATAATATCAGATTTTTTAGAAAAATATAATCAGTAATGGATCTTTACTAGAATTTTTTTCTTTTCTTAGAAACCTATAAATAATAGGTATGTTTTCAAAAACATAAATAATAGCTTCTTTTTTCAGAAACAAATAATAGTAGCTGTTTTTGTTAGAAACATAGTGTTTTTTTTGTTTTTTTTTAGGAACAATAGTATTTTGATTACTTTTAGGAACCTATAAATAATTGTTTTGTTTTTTAGTTTTGTTTTTAGAAACCTATAAATAATTTTTTGAATAACATATAAATAATAGTTGTTTTTTTTTTAAAACCTATATTAGATTTTTTTTATTTTTAGGAAAATATCATCAGTACTGGATTTTTACTAGAAGTTTTTTTTCTCTTTTTAGAAACCTATAATTAAAACTAGATATTTATTTTTTTTTAGAAACCTATAATTAATACTAGATGTTTTTTTTTTAGAAACCTATAATTAATACTAGATGTGTTTTTTTTTAGAAACCTATAATTAATACTAGATGTTTTTTTTTAGAAACCTATAATTAATACTAGATGTTTTTTTTTTAGAAACCTATCATCAATTTTTTTGAAACATATAATACCAGATTTTTATTCTAATTTTTATATCAGATTTTACAATATGTACTAATTTTGTAAAGAAAGATTTAAGCACAATACTAGATTGGTTGTGAGGTCTCATCATTTTACAGTTCAGTTGGCAAGATGTAACCATAAGTTCTATGCTAACAGTTTCTTTTTTCACACTTCTTGCTTGTAGAATTCTCTTCCGGCTTCTTGCTTTCCAATCTAGATTGATCTTTAAAAATTTTAATGCAATGTTCTATTATTGTTCTTGCTCTTTAATAATGTTTTTTTTTCTTATATTCTTTCACCATCTGCATCTTAGTAGGCTTGCTGCTTGGGGGTGAAATGGTTAAAAACAAATTTTAAGACCATATTCAGTATATGTACATACATGATTTTAATTAAATATTCCCTTTCTACTCTGATGATGATTTAATATGGCTCACATAATTGAAAAAACTATCTTAACATTATAAATGTAAAAATAAAAAATAAAAAATCCAATTATCAAATAACATAACTACTTGGCTTGGGTTTGTCATTTTAATATATAAACCAAGAAACATGAGTAATTACCTCCCAAACCAAAGAATATTTTTAATCCTCTTAACTAATATAGATGCATCACCACTGAGTAAAGGTTAGCATTCTACTCTTTACATATTAATACTGAGTTATGAGTGTGATTCTCACTAGGTGTTTCATATATCAGAGATAAATTTATAAATAAAATTTGTTTCATATCTGTACATATATGAATTTGTAAGTGCCTTTACACAGTGATGAGAAAATAATACAATGGAGTTGCTGGATGTTATATAGTAATGTTGGTATATATTTTATATATGTGAATGAAAATTAGGAGATATATAAATATTTAATTTCTAAAATAATAATTATTATATAACTAACATTTTTGATAACTCATTAAAAAAGATGGTACATGATAAATATTTGAAACATTATACAAAATGGTTATAAAATATTCATGTTTGTATACTGGCCTGTCTTCCCTGCTTTTTTTTTTTTTTTAACCTGTTGTATCCAAATAAGACCTTCCAGATTTATTTTTAGATTATGAAAGCTGATACAGATCTCTGGTTCTGTTTTAAGGTAAAAGTCACAGTCAGGTAAAAGGTACACACTCACAATAAAAAACAAATTGGTTTTCTTTATAAACAAGAATTAAAAATATGCCATTAAAAAAATTTAAAATTTTAAGAGTGATGGTATTAATTAATTTTAACTGATCAAGAATTGTTTTATTTAAAAAATATTAATTCAATGATTGAAAATTATTTTTTCTTACTTTTTTCATTCTTTCACAAATATATATATATATATATATATATATATATTCTATCCAATTTCTATCAAAAAGCACATTTTCTTTAAAAAGACTTTCACTCTCTAGGCTGGTAGATAATAATTTTAATATTTAAAAGAAAAACACTAAATACAGCATTTATAGTAATAAGAAAGATATATGTGTGTACGTGCGCACACACAAGGTGCGATGGGTAAATTGTCGCCATTTTCATTTTTAATTTCATGCATGCATCTGGTTTGTTTTTTGATTTTGTTGACTACACATTATAGCAGCATCAGTTGGGCATGATCTGTGAGGGAAAAAAGCACCATGTCGCAATTCACTTCACCAGAAATTTGGAAATGGCATGCTGTATTCTTAGCATTCACAGAATCCTGTTACTAGACATAGGGTCATCCAGCAGTAACCCTCTTGACCCAGAACAGCACTACCTCCTCAACACACTTGTAAGCTGGAAGCTCCAATATGAACATTTCAGAGTGTTTGGGTGTCACTCTGAGGACAGAGCAGTGGATTCAGAAAAAGTTGGAATGAGTCATGGTGATTACAAAGGTGCTTGGAGTTATCTCTAGTGATGGTAATGTTATGCCTCCATTCATCTTCCACAAGGCCTCAGACTCAACATGGAGGTCTACATCAAGTGTCTTGAGAAAATAGTGCTGCCCTGGGTCAAGAGAGTGGCTGCTAGAAGTCACTATGTCAGGCAGCAGGACTTTGTAAATGCCAAGTAGTACAGCATGCCGTTTACAAATTTCTGGTGGAATTCCGTGATGGTGCTCTTTTTCTCACAGACAGTACCCAACTGACCCAACTATACTCTACAGTCAACAAAATAAAAAACAAACAATAACGCATGCAGAAAATTAAAAATATAAAATGGCAACAATTTACCCATCCCACCCTGTAGAAGGTTAGGAAGGAAACCTTCATTAATATTGGAAAGAGCGATAACAATTGTTGGACTTGAGAAACCAATTTTCCGAAAGTGTTTTAAGAGAAAGATTTAGAAATTTCAACCGAAAGTAGTACTGGCTGCTCAGCCAATGAATGCCAAATGTTTCCTTATATGGAAACAGCTAATATTACCATTACTACTAATTGAATAGGAAGAGATACAGCAAATAGTATATAATTAAGAGAATCAATATATATATATATTTGATTGTCAATACTTAATCCCAAGGATCATAAATTATCTTAAATAATATTTATAAACAAAGTTATGAAGTGGCCTGAAGATATTCACTAACCGCCCCACCCAGTCAGATGTGGCACAAGGCCGAGTTTATTGTGGGGTATCCAAGCCCGTAGGCTCGGGCAAAAATTCCCTGTGGACCCCATACAAACAGGGTCGGGTAGCTGTCTACCACCCCAGACGAGACTCTGCCCTTCAGCATAGCCTCATCTGGGTTCCTCTCTACATAGAGGCACAGAGTTTGACAAGTACACTTGGAAGTAAATCGCAAGTGAATCCAAGAGAGGCCTGAAATGTCAGAAGGAATTGTCAACCAGATTAAACAAATTTCATACTAGTTATGAATGAATGTATTGTTTGAGTTCTATCCAATTAAATGGAATTGCTAAATTTAAGAACTCCTGCATTTTGCATACAACCAAGCTGCTGAAACTGCAAATCCCTGGTGTAAAATATCAAACAATCACAAAGAAACAGCTATAATTTCTCTGATATAAAATGAGGAAAGAGTGCTTAGAGACTGTGACACTCAGAGGGCATAATAAAGACAAAGAGGACAAAACAAAGCAGTGAATACCCTAACAAGCTTGTATAAACAGTTGGTAGAACAGGGATTAGGAGAGACAAAAATAAAAGAAAAAATTACTGTTGGCTACAAAGGACAGGAAGTTGTGACGAGACAAGATCACCCATGTCCTGAATGGACATGGCACATAGAAGCATCCACATGAAGATTTGTATTACACAAAAGATATATTATTCTTATATAAAAGAAGAAAAATTTTGCTTTCTTTTTTAATATCCAATTATCAGGAGTGTTTTGAAAAAAATACATTTAGGTACCAATTTATAATCAGCAAAAATAAATAAGATTAGGTTTGTTTTATCTTTTCTTCAAAAAAATGAAAAACTCTTAAAATTGTGAAACTAACTGGGATATTAATCATTTTTAAAGATGCTTTTAAAAACATCAGTCTTTGTAGTGAAACTGTCTCTGATACTGTTAAAATAACAATGTTAAGTTGTATCTATTTTTATCTACTACCATTGCATGAATATTTAACAATTAGTCCATTTATATACACACAAAAATACAGACATACTTATATATACACAGAAATATATATATATATATATATATACACACACACACACACACGAAAACACATAAACATATATACATATACGCAGAGACATAAAAAAATATATATACAGACACACAGACATATATATATACATACAAATATGCAAACACATATATATATACATAAACACACAGATATGCACACAAACATAAAATTACATTATATATATATATATACAACCATATATATATATATACATACAACCATATATATATACACAACCATATATATATATATATACAACCATATATATATACAAC
>OZ038516.1:41693107-41773107 GCA_964036315.1 Acanthosepion esculentum
GGCCACCAATGTCACCAGATCTCACACCCTTGAATTATTTTTCTGTGGGGCCATTTGAAACCAGTTGTTTATCTGATGCACCCGAGAAATATTGAGGAACTTAAAGAATTAAATATGAAAGCAGTAAAATTCCCCAACATATTAGTGAATCATGCAGTACAGAATTGAAATAAGATTTGAAAATCAAGGAAAACATTTTGAACAGTGCATATAACAAATAACTAGTTAATAAAATTTTCATGTGTAATTATATAAACATTCATTTTGTGTTGATGAAGAATGATATTTTATTCTACTGATATAAGGTGTGGAGACACAAACAAAATTTAACCGTATTTGAATTCATAAAAACATGCTCATTTTGCTTAATGGTTGTGAAATGTAGAAACAGCATGGCGTGAAAACAAGAATTGAACTTGTATCCTCTATATATGGAGAGAGAAAGAGAGAGATTTCCTTGTTTACAGCTTCACAAGAGATTTGATAGTCAAATGTCAGAAATAGACAGTATTCATGTATACAAGGTCTTCTTGCCTTTATCACTGCTTGTTTCTCATCAAGTATTTCCAAAGTTTTATCACTTTGGTATAGCAACAAGATGGAAGGAAGAATTCAATCATTCCTCAGGTGTTTTTATCAACAACATTTTCAAGAGAGCTAAGGTGGTGCAAAATGCATCTATCTTTCCAATCTTAACAGAGACATTAAGCAGTGAGGTAGACATTTCCCACACCCACTGTTGAAGAACAGCCAACTGGGTGGTGGATATGAATTATACATATACAAGCAATAATAGAAAGAAGAATAATCATAGATCAGATTGAAAATGGCAAGACATTCAATAAATGAACGATAAACTTTATTATCAATATATATGTCTATTAATATTTTATTCTGTAAGACAGAAACTTAGTCAATGATAATAATATTTATAATGCAGTAATTATAATTATAATAATAAAAATCATAATTATCTAACTAGGAAATGAGAAAAGCTTAAAATGAAAAGAATGAACAGACACTGTATATTCTGTTTCAACATAATTTGATAAAAAAAATTACAAAATTTAGTGTTTAATCATCACAAGTTTTTACAACCAACATAAATATTTAGTATATTAGTAAAAAAGATAACTAAAGTAAAGCAGGAGGAATAATGTATGATGAGTTAAACCAGTGGACAAAGATAAGTAAAAATGCAGTCAGTGCTAAAATAAAACTGTAATTGTTTCATTTTTATTATCATTAGAATTTGCTGTAAATATAGTCAGTTATTAAATGCATTTATGCATTTGTTTAATACATTCAGGCTGTAATATCATAGGTTATATGAACAGTTAATAAGAATAAAAATAAACTGAAATTCCAAAACATTCAAGACATCTACCTAAAAACATGTAGCTCCTCCCTTTACATGAATAACAGTAGTTATTTGATACAACATGGAGTCTACAAGGTGTTGGTGTCATTGTACGAGTATATCTACCCAGGTACATTCCAGTGATGTTAATAACTAAGTTGGGTTAATTGGGTATGGTTGCAGGAAATTTCATGAGATCTGCAACATATCCACACATGCTCAATGGGGTTTTAATCTGGTGGGCACAGAGACCAATGGTTCTGCAACTAGTTTCATGTCACATGCACATTAAATTGTAGGGGGTACTTGCATTAACTTTCTGGAACAAACCCTATTAGAAAACATAAGTATAAATATAAATCAGTGCAAGTGGCCTGAAACAAGATGTGTGTCAATCCCATGTATCAAGAAAGACTCCAGTTTTACTAGTGGTCTTTGTGAACTTCAATAGAAAACACATGACACCATTACAGAGCTATTACCAGCTTTCACAACATCTTGCCAACAAGATGGATCTATAGCCTCAGGCAGTCTCGTCGATATAAATTCTGCCATGTACCTAAATAGTAATGGTAATGGTGACATTAGAACTTTCCTTATAAGGAAACATTCAGCATTCCTTGACAGATTACCCAGTGATACTTTTAGTTTTATTGGAGTCATATCATTGGCATACACGGTGCGATGAATAAATTGTTGTCTAAATTATGCAAAAATGAAAATAAAACTAACATCTCATTTTATCAGATATATTTACCAAAATGATGCAAAAGTATCTTTAAATACTAAACAGTAAATTTATTCAATAAAATCTCCATTGTCTTCATCCTCAGCCTCCAGATGACTTCAGAATCTGCTGCAATTCTTCTAGGTGGTCTCCTTGTTTAAGTTAGTGAATGTTGCCATAATCCTTGCCTTCAGTTCATCTTTGCTCTTACAAGGAGTTTAATCTCTCACTCAACTGCACCCCACACATAATAATCAAGGGGTTTGCAGTCTGGGAGTTAGGTGGCTAGATGTAAGGGGTGATGTGGTCACAGAAATTGTTTGACACCCATGACTGTGTTCTCCTGATTGCGTGGCATGGAGCAGAGTCCTGATGCCAGACATATGGTCTTCTAGCAAATACCATCTTGACCATGGGCAGCACTACCTCCTCAAGGCACACTGATGCAGGCCTCCATGTTGAGTCTGAGGACCTCAATATCAAATCTGGCAGTTCTTTTCTTATCAGAACAATCAGAGTGAGTTTTCTGAGCTGCTGTAGCTTCATAATCACTCATCCAACTCTTTCTGAATCCTCTGCACGGTCTTCAGATTGATACCCAAACACTCTGAAATGCTTGTATTGGAGATTCCAGTGCAAATGCCAAGCAATACAGCATGCCAATTACAAATTTATGGTGGAGTGAATTGTACTATGGTGCTCTTTTTCTCACAGATGGTGCTCAACTGACCCTACTATACTGTGCAGTCGACAAAAACGAACAAATGCACAAAATTAAAAATATAAAATGGCAACAATTTACCCATCACACCCTGTATATGAGGAAGTACAAAAATGTTTTTGGCCTAACCAAGAAGGGATTTCAAAATTCATTTTCATCTTTGTTCAGATTTTGGAAATTATTGGGTTGAGTAAAAAATGTTCCAGCACACCTTCATACATCTAGTCACAATCCAGGAATGTCCATAATTAAGTTGTATTTATTGGGTGTGGCTGCAGGGAAGATAGTAAGGTCTGCAATATGTCTCATACCTGCCCAATAGGGTTTAAATCTGAGTAGCATTAGAGTAGAGGGCAAAAAGTAACTGGATGTCAGCTAAATATTTTTTGAACCAGTTTCTTGTCACCTGTACATGAGTATTACTTTATAAAAGAAAGCCATCACTATTAGGAAACAGCAAGTATAATGGGTATAAGTGGCCTGAAACAAGATCTGTGTCAATCAGATATGTAAAGAAAGAGTCCAGTTTCACTAGTGGTCTTTGTGAACTTCAATAGAACACCCTACATGATTGCAGAGCAGGCACCAGCTTCACAACACACTGTTGACAAGCAGGATCCATAGCCCCATGCACTCCTCGACACACAAATTCAACCAGTAGCCCATTTCAAATAAACAAAACATTCATGGCAGCTACCTGATATTGTGTAGCACCTCCTTTTACCTGAATAATGGAGGTTATACAATGTGACATGTAGTCTATGAGGTGATGGAGGCATTGTGTGGGCATATATCAGGATTGTCTGTAATTGAGTTTTGTTAGGTGTGGCTGCAGGCAATAAAGTGAAATTTGACATCTCTCATATATATATATATATATATATATATATATATATATATATACACACACACATTAGAGCAAAAAAACAAAAATTACCTCAACATATTTCAAGTTGTTCTGTACGTGGCTATCATCAGCACTTAAGTGTCTGTTTTGTTTTTTTGGTGTAAAAAATACATATGTTCTGTTATAATAAATACTTTGAGCTCTCTGTGGATCAGTTTTAATAACTAATATTACTAGGATCCACCTGGATCATATACCAACAGATCGATTACCTGTACTATATATATATATATATATATATATATATATATATATATATATATAATGAAGTTTAAGTCTAGTTAGTAGAAGACAATGGAATAACTGGAAGTCAGCCAAAAATTGCAAGAACTAGTTTCATGCCACCTGCATACAATGTGGGGGTGGCTGCATTATTTTGCTGGAACAGACCATCACTATGAGGAAATATGGTGAGCATAAAGAGATGCAAATGGTTTACAATAAGATCTGTGTTAATAACACCTGTACAGAAAGACTCCAGATTCACTAGTGTCCCTTGTGAACTTTTAAAGAATACACCCTACACTATTACAAAGCTATCACCAACTTTCACAATATTCTGCTGAGAAACTGGATTCATAGCCTTATAGGTGCAGTAACTGAAGACATGGCATCAATAAATGGTACAGTTGTAGGTTGACAACTACAAAACCTCAGAGAATATGGTGCATGATGTATAGCAGGCACGTCAAACTGAGGGCATATGGAGGGCCACATTGGCCATATCTGCAGCCTCGAGGGCTGCACCTGCTTACAGTCTTACATTAATCACAGCTAGTGGTAACTAAACTTTAAATACAAAATACTTACAATACAAGGTAGTACAATTTAATCATTTTTATGTTGTCCTGATGATTGACAATCTATTCTCAATATATCAGGTTGGAATGTCTGTGTAGATCTGACTTTGATCAAAGATGACAAAAGTTCATCAGTTAATCTGGTTCTGTGAGATGTTTTCGTGGCCTTCATAACACAAAAATAACTGCTCACCGACGTGTAGAATCAAACATTGCCATCATCTTTGTGGCAAACTTTCTGAAGTTCTTAAATGTCTGAGGAAGGTATGAAAAAAAATTCAGGTACCTCTGCTTTTAGGTACTTTCCCTTGAGTGTTGAGTCAGTCTGCATTTCCAATAGTTCTATCTGTAGACTTTCCTCTGCCTGAGCAACATCAAAAGTGAATGGTGCTGAGAATAATGTAAACTGATCTTCACAAGATAAAAAAAAAATCACAAAATCTTCACTGAAATTCCTTTGACAGCAATTCCAGGTAATTGTCATACTTAGCAAAGATAAATACAGACTCAGTATTGGCAGATTTTTTTCAACTCCTTGCACATCGATGAGTGATGAGCTTATTTTTGCCTTGTAATTTCAAATTAAGGTCACTTAATTGATCAGTAATATTCACTACAAAAGCTAGATCTTGGAGCCAGCTTTCATCTTTCAATTCATCTGTGCTTTGACCCTTCATCTCCAAAAACATAATTTTGTGTCGCAATAAAAAATCTTTGTGACATGAAAGCCACCAAACTTCTGTGTAGAATGGGACATTTTTGAACTGATTATCCACGTCTTCCAATAACTGGCTAAACTGACAGTGATGCAGCGCACAACCACTGATATAGTTCACTGTTTTTGTGGCAAAACCCTACGCATGATCTAATTTTAAAATCTTAGAACATAAGTTCCGTTGATGAATTATACAGTGAAAATGCTTGAATGTTGAATCTGGATAAATGTTTTCTATTCTTGTACCTAACTTGGCAGCAACACCATTATGTCTCCAAACCATATTGGCAGCACCATCAGTAGATAAACACACAAGTTTACACAAATCAAGGCCATACTCAAGGAGAAGCCGTTAAAGTTTCTCAAAAATGCCCTGGTTTGTTGTAGCATCATGCATTGGGACCAGTTCAATTAGTTCTTCATAAATTTGAAATTCATTGTCACAAGCCTTGATGAAAATAGAGAGCTGTGCTATTCCAGCTATGTCAACAGTCTCATCCAGAGCAATAGAAAAATGTTCAAAACTTGATAGAGTCTTCAACTGTTGACTCAAATCACCTGCCATTTCATCAATCTGTTCAGCAACAGTGTTTCTGCTTAATGAAATGTCTTGAAATAAGTAACTTCTCTAGGCATACAATTTCAACTGTTTTTACAAGACATCGCTTTATGAAATCTCCTTAAGATTTTCCACTGTTGGTGATCATTTTGCAGAGTTCAAAGCTTGCAGTAACAGAATTAATATTGCCTTTCTGAATTCTTGTAAAGCATCTCTGTTCCTGGGTTAACTTAACCTTGAATTCCTTCACTTTTTAAACACACATATCTCCTTCATATTTATCATAAGATTGATGGTTCGTTTCATAATGTCTTTTCACATTATATTCTCTTAGTGTCGCAATGCAGTGGTTGCAAATCAAACAGTTTATCTTTCCATTAACAGTGGTACCAAAGTACTATAATTCCCACTTTTCTTGAAACACACATCCTTCTTCAGATAATTTTCTCTTATTATGAGATGGAGTAGAATTCGAAATTTTTCAGGGAAAATATTACAAAATTACAAACATTTTCACTTTACATTTGTTCTTATTTAGTTGTCAAGGATGACCACATGATTAACCGGAAGTTAAAAATAGTCACTGATATTCAAAAACAAAAAAACATTGCGATAGAATAAATAATCTAATCATACCAATTGAAAAAAATCTCACTGTTTTTAATAATTTGCATTACCAACATAGGAAAATGTCTATAAAAACCTTTGTGAGGGCCACCAAGATACATGTAAAAGGCCACATACAGCCTATGGGCTGCTAGTTTGACACACCTGACATATAGTGCATTGACTATTTGATTGAACTGGGATGGGATTTGAAGCTAAGGTTCCCCTTTATTGTGTGGTTACCTTCCCTGTCAGTTACTGACAGACTACACTGCCACACTATTCTACCTCTTTACCTGTACTATCACATACTTCAGTGAGCTAAGTTCATTTCTAAGTTGGTTGGTTGATTTTGTTTAGTGTCATATCAATCTCTATGGGTTATTTACTGCCAAAATGTAAATAATTTAAATACAATTTTATGGCTTCAATAAAATATATTTTAAACACAATTGTCTGCCTTCAACTACAGTTAAAATGTACTGCTAGTTATGTTGCATTAGTAATATATTGTTGTTAATTTTACTTTAAATAGGTATTGTTGGTGATTTTTTTTTTTTTTTTTTTTTTTTACATAAAAATGTATTGCTGGTATTTTTTACTATGAAAATGTATTTTTATTCTTTCATAGTGTTTTGTTTGGGGGTTCAATATTTGCCCATAGCTGGAACTCTAGCAGGTGCTATCATCCTGGATCAGGTCGAACCTTGGAACAACAGCAACTAAGAGGAAGTTCCACACTCCTTAAAACCTTCAATCTCCCAATCAGAGGTATTCCTGCCAGATGTATTTAATTTCTACAAGTGGAAAATGTGAAACTATCCAGTGTACAGCTATCTCTAAATTTTTGACACTTCAGTTTAATAATAATAGTTGGTATTTTTAATGAAAAGTGTTTTAGTCTGATACAAGGCTGCATGTCCTATTAAAAAATGAGGCAATCTGAAATAACTAGTAATATTCTATGACCCTCTCTGTTCAGCATAAAGAAATTACTCTTTGTTTCCTCATTATTTATTTTTTTTAACTAATATTTCTTTCATCTTAATTTCACTTACTTTTTTTGCTCACAACTTAATTCAGACTGGCATTCTACAATAATTTTGAACACTGCAGATAAGAAATAAATAAGCTTGCCATGAGTTTTGAATCTTGTTTGCTTCAGGAAACCTATCTTACCCTGATAACAGATATGAGATATATGATGTTTATTGCTGGCAGTCTTAATGGTTGCAATGAAAAGCAATTGAAATTAAATTGAAAGTAAAATAAAAACAATTAATAATGATTGATGTTTCATGTAATATAGATAATATTACTATCTGCTTTGCCTACATGCAAACAGATATAGTTGTAAGGGTCTTATCTATAGACAAAAATCTAAGTAAGAGTTGTTGGTGTATTAGTAATGGGAGGACTATACTATACAGAAATCCCTAAAAATCAGAAATATGATACCAGAAACATCAGTACCTGTGTGTGTATGAAAGATTAATTGATAGTATCAGAGAAATAACACTATAATAATAAAATAAAAACTATCTGAATAGGGAGGTCCAAGGAAATTAGTGTATGCAGCTATTCTAAAATTACAATACCTTAACATACAAAAGTATTCATCTAATTTCTTGATTGCTTCTTAATTAAAATTATGATATTTTTCATAAAATGTGTGTGTGTGTGTGTATATATATATATATATATATATATATATATATATATAATTTCTAGATGTAAATTGTAACTAAGTTACATAAACATTACAGAGCAAACAATTTAAGAGGTGAAATCATATTACAGTATGAAAAGTTAAATAAATGAATATTCAACAGATTGTATAATGATTATGAGAATATAATTAAGTAAAAATATGCAAAATAACTTTTTTTTAAAGCATAAAAATTGAAAAAGAAGGTTTTCAATAGAAAATGCTTTTTAGTCTATGATGCATTTGTACTGGAAAAATGAATATAAAAAAATATTGAGAAAAAAAAATAATTTAATAAACAGTTATGCAAGAAAGTTATAAAATATGAACAATAAAACCAAAAGCATGATTTCCAGTATGTAAATATTGATGACAGAATTCAGGGAATTAAGTACAACAATTTAAATATTTAACACTGAAATATGAAGGTGCATTGGTACAGTGAAATGTGCCTTCCAAAAACTAAAAGTATTAAGAAACAGAAAAATTTCATTAGAAACAAAGAAAAAAGTACTGAACTCTTATGGAATATCAGTCCTCCTATATGATGGTGAATGTTGGAAATTTTTCCTCACAGATGAAGAAGAAACTTGAAGAAATGTGGTTCTACAGAAGGATACTGAGGATACCATACCCGGCATATGAACAATGATGAAGTTTTAGAGAAAATAGAAACAAAAAGGAAACTTATACTTAACATCAGGAAGAAAAGTTGAAATTACTAAGACACATGAGGAAAGATGGCTTGGAAAATTTGATACTCACAGGAAATGCTAAAGACAAGGTGGGGGCAGAGGAAAACAATGCATAACCTACAGAGCAAGCTTGAGTAGATGGATGGTGGAGCAAGGGTTAGGAGAGATAACAAAAAAAAAATTATTAAAAACTACAAAGGACAGGAAACTGTGGAGAGCCATGATCGCCAATGTCCTGAAGGGACACTCATATAGAAGAGAAAAATGTTAATCATTTGTCAAATGCTGCTGGAATAATGTACATGATTGATTTGTTTCATGGCATATCAACTCCTTATGGGTCATTTAATGCCAAGGAATAATGTACATTTAGATAAAAAGATAAGAGCAATTTCTCCAAGTACCAAATATATAAGAATGGAACAGAAAAAGGTTGAACCATTTGGCACAAACAATGTAAGGCTGTGTAAAATCCTAGCACTGGAATGTTTCTTAACTTCTGTTACTTAAGAATTTTTCAAGCAAGAGAAAGCTCCCTGAGGCATCCTCTGAAGCAGTAAATTGCCATGGAAACAGGGCAAAAACTTTATTTTGCACTAATGTTATGCACTTAGGAGAACATTGGTAGGATAAATATACCAGCTATCAAATAGCATAGCTGGCATTAGGCTGAACCATGTGCATATTGCTTCAGATGGTATGACGTCAGGGCTGGTTGGGATCTGGCATTGCCAGTGGTATGTGGTTTGTCTGACCTGGCCAGCCAAAACATGGAATATAGATCTTTTTGGCATTATGGTGCATTAACTTTAGATAAACATATTTACATTCTTTTTCTATGGTGTGATGGTGGGGAGATGTAGTGAGAAAAAAATCTGATGCTGAGTATTGGATCTTTGTCAAAGAAAAGGATGATAAGGAGAGGAACAGGAAAGAAAAATATCTTGTATATATGGAGATAAATAATAAGAAAAAAAAATAGGTGGATGAAGTAAGGATTGGATTTCTGTAAAATAAAAAAGCAAGATGATGAAAATAATTTGAATAAGAGATGAATAGAAAATAAATATGAGAGAATGTATACACTTGATAGTAGCATTTTAGATAATTTAAAAAAAAAGTGATCTGTTAGAAAAGAAGAACAGACAAAATGAAAGTGAAACATTAGAGGAAAAAGAAGAAAATTAAGAATAATAAAAGCAATCTACTATCTTGATTAGTCTTCTATTCTTCTCGCTCCTTAAGGTTTCTGTTTTTTTTTTCTTCTCGTTCTTCCACACTTAGTAACCCCCTCTGTTTTAGTCAGGGCCCTGGCTCAAAGTATTGGCAACTTGCCAAGGGTGCCATCATGCTGCCATGTCATGTGTTTGTGATCTTCCAAAACTAAAGCTTATAAAAACATACTTGTGGTCATCCATGACTAAAGGCAGATTAAATTCTTTGGCTATTTTGTCAATAGAAAATGATCTTGTAAAGAAGATAGGTATAGAAAGTGCTATGAAAAGATTTGCAGATCTAAAGGTGAGAAAAAATGTTTTAGGTAGAATAATGGATGTTTTCTTTAGCTTCTATTAAGTTATATATTGTAATAAACTCGTTATTCTACATTTTCAGTTTTTCTCCTTGTAAGGGTGTGGAAGTTCAGCTTGTCCAAGGTGCCAGTAACCCCAGGGCCATCACCAGTCTTAGTAGCTTCACTGCCTTGTATGGGGTGGTATGATTAAAAAGAAATACAATGGTACAATTTAAAGAAATTAATTTTTGAAAAATTACCACAATAAAAGTTAACATAAGAAAAGGGAGAACTGTTGATTTCATTTGTATTGAAATAACAAGGAAGTGAAAGAGAAAAGCAAATATAAGTTAGATACTAAAAACCATGAGTAGAAAGTAGATGCTAACCAAGAAAGAAAATGACTAAAAAAGAGTGAAAGGTAAAAAAAAAATGGAAAGGATTTTAAAATAATAGATAAAAACAGGTTTATGAAAAAAGATAAGTATTTAGGGTTGGATATCAGAGATAAGGTATATATATATATATATATATATATATAAATAAATAAAAAAGTTTTGCATTTGGGTTATTAAAGGATGGGCATCTGTGAAAGTGGAAGGAAGGAAGATTTAAATTAAAAAGGATACAGAATAAATTCAAAAAGAAAAATTAACAGTGACAAAGTAAAAAAAAGTATGAAAAATACAAAATAAAAAGAAGAAAATTAAATAAAAAAATTCATTAATGAAAGAGACTGAAGCTAATGAATCAGAGCGAAAAGTGGGAAAATCAAAGAAGAAAAAGAAATTAAAAGAAAGATGAGAAAGGAAAGATATAAAAGAAAGTCTATCAAAAAAAAAAAAAAGGTAATACATTTATATTCTTTTAAAGTAATAGTAAAAAAACTGTATTATTTGTTTAAATAATAGAGATATTTAGTGGAAGAAGAGTTTTTTGTTTTTTACAACTTATCAACCTTTGTGGGTTATTTATATTTTGGATTGTAAGAATATTTTTTGTTAGTGAATATTGCATTAAGAATTTTTTTGAGAATAACAATGATTTTTCCAGATACAAGTCCTACTATTTAATGCACAGATAATGGGGGAGAAGATAGATGAAAGAGGAAGAGAATGAGGCACAGTCAGTTATGAACCATGCATGATATATGCTTAAGCAATCATGTATCTTTCAATACATGACTGACAAGGCAGATTTTTTTCACGCAGTAGGTTGCCATTTCTTTCTGCAGTAGACCAGTTGCCATCCAAGGCTATAGAACCCAGTATGTCCTGCTATTTACCCATAGCTGGAGGGATAAGAAGAGGATTCATACCTTTCCCAAGGGTATTAGCATGTAAGTGAATGTAATGGATTTGACTTGAATTTGAACTCAGCTCTCCAATTCCTCAATCTGAGCCACTATCCATTACTCCACTGTGTCTCCCGCAAAGAAGGCTTTAAATGAAAAAGTAAGAAATATAGTAAAAAAAAGAGAAGGGGCAAATAAAAAGAGCAAGAATGTTTTTCAAAACAAAACATGATTCTGAAGTGGGTTAAAGGAAGGAAAAAATGAAGGAAAGGAAAGAAAAGATGGAAAGAAATAGAAATATTTAAATTAAACAGGATACAGGCTAAATTCAGGGTGAAGAAAAAATAACAGTGCCAAGGTAAAAAAAAGAAAATGAAATCAAACATGCATTTAATGACGAAGAAATTTAGAACAAGGAATCAGAATGAAAAGTGGAAACATCAGAGAAAAGGGAATAAAAAGAAACAGATTTGAAAAGAAAGAGGTAAGAGAAAATATATTTATATTCTTTTTTTAGTAATAATAAACAAAACCAGTTAAGGATCTGGCGAAATAATAGATATGTTAAGCGGAAGAGAAGAAGACAGAAAGAAGTCATTAAATGGAAGAGTAAGAAACATAGTAAAACAAAAGAAAGGACAAATAAGAAGAGCAAGAAAGCTTTTCAAAAACAAAACATCATCCTGAAAAGGGGAAAAAGAAGAGCTACAGAGATGTAGAGAAAGAGTGAAGAGGAAATAGTAAAAAAAATGGAAATGAGGAGGTAAGAAGTAAGCGGTGAAGAATGCAAAGAAAGAAAAAAGAAGGAAGTGAAAGAAGAAAACTATAAAAAGAAAACTTAAAATTAAAGTAAAAAAAAAAAGTATATCCAGCTTTGTGAAAATATAATCTGGGGTGAGTTTTGTACCCAGAGGAAAAGAGAGCTGGAAAAGAAGAGATTTATCTTATATTTGATAGTCATCAGATTTCTTTCACACAGACAAAAATACTGGAGCAATCTCTTCTCCCCTAGCCTGAGTAATCTTGTCTTCACTAACCAAAATAAAATGATCACTTGTAGATAGACTAATATAAAATAAAACAAGAATAGTTATAAAACAATGATAGCTTCAAATAACTACTTGGTTATAAATATAGAGGATCATAAAAGGCAGATAATTAAAAAAAAAAAAAAATGGAAACATTGATAACTGCATTTAAACTTAAAGCATACTGATTAGACTGTAAGTTTAGTTTTAGTAGAATAAAAATAAAAACATTAGTAGATGCAGTGTGTAAATTTAGCTTCTTGCAACCAAATGCTACAACAGAAGATAAGCCACTGAAAGCTAGGAAATTCTTTCTTAAATTGGGAAGAAAAACTGACATTAAACCAAGGTAAAAGATCCTTTCTCTGTTGCAATTAGACAAAAAAATCCATTCTAACTATAAAAAGAAACAACCTTTATAATAATATGCAATCAGGTCTGGTGCAAGAGTCTTGTGAATCCCCCCACCAATCTATTAAACATACCCCCCCTACAGACTCTACTACATCTCAATTTTCATAAGGTATGAAAATGAATTATTTGTCTAAATAATAGATATTTTATTGTAACCTAATTATGTACAATGATGGATCATATGCAATATAGATGAACAATTGAACTAGAAAGATTTTAAATAACTAAATCTAACTACGAATTAGAGACATGTCATAATAGATCATTCCATCTTAAATAAATCAACAATATTTTGTGGCAATTTTTAACATCGACTTGAGATTTTTCTTGTTATAAGTAGAAATATTTTAACATGTTCAACCTTATGGATAAAAAAATAGTGAATTTTATATAGCATTTTTTTTAGACTTAGCATAAACAAAACAAATTCAAGAATTTGGACAAAAAAAAATGAAGACCCCAGAATGACATCAAAAGCTGAAAATTTTTCATTCTTTAATAGTCAATTATACTTAGTTTAATTTGTAATGTATACAAATGTAGGTAGAAAAAAAGCAAATGTTGACAAGATAGTAAGGGTCACCAAGCACTGCCCAGGGATTTCAATCAGGCTTGGATTTGGGAGCAGTACACACCGGCCCTGTATACATTACAATAACTTAGTGGATGAAAAGAGCCAATCTTATAGACAAACAGGCTGAAAGAGTTTCTTACTCTAATAATTCTGCTTGTTCCTTAGCACATACATTATTCTCTTAATGATTATATAGAAAAAAATTACACATATCATGGATATGATATATATCAAAATTTTTAATACCATAAAATTTTTGAATAGCATATATTAAGGTTCATCAGCATTCTTTCATTTATTGTAAATGACTTCATTTGACTAAATAAAGTTACATTTCATTTCAGATACTTACAGAGATAACATACATTATCCTCACTTGAGCATAATAATAATTAACTATATCTGTCATATGAAATATCTTATACTAATTATACTTAAATAAAATTGCTGAAGTTAAGGCAAAATATTTTCACTGATAAGGGTAACTTGAAAATAACATGGTCAGACAGTATGTGTGTGTGTCTATATATATATATATATATATATATATATATATATGAGGGTCATTCAATAAATAAGGTGAATTTTTCGGTATAAGGACTTCTAATACAGATAGAAGCTTACTCTTTTTTAATTTTTTTTGTTTTACTTCTTTTTCACATGGATTTAATTTCTTTTGCAGATTAAAAAAAAACTGAGAGTTTTGGCGATTAACAAAGATGTCCGACCAAGCAGCATGCTCCAGGATTGAACAGCGGTCAGTTATCAAGTTTTTGGTTGCTGAAGGGTGCAAGCCAGTTGAAATTCATAGGAGAATGTCAACTGTGTATGGTGCCACATGTTTCAGCCAAAAAAATGTTTACAAATGGGCTAAATTGTTTAAAGAAGGACGGAGCAGTGTTGAGGATGAAGACAGGCCTGGGAGGCCTACAGAAGTGAGGTCTCCTGAGGTGATTGAATCAGTCAATGACCTCATTCAGTCTGACAGAAGGGTGACAGTGGATGACATTGCAAGGACTTTGAAAGACATAAAGAACAAACACAGGGGTCATCAGTCAGAAGGAGTCATCTTGCATCATGACAATGCAAGGCGCCTCACACAGCAGCCCAAATGGTGCAGACCATCAACGAGCTGGGCTGAGAACTGCTCCCTCATCCCCCTTACAGCCCAGACCTTGCCCCTTCAGACTTTCACCTGTTTGGTCCCTTGAAAGCATTCACGAGAGGCACGAAGTTTAAAAGTGACGATGAAGTCAAAAGTGTTGTGAGCGACTGGCTGAGACATCAGTCCAAAGATTTTTACGCTGAGGGAATACGGAAGCTTGTGCACAGATGGGAAAAGTGTGTGACAGTGCTGAGAGACTACGTTGAAAAAAAAAAGTAAGCTTCTATCTGTATTAGAAGTCCTTATACCGAAAAATTCACCTTATTTATTGAATGACCCTCGTGTGTGTGTATATATATATATATATATATATATATTAATAAAAACAGTTGATTTATGATATTTACAAAAAGTATTCTTTTTAATCAATTTTGACTTCAATGAGTCATGAAAAATAATCCTCATCAGCCTACTAATGAGGACAGCAATAAACTCTATGACCTCCAAATCAGTTATAAACTAAAGGGATAAACTTTTACTTCTGTTCAAAAGACTGGGGAGGAATGTGAATCACCTATCACCCACTTCACACTTCTCCCATCTTTTGAACAGGAGTAAAGGTTTATCCCATGTTTAGAACTGGATTTTCAGTTCCTCCTAAAGTCTACTTCAACACTAGATTCAGCTAAAGTTTTATTTATTTATTTTTTCTCCTTCTATAGGATTAGATAGGTTTGACTATCATCCGGTTCACACTCCACCTCAGGTTTTTGAACAGGAGTAGCAGTTTATCTCTGGTTTCCTGTTTAGGATTGGGTTTCTAGTTCCTTCAAAAGTCTTCTTATTCACTTTCACTCCCATTAGTCTCTTGTGTTTTAGTGGCACTATCACATTGCTTGTGGTGAATTGATTAAAAAAAAAAAATCACGAAGAACTTCAACTGAGAAAATTATTATCTAATCCATTTTACTTTTCTTCGTTCTATCAGTTACTATTGTATACCATTTTAAGTATGGCAACTACTGGTAATTACTAAGTTTAACTTCGTACAAGTCCAAATTAGGAAGTTGAGTAAAATGATGTGCTACCAGACTTTTAAATAGAGACAGTTTATCTTATAAAAATTAGTATTCTAACTTTTACTTAGACTCTGACATCATCTTCTAGCACTAGTGGATAATATACAACTGTTAATAGTCACATTACTTGCAGCTGGTTTAATGTCCTCATTTTTTTTATTATCCCATTGTTTCAGCTGTTGTGACCTCTAATCATTTTCAGGTATCTGTCAATCTGGGTAACCTCCAGGAAATTTCAAAGTGAACACTTTATTTAATCTATGGAGGTTGACTGTTCTTGTTTTGCTGTCCATGTTTAAGGGTATCTTCTCTTGTTCTTTTTTAGTACTGCTCAGTCCCAAGTCTGTACTACATGGCAAAGGGATTCAACTGATTACTATGTCATCAAATTCACAAAACACCACCAGATTCCTATAGACTTAAAAAATTCCCTGATTGACAGATACCTGAAGAAGATTGGAGAGCACAGCAGTTGAAACATTGTGATGATAAAGATAAGGATATTAGTTTGACCAAATAACTCCATGGAAATTCAGATAATTATTATTTCAGATACAAGTGGTCATTTGCTAATTTTACAAGTCAATAAAGCGTTTGACTGTTTATATGCATTATGCAAGAGACAGGATTTTTCAGGTGAAATGCATAATTATTAAAAAAAAAAAAAAAAAAAAAAAAATCATTTATTTATTTTTTAATTGAAATAATCACTTATTTAAATGAATAATATTTAAATCAGTCGATTTTGACCACAATAGATTGAACTGAAAAACTTCTAACCTCCATTGCATTTTTATGCTGTTAAGTCATAAAATCACAATCATCAGACAGTTTAAGAAAAAATTTAACACAAATGTGAGTAGCTTTAACTGTTACATCTGAGAAATTCAGAGTTTAATTATATCTCTATGAATTGCAGAGGGAAGAATTTTGTTTCTCAATAGAGAGTGTTTGCATAAAGCTGTGGGATATTTCCTAATACAAGAAGGCAAGCTCTGTAGCCAACTCGTTAGAGAAGGTCAACCCAAGATTCATAAGTTGGTTACTGTCTAATGGGGATAGTTAAACAAGGACAGATATGAGCATGTAGAGAAGAGTAAAAATAGTTTCTAATTTAGAGTAGGACGGTATGTGACAGAATACAAAACTTACATTATACTAAAATTATGAAATAATCTGAATAACAACAACAAAACAGGAATAACAATGATTCCCATCAGCATGGCTGATACTAACCTCCAGGAGAGTGAATCGTTATGCGTTCGTGAGCTTACATTCATGGCTGACATGAAATGTAAAGATTATATTGAATCAATTGCTAGGTCAGCAGCTAAGAAAATTAATTGGTTCACTGTGTCATACTAGACAATTTTTTTCTCCTGAATCTATCTTACATATTTATAAGTTTGCCATTTGCCTATGCTTTGAATATTGCTGCCACACATGGTCCAGTGCTCCTGCAATATATTTAGAGATTTTTGATAAATCCAAAGAAGAATCAACAATATTATTGGTCCTGACCTGGCGCCTCTGCTTCAGTCATTTCCCACTGGCGTAATGCCACTTCACCATGCCTTTTCTATAAATACTTTCATGGTAGTTATTCTGTTGAACATTTCTCTATGGTAGCTAGATGAATTTAAGTGCAGTACTAGATTGGCAGCAAGGTCTCATCAATTTACAGGTGAAATGACTAAATGTAACTATAAGTTTTATGATAACAACTTCTATCATACTTCTCGCATGTGGAACTCTCTTCCAGTTTCTTGCTTCCCAATCAACTTTGATCTCTAAAAATTTAAATGCAATGTCAATTGTTACCTACTGTCTTCATGATTACTCTCCTATGTTCTCACTCCTTAATAATGTTTCTCTTTTTCCTTATTCTTTCACACTCAGTAACTCCTTGAGTCTTAATGGCTTTACTGCCTTGCCTGGGGTGATGATAAGAAAAAGAAAGATATAAAGTATTCTGTTTTTCTATTTCTTTATTGACAAAAATAATAACAGTGAATATTTGAAAAGAAATACTTGTCTAACACAACAGTTACTAGATTAAATGACAAATGATTAGAAGATTAAAAACTTTCTTTCTCAGGGCATGTCTATTACTACAAACCCATAAATAGAGAAAACTTACCTTCTCATATCCTCCTGGCATCAGTTTAAACTGACACCCCCTCCTCCCATATATCTACAGATTGATTTGTTCATTTTATTACTTATCAACTTTTTACAGGTTATTTAAAGCCAGACAATATATTAAATTGTAAGAATTTTTAGGAGATAATAATGATTTACTAATACAAGTCCTACTGATTAACCCATAGCTAGAAGGAGAAGAGGTGGGTTTCCAAGGGTATTTGCTTGTAAATTAATATAATGAACCCAACAAGAATTGGAATTCAGCTCTCAGATTTCTAATTACAAGCCATTATCTAATTGCACCGCCTGCATATTCAAGCTTACAGCATTTGATATTCCTATCTAGGTACAGACCAGGCTTGACATCGCATGATCATACAGGAACCAGTGTTTCAACCTTGTATGAAAGACACTATCAAAACTATAATTATAAACTATAAATTTGGAAAGTGAAAATTTCAAAATCAGTCATCTGACATCAAGAAAATATTAATTAAAATGTTCACAATGAAAAAAAAAAATTAAAAAAATAAGTCAGGAAGATATAGGTTAACCATTTAAGGCCTGATGCACAAAAATGTGCCTATATGTTTCACATGCTTATAGCCTGTAAACACACGAATCCACCTGCAATTGGATAGCACTGTATTTCAAGATACAGTATTAAATCTGTCCCATCACATGAGCAATTAGAAGTGCTGAAAATCTACAACTTTTATACAATTGTAGATTTCCAAAACCATATCTCATAAATAGTAACACCAATGAGGCTAATTTTGGTATCAATTAAAAGACAAATTAATTTAATTTCATATAAAATCAACTTGTGATATTTGATTTTTGACATTTTTTGAGAAATATCAGTTCAATTGCACTGTCATTACATTCAGATTTTTCAACAATTCAGTCAGGACAACCGAGATTTAATAATTGAAACCTCTTAAAGACTGAGAGTATTAAAAAAAATAGGCTTCCTTTTTGTGGTTTGTTTACTATCCATATAGCACAAATATTTTCTTTCAAATAGGAAAGAATAATAATCATCTGGAAAAAAAATTACCATATGCTGTTGTTGACATGCTAGAATAGTCTAAGACTACATTTCAAACAATTTTACTAGTTACAAAAATTTGAAAATAACCTTATCTTTCTACAAAAAGAAATAAAAAGTACTTATTCATATTTTATTAATTTTGAAATGGAAGTGAAAATAATTTAAAATAAATCAGAATTATTTAATATTAACTTTAAGTAGGAAAGGTATGAATCCATCTTTTCTACCCCAGCCTCCTCAGCTACATGTAAATAGAAGGACAGACTGGGTTCTATAGCGTTGCGTGGCAACAGGTCTAGAAGGAAAACTTTGAATTCAAAACTGTATGTAGCCCTGGTGAAGCACATACTATGCAGCTAAGGAAAGGATCATTCACATTGACTTGATGACCCTGACTAGAGTTGACTTAAGCTTCTTCACTACCCATAACATAAAAAATGGATCATATTATCTCAACAAATCTTCTATGTGCCATGTCTCTTCAGAACAGTGCCAATCATGGTTCTGTACAATTTCCTGTCTTTTGTAGCTCTTAAGAAATTTTATCTTTTTTGCTATCTCTCCTAAACTCTGATCTGCCATCCATTCACTCAAGGTTACCAGGTATGTATTGTGTTGTTTTCCTCTGTCTTTTTTATATTCTATCTATCCTGTGGGTATAAAATTTTCAAAACCATCATCCCATATTATGTGTCTAAGAAACTTCAAGTATTTCTTCCAAATGTTAAGTATAAGTGTCCTTTTTATTTCCATTGTCTCTAGAATTTTGCTGTTGTTCACATGTTCAGTCCATGATATTCTCAGCATCCTTCTGTAAAACCACATTTCTGCTGCTTCGAGTCTCTTCTTCATCTGTGAGGAGATTGTCCATCTCAATAAATACTACTATCATAATCAGACTTTTCATGTTAGCTTTTTGAACTTTTACATTCAAGTTTAAAAACGCTGAAATTCAAACACCAGTGAGCTTAAATAGGAGACAAATTTTTGTTAAATATCAAGTGCTCTCAAATAATTGACTTAAAAAAAAAAACAACTTTCATTTTTGCTACTATTTCATCCACAAGTTAACTATAAATAAAACTGAACAAGGCACTTCAAATCTTATTTGCTTATGAAACTTCAGGAGACTACATTCCTTGTGTGTTGAGGATTTTCAATACTTTTGCAATATGTAAAAAAAGATTTTAATCACCTATGTCTGATGCATTCCCTTATATACATTTACTACACATAAAAATGAATCTTTCAAATAACACCAACATTTTTTGGGGGGAGAACTGTGTTATTCACTATTGCATTTATAATATTTTGAATAATTGCTTTTTCAGTGTTTGAACTCTAAATGCTGGACACTCTTCTCACAGATGGGGAAACTTGAAGCAACAAAAATGTGGTTCTACAGAAGTTATGCTGAGAATACTATCTACCAAACATGTGAACAAAGACAAAGTTTTAGAGAAAACAGAAACAAAAAAGAGACTTATATTTAACATCAGAAAAAAAGTTGAAATTTCTAGGGCACATAATGAGGAGAGAGGGATTGGAGAATTTGATACTCACAGGCCATATTGCAGGACAGAGGAAATCAACTCATAACCTACCTAGCAAGCTTGAGTAAATGTATGGCAGAGCAAGGTTTAAGAAAGATAACAAAAACACAAAATTTATTAAGAGCTACAAAGGACAGAAAATTGTGGAGAGCCATGTTTACTAACATACTGAAAGAACACAGTGTATAAAAGAACAGTATTTGCAGCATATTGTACTATTCAAGAAAAGACTATTCCTGACTTGCATATTCCTATTTCAAAGGAATATATGTTTGCATCAATATTTGGCTTTTTACCTCTTTGGAGACAAGGCCTCATTTGGAGTTTCAGTGTCAAGAAGACAGAACCCTTTTCACAAGACCTTACTTGGAACACAAAATTGATATGAAATCATAGAACACATCAAACTATCATAGAAACCTCCATTGAAAGGCCCAGATGTTCAAGAAATGCAAGAAGCAATCTGATTGGTTGGTACAAAGACCAGTTAACTAATCTCAAGGCTTGTATTATTGGGCCAATGGATCATTTGGCTTGATGGCTCAGCCCAGTTGTCATTTGACTTTTTGGCACATAGATCAGCTCTATCATCTCCTAAGGTTTAATTTCATTATTTTATAACTACTTTTATTAGTTCTGTTTAGTTAATAATTGCTTGTTGATTTGAATACTACAATCTTGCCTATTCATTCTTTATTCCATTGGCTAATTTCAGTAGGCAGAAGGAAAAGCTAAAATAAATCTAAGAAAGTTTCCTATAGATAAATTAAATGTTCAGCTAAAATCTTCATCAAATTACCTTGCCCTTTGTATGTTAAACTGAAATGAAGAGTAATATAGCAATCACTTCTTTTAACCTTTACTTAACCATATCTAGACAAATGAATGAGAAAGTGAAAAATATTCTGTGTAACACATTTCAACCTCTAGAAGGACTTCATTGGACTAAAGTAATGTTTTTTAATGATGGAATTATATATCTTTTTAATCATTTCACCCAAAGCAAAGCAACAAAGCCACTAAGATGCAAGGTGTAAATGAGTGTTAAAAAAAACTATTAAGGATAGCAAACAATACAAGAACAGGAATTAAGACCGAGATAGTAACTGACATTGAATTTAAATATTTGAAGATCAAAGTTGACTGGTAAGCCAGAAACCAGAAGAGAGTTCCACAAGTGAGAAGTGTGATAGAAAACACTGTTAGCATAGAACTCAGTTATATCTATCCATTTCAACTGTTAAATGATGAGACCTTGCTGCCAATCTAGTCAGTCAGTCAAGTTAAGAGTCACACGTAATACATACTTGGGCAATCATATATCTTTTGATACACGACTGAGGAGGCAGAAGATTTTTCCTACAGTATGTTTCCATTTCTTTTTGCAGTAGACTGGTTGCCAACCAAGGCTAGTGAACTCAGTCTGTCCTGCTATTCAACTCATAGCTGGGAGAAGAGATGGATTCATATCTTTCCTAAGGGTATGTGAATATAACGAACTCAACTAAGATTCGAACTTAGCTCCCAGAGTTTTCATTCCGAAACGATATCCATTACTCCACAACACATTCCAATATAGTACTGTGCTTAAATTCATAAAATTTAGTTACCATAAGGAATGATCATCAGAACAATTATCATGAAAGTATATATGTGTAGGAGGGAAAATGGAGATATAAAATGCAATCATTGGTTACAATTATGCAGTGGCAGGAAATGCTGAAGGCATTGATATGCTGAAATTTTATAATTTTTTTAATTAAAAATTTTTTTCATGCATTTCTGGGCATGTAGTCTCATTCAGTTTTCTTAAGCTTTTCTTTTCATCACTTCTATTACATGTTCCAAATTGTGATAATAGAAGATCTGCCAATGAAAGTGAAATGTTCTAAGAACCAGGATGCAAATTTACCATGGATAATCTAGCAATTAAAGCATTTTCTATACACATTTGTCTTAATAAACTGCTTTCTCATTTAATTAAAGTAGCATTTTTTTAAAATTAAAATTAATGTCTGACTTGTTATGGTAAATGACTAATACATTGAGTGCATTGTTTTGTAAAAGATAACTTTTGTGTTCATATAATCTTTTATTTAAATACCCCGAGGTTTCTCCTATGTATTCATAGTAGCAATCATTACAGATTATACAGTAAATTTCTTCTTCAAGTTTGAGTTTATTATTTGTTTTCTATTAATTAAAACTTTTATTGCTTTAGAAGTAGTTGTAACAAATTTTATGTTAAGCTTTTGATAAATACTTTTCAATTGTAGTTATGGTAGTTAGAATAATATATCTCATTTTGTTGTATTTGCTTAAATGGTTCATTTTTTAAAATATTTGACGAGCTTTCTGAATATGAAATAATTAGGGTATTGGAAGAGCTTAAAAGTATTTTCAATGAATTTCTCATGCTGTAAATATTTCAGGCTATAAATTCTGAATTATCTTAAATATAATCTGATAATTATTCCAGATTTTATTTTGTTATAGTGAGAATAGAAATTTATGAGATCATTTTTATTTGTTGATTTGTAATAGATATTTTCCTTACTGGCCTAATATTGAGCTATGATTGTGTGTTCTTGAGAAATCAGATTACTTCTATCTATTATTACTCCTTACGACATCAACAGTCTTCCATTTTTCATCCATTCTCAACTCATAAGACATACACACATTTTATATATATATTTAGAAGAATATGACAAACTGAAAAGGTTTTTTGTGATGTGTTTCATCTGTTAGGATTTCATCAGACTGAGCTTTGTTGACATGTCTATACATGAGCACAAAACAAGAGACACAGGTAGTTTCAAAATTTTTGATAGAACATTTATTTTCTTAATCCAGCCAAATTCATCCATATTCTTTTTCTTTCCATCACCTTTGTCCCTGACTATCCCACACTGTGACAATTTAAAATCTACCAAGAATGATCATATATTGTAAGAGCATGGATGCAAATTTATCGTGGCTGAACTAGCAATCAGACATTTTTGTCTCTGTGGATTATTTTCTCTTTTAATCAAAGTAGCATTCTCTGTCAAAATTGTTGTTCATTTTTTTTATGGTGAACAACCAGTCTCTTGTTTAAACTTCTTGAAGTTTCTCCAATGTATTCATTCTGGTAATTCCTGCATTTGATAGAGTAAATTCCTCCTCCAAGTTTTGGCTGGTTGTTTTGTTTTTTACTGATTAAGTCTTTGATTGTTTTAAATTTAATTTTATGTTGAGTTGAGATAAATTCTTTTCAGTTGTAATTGTGATAGTGGGTAGAATAATATAGTTTTTTGATTTGTTAGGTTTATCAGTAAGGACAGCTCTTCTATTTTGGAATATTTTATGAGCCTTTTGTTTTGCAATGAAAATGAAGTAGTTAGGGTATTGAAGGGTCTTGAATGTATTTTCAATATATTTCTCCTCTCTCTGTAAATATTGAGGGTTACAAATTCTGAGTGCTCTTAAATAGTATCCAATGATCATTCTGGATTTTATTTTGTTATTATGATAGGAATAGAAGTTATTAAGTCATTTTTATTGGTTGATTTTCAGTAGACACAAAGTTCTAGGCTGTTTTCAAATTGGTGTAACATGATGTCTAAGAAAGGTAAAGTATTGTTTTTTTTTCAATTTTGTATTTGAATTCTATTGTGTTCAGTTTTGTTTAGTTTATCTACAAGATCTGGTAAGTAAGTATTGTCGCAGTTAGCTCCCCTTCATTTCCTTAATCCGTCAACAGGGGTCTCTCTCTCCCTGGAGTATAAATACTGCTTGACCTTTCGCCTCTTTCTCTTTTTTTCTCTGCTTACGCGCACGTGTGAGAAACTATGTCGATTTCGGCCGCGGGCCGAAACCTCGCACGTGGGGCGAGATACAAAAATCTTTCTCTTAAAATTTCCAATATGTGAACTCTTATACACAACCAGCGTTTCCCAGACCTGGGAACACGCTAAAACAAAATTCACCCCATACGGACATTCAACTCAACACACACACAACTTTCCATACAGACTGTAACATTTTATTCATGTCTTCAATGTATTTGTAATTCGTGTATTAATCTATTTGTTATTAATATATATTTGTTCGCATTCATGTATATCGGTCTTGTTTGTTTCTTTGGACTCTATTAAAGTCCAACATTCTTATGTAGCTGGACCGGCCAGCGGAATCCTTAACCTAGAGATAACTCATCTTCTCTTCACACATTCACACACCGCATGGTCCACTACAGTATCACTGGGATATATTAATAGAGCATCATCAATATGTCGGAAGTAATTTGTTTAGGTAAAATGTTTTTGAAAGAAGTAGACTCGAGAAATTCCAAGAAAATACATGCCATCACTCCAATGAGAGGAGATCTAATCAATAATCCAAATTTTTGTTTGTAAAAATTGTTATTGAAAGTAAAATAACATTGGTGATAAGATGGCAGATTTTTATTATTTTAGCTATTGGTAGGGAGAGGTTTATCTTTGCTTTCGTTAGATTTTTTTAAAGAGATTTAAGCATTTTTTAACAGGGACATTAGTGTAAAGTGATTTTATATCTAGACTGGCCATGAGTTTGTCAATCATATTTATATTCTTTAGTTTTTCAACAAGGTTGACTGAATTTTTTTCTATATGATGTTCCAAGGAGAGGGGTTAATATTTTTGCTATGGCTCTAGCTGTATTGTGGAGGGCGCTGCCTATTCCAGAAATATGACTGGATCACCATCATCAGCAGCTGAGGCATAACTCTTTTGGCACAGATCCAAGTTTCTTGAGACAGCCAGATGCCACTCACACACGCACACACTATATATTTTCACATCTAATTCCAAATGTTATAGTCCTTTTTACAGTACCATAAATGAATTGAACTGGTTGTAATAGGACTGTATCATTGGATTTGCCTTCATTACTGGAGAAATGACAAAATAAGTGCAAAAAGAATTGTTCTGATCAACAAACTTTCATAATTTTCACACAATACACTTATATAATCTAGTTTATTTTCAAAATGAGATTAATTACCAAAATTATTCACTGTTTATATATATATATATATACTTCCTTTACAATTCGAATTAAGATACCTTTAGCTAATGACCATTTTCACAGTTTGAAAGACTCTGCAAATTTTAAAATTAAAATTCGTATGTGAAAATGGTCATTGACTAAAAAGTAATCTTAATTCAAATTGTAAAGAAAATTTGCTCTGTTTAATGAAAATAAACATTGAGTGCTCTTTTGTGAGTCAGTTTTAATATATTTCAAATTCTGTGTTAATAGGACTCACCTGGATTATACCAACAGATTACTACCTATATATATATATATATATATATATATATATATATATAAATAATAATCAATATTCCCTGCATTGTAACCTGATTTTTAAAAAATAAAACTGCCTTTACAGGGAGAAACTTCCTTTAATTTAGAATAATCCAAAACAAATCATCTGAATACAGAAAGATGAATTATGCAAGTACACAAAAATAGAAAGAAGCATAGACAAGAATACATCTTCTCACCAAATTTATTTAACTTTTATAGGTAATCCTAAGAGAAATAGAAGTCCTATCATTATTTATTACAATGTTTATAGCATAAGATATGCAGATGGCATGTTGATGATAAACACAGAAAAGAAAATGCAAGAACTTTTAAATAAGGTAATAAAGTAAAGCAGGAAAAACGGATTAATCATTAATTGTAAGAAGGCAGAATGTTTGTATGCAAACTATGAATTGGAGTTATGAAAATTTTTTTTTTTTTTTTTTTAATCATATCACCCCAAGCAAGGCTGGAGGCCACTATCACGCAAGGGGTTAAAGAAGGGTTGGAGGAAGAGCAGATAGGAGTGGCAAGGGAGGGGATGTGGAGAAAGAGAAAGACAGTGGGTCGATCAAGGCAAGGGGGCCACAAAAGATCCGGAGTGAGAGCAGATAGGAATGAAAAATGAAAGGATGTGGAGAAGGGAAGTGGATAGATCAAGGCAACTGGAGATGTCGATTGACACTACACTTAAACCGTTGGAGATTGTATTTGTCAGGGAAACAGTAATAGGGAAGGGAGTTCCATAGGCGAGATGTGCGAGACATGAAGCTATTGGAGTAGAAGAGACGTCTACATCTAACAGTTTCCACGGTGTAGGGGTGGGAGCGAGATACCAGCCTGGTGGGGCGTTTAAATTCACGAGGCCTGGGGACAAGCAAACGCAACTCCTCAGAGCAATTACCGTGGAAGTACTTGTAAAAAAGGCAGAGCGAGGCAACATTGAGTCTGTGAGAGAGCGACTGCAGACGAGATGACAGATCAGGGCCAATCACGTTGCCTATCCATCTCTGGATCTTATCAAGAACCCCGAGGCAAACAGCAGGGGCCCCAGACCATATATGGCAGCAATACTCCATGCAAGGGCGAATGGTCAATTTATAGACTTGAAGGATCGATTCCGGTGAGAAAAATTTCCTGGCTCGGCACAGAGAACCAACTTTCTTTGCGGTGGCTGATGCAACTGACTCGATGTATTTGTTCCATCTCAGATCAACAGACAGCGTGAGACCGAGCAGCTGCAGGGAGGAGCTCTCGAGAAGTTGGTCATGAGACATTCTAATGGGATGCAGGGATGGATCCTTGTGGTGGTTGATAGAGAGCAGTTTTGTTTTAGAGGCATTAAAGTTAAACATCCATTTCTCACCCCAGATCACAACCGATTGGAGGTCCTTTTCAATTTGAGCTGCCAGGTTAGCTTTGTCCGCCTCACTAGATTTGTGTTTGAGGCAGGAGTAAATAGTGGTGTCTTCAGCGTAGATGCCGACTTGGGAGTCTATGGCATCAGGAAGGTCGTTTATAAATATGAGGGACAGAGTAGGGCCTAGGATGGAGCCTTGAGGAACACCTGCGTTAGCGGGATAGGATCTGGAGATGAATCCACTAAGAGCAACCTTCAAATCCCGGTCTGACAGGAATGATTGTATTAGGTCAAACAATCGACCTGTGATACCATAACCCTGGAGCTTGCGGAGAAAGCCGGCATGCCAGACTCTATTGAATGCTTTGGAGATGTCAAGGGCCACGGCACGAGCTTCACCGTTGTTATGGATAGCTTGGTAGACAAATTCAGTGATGGCCGTAAGCACATCGGCAGTAGATCGGGCAAAGCGAAAACCATACTGCTTGTCTGAGAGCAGATCGTGGGATATCAGGTGATTAATCACTTCGGCGTTGATAATGGCCTCGAAGACTTTGCCGAAGAGGGGTAGGAGACTGATAGGACGGTAATTGGAAGGGTCGGAGGGGTCACCAGAGTTCTTAAAGACAGGGACAATGGTTGAGGACTTCCAGCAGTCAGGAAAACAGGACTCCTTGAGGCAGCGGTTGTACAATTTAGAGAGGGCAGGCGCCAGTTCAGGTGCGCATTTCTTTAGGACAATGACAGGAAATATGACAATCCAAAGGTGCACTAGAATAGTGAAAGATGCTTTCCAAAAGCTAAAGAAAGTATTAAGAAACAGGAAAGTATTTTTAGAAACAAAGAAATGAGTACTGAACTGCTATGTAATATGATTCCTCTTCTATAGCAGTGAGTGCTAGGCAATATTCTCACAGATGAAGAAACTCAAGGCAACAGAGATGTTAATTTGAGAATACCATTGAAGGTGCATGTGAATGAGCAATTATGTAGTTTTCAGGTAAATAGAAATAAAGAAAAAGATGCTAATATATAGAATCAGAGACAGTTTCTGAAACTCATAAAGAAAGAGAACTTAAAGAATTTGACACTCACAGAACATACTGAGAAGAGGTTTAGTAAGGAGACAAACTTTACTTATAGCTATTAAGGATAGGAAGTTGTGGAGAGCTATGATCACCCACATTTTAAAATGACATAGTACATAAAAGAAGAATTCAATACTAGAAAGACAGTTAATATACAAACATATATATTATTTTTTTTTAACTAATTTTAACCCTGCAAGAGCCACTCATGGTAGAGAGTTACTATACATGCATACATATATTACATTTAACTCCATTATAGATTTATTTCAGAAAGATTTGACCTAGGTGTATAATGAGGTGCACTTTTCTATCATTGGTTGTCTAGTAAAATGTAGTCATCTATTCCCAGTGTTTCATAAACTGTGGGTTTTGTTAATTCTACACTTACTGCTTTCTGGAACGGACATATATAAATAAAGGTTAGTAACATGGAAATCCAGCTTTATGCCTTCCCTTTTTTGACTAGAATAGTTATTTGTACCCTCCCCTCCACTAATATTCACCCAATACAAGGCCCAAGAACCACTCAAGGTAGTGGGTTACTGTGTGGTATTGTATTAATGCAAGAAAGGACAAGAAGTGAAGTTCTTATCTACTCATATTGGTGGAGGAGAGAAAATAAAATAAATAATTAGTGAATAAAATTTCAGAGTTCAGACGTAGACATCAAGAGTATAGAGTTGTAGTAGACTTTACAAGGAACTGGAAACTCAATCCAAAACAGAAAACAAGTGATAAAAGTCTATTCCTGTTCAAAAGACCACGAAGGAGTGTCAAAACGATGATAGGCGAATCTATCTACTCCTATCAAGAGAGAAGGAAGGAAAATAAATAAAAATAATAAATAATTATTGAACAACATTTCGGAGTTTAGTTGGAGACACTACCCTAGAAGGAACTGGAAACCTGATTCCAAGCATAGCAAAGTAAATAAATAGTAACTATAAGATCATGGCAATTCGCTCTGAATATATGAATTAGGGTAGATTTAGTTATGGAACTGACAGTACGATATTATCTATTAACTTTTAACTTATACTAAGTTCGAGCATCCTCTATCAAAATAAAATTGAGCAGGGAATTAACATTATTTGAGCTTTTTTTGTGAAAAAAAACAAAACAAGTACAGTGTAACCCAGATATAAGAGACCCGGATATAAGAGAAACCCGGATATAAAAGATTTTCTCTGGTCCCAAATTAGAGCCTGTGTTAATAAAACAAAATAGACCAAACCCGGATATAAGAGAAACCCGGATATAAGATACTTCTTCTCCGGTCCCGACAACTCTCTTATATCCGGGTTACACTGTACAAAAAATATGCTGAGATATACATAGAAATAAGTTCAAATTTTGGCCAGGCTGTTTAGGCCAGCAAAAAATGATTACAACTACAAGTCAAAGTATACGTTCACCCATTCAAAGATGAATATACACTTAAATAATTAAAATCAAGTACAGAATAAACAAAATAAGAAAACCATATAAGAAAACTTCTGTTCTTACCTGTATGGATTTCATCCACCTTAACCAAACATAAGGCCAATATGCAAAATTATAACAATTTAAGAGAGAAATTCTATATTTGGAAAATTCAACTCCACCAGACAAATACTTAGATAACTAGTCATTAAAAGTAAATGCTCAGTCAGTTATGTGCCATGCGTGATACATGACTTTTGATACATGACTGACAAGGCAGATTTTTTTCTGTAGTAGGTTACCATTTCTTTCTGCGGTAGACCAGTTGCCATCCAAGGCTATAGAACCCGGTCTGTCCTGCTATTTACCCATAGCTGGAGGGATAAGAAGAGGATTCATAACTTTCCCAAGGGTATTAGCAAGTAAGTGAATGTAATGGTTTCAACTGGAATTCAAACTCGGCTCTCCAATTCCTCAATCCGAGCCGCTATCCATTACTCCACACCTCCCTGGTTTTTTGAACAGGAGTAAAAGTTTATCTCCTGTTTACTGTTTATGATCTGTTTTCTAGTTCTTCCTAGAGTCTTTTCATTCTCTTTCATACCCCATAGCCCCTTACATTAGAGGCATTATTGCTTTGCTTGGGGTGAATTGATCAAAAAACAAAATGTTGTATATGGAAAGTCAAAAAGTGAAATACAACATGATCCCCCATATTTCATTTTCAATTTGGTACTGCAAAGTCATAAAAAATTAATAAATTATTATTTCAATTAATCTTTGCTTACAAAGAAAACAACTATTTATAATTATTATCATCAGTCTTAAATCAGTTTTTTGCATTGTGTCTCTCTTACATATGTGAAAGAGACTATGAAAGTTATAAAGTTACCTAATCAGTAGGAAAATGTACTTTTATACGAAGGAAAAATGTACCATACATGCTACTACTTCATGTATAGCGCGACCTCTAAATCTTTTGGTGAAAAAACTGATCTTTTCATACTGTCTGTGTATAAAACGACCCTAGCCTTTGAGCAATACTAGTAGGCCTTTTTTTCTTCTTTTATGTGCTGTTCCCTTCAGGATGTAGGCAATCATGGCCCTCCACATTTTCCTGTCCCTTGTAGCTCTTAATAATTTTTGACATTTTGTTATTTCTCCCAAACCCTGTTCTACCATCCATTTGCTCAAGTTTATCAAGTATGTTACACAAGGGAGCAATGAAAAAAAAACATTTTTTTTTTTAGATGCAAGCTGCAATTTTCAGGCATCGTTTGTATGATTGTAACAAACATCTGTGAAAAATTTCAGGCCATTTCATGCCCACTTTCCTTGCAGCATCACAATAGACTTTCTTTGTCTACTTTTATAAACTGTACCCCAAAAGAAAAAGAAAAAAAGAAAATCGGTGTCATTTATTGTTTGCCAGGATAGTAATAAATTGTAGATGAGTGACATCAATTTAATTCCAATATTGTTTAAGTGGTACATTATATTAAAATATTACAAATTAATAGTGAAATTGGGAATCATTTTCCTAGACAATAAACTTTGCCTAATATATCCATCTCTCACATTGTATACCATCAATTCAGTGCAAGCTTCGGTCATTACTTTTAACCCTCTTTTGACTGCCCAAGTACTGTTTGGGCACTAATAATGGTGGCCCAAGAATGTCATTAACCTGTTGATCTGATAAAAAAGCAATGTAAGTAGTCTTCAGTTCATTCATCCAATTAATCATGGAATCATAATTTTTTGGTTGCCACTTTAGTTTGGCAGTCACCAATTTTCTCATGTTGACTACAAGAGACACATCATCATTCCCATTTCCATCTTCAGTGTCCTCCTCCTCATCAGTGTAGTTTAACAAATCCTCATCAACATCAACAACAGAATCTTTTTCTTCTTCCTCAATAGATCTGTCAGTGCATTCTTCCATCTGCTGATTCTCCTCTCTAATTTTTCTTATCATTGAGACAGCTTTTTCTCTAACAGTCACGTCTGCACACATACCAAGAAGTTGATCTGTGTGGGCGAAGTATGCATTTTTCTGGGCAGTCATCTTCACTATTGTCTTCTCCTTACTATTCAGGTTTTTCATATTATAGCAAGAATTGGAATACCTATCTTGGACCGTGTGTTATGTAAGGGTGCATCTTCATGTAGAACCACATTGGGGCACTAAACTTTATAATATTAATGATGATTATTTTCAGCTTGTGGCTGGGTTTTGATGTTGCTACACACAGACTGAGGATTCTACACCATAAAGTATTCCACCTTGACATGCAGACAGGACTTGGCTCAATAGTATCCAAGTCATCATCAACAACACCTGTAATAACTTCTTTACAAATCCCATACAGGTAATTCTGATTCCAGGACAGATCTTTCTCCACTTTTTCATTCAGGAGAGGGAAATCAGTGAAACTGACTGATTAGAAGGCAAAAACTGGCAGCTCAGACAAAGGCTCCTTGATCCGCTTCCCAATGGGGACCACTTGGTTTACCATCATTGTGATAGAAAACAGTGTGGAAAGGCATGTCATTTCCATGAAGCTGACAGATGAAATAATGGAGCAGGTGACCAAGTAACATTTCAAGATGGTGAATGGCTCCATTTTCTGATCCTACATTTACATTAGTTCTATCACTGCCAACACATACAATGGGTTGCTGGGTTAGATTTTTCTCCACCAGAAACTTGAATAGTTTTGGCAATCCGCTTTCCATATACAGTCTTAAGAGTCACATGTATGAGATATTCATTGCCAGGCTCAACCATGATGTTATAATGATCTTGCACCATCATCCTCAAAATCAATTTATTGGTCTTCTTATTCTTTATCATCACACGAGTGGTGGTCTTCTTACCAACAAAATACAATCAAAACTATTTTTTGTCTCACATCTTGTAGCCTAAGTGGTCCAATAACTTTCCCCTTGTCATCCTTTGTGATAATGCCAGTCAGTTTTTCAAAATTTTCTTTTACTTAGAATCTTAGGTTAAAGGTCACTGAAATTTTCGTACTGATCTGTGCAATGTAAACAAACTGGCACCATATTTGTTATCAGCTTCTTTGAAATATTCGAAAAAAAGTTATCTCGATAATAATTTGGCATGCAGTGTATACTAGAGTATATACAGTATTCTTTAAGCAACATACTTTTTTTATAGTCAACATTTCTTTTCTGAAAGTGTCAGACAATTTTCAGTAATTTGCCATGAACTATTTATCATTATTCAATGGCAGCTCCAGCATAATCACTAATCAAGCATTGGTCACAAGCAGCAGCCAGTGTGAGAAGTCTTGTCCTATTCTGTGAGCTGGTGCCTGTCAAAGATTTTGGATCAGGGATAAAATCAGCATCAATATTGACAGGAGAGATATCTCTTGAATTATCCAAATTAGCTTCAACATAAGGAATATATCCAGCTACCAGATCTCTATGTCTTTGATCAAGCTGTCTGCATCAAGCTTCTCTCTTAACGTTACTCAGTCTCACATCATCATCACATTCATGTCAATCCCTGCAATTTTCATCTTCCTATCATCTTTTGCTGGTCAAGGAGGGATTGCACTTCATGTTTGGGATCTTTTATATCACAATTACAGGCCAGTTAATATCTGTCACACTTCTTAATTTTGCATTTTACATCCTGACAGGAGACAGCTACAGATATCAAACAACTCCTTCATTTCTTCCCAAAATGCATCTTTTTGTCCAGATTCTTATTAACTTCAATTTCTCTACTGTACAATTTTCTCAACTTTTCCTCAATAGTTTTCTAGCTAAGAAGAGGAACAGTCTATCTATCTATCTATCTACAATTGCTTTTCCAATATTTCTGAACAATCCTGGGTGGCCATCTTGGTAATCATTGAGACATCTGCAAACTTTCCTTCATCACATTTATTTCGCCAGCAGCTCTTTAACATCTTGCCTTTCAAGGGAAGTTTATCCACTGGAAGTACACTTGGAGAGCCAAACAATACATGATCTGTGGCTGCTCTCGTTAATACAGTAGCCATCTCAATAGCAAATTGATCAGTTAACCTGATAAGGAAAGATAAAGAGTCAGTGAATGAACAAAATTGAATATAAACATTGTACATTTGTACAATGCACCAACACAACATAAGTAAATTTTTAAATTTCAGTTGCAAATGCTGCAGACTAAACCTCTACCTATCAGCTTCAGATTTGTCATGGAGTCTTAGATATGTATAATGAAGAATCCATGAAAAGTGCAGCTTTGAGCAAAACCTCACTGCTCCCTAATGTTATGCACGGCTTTTCTCTGTCCCTCTTTCGCTCAATTTCTCTTGTGAGTATTAGGTTTTCCAAGCCCTCATTCTTCATTACGTGCCCCAGGCCTACTGTAGTTAAATATTGCAGTACTGGGCATCATCCAGGACATATAGGAAATAAATGGTCTTCATTCCCTTTTGTACAAAGCTACCTCAAAATTGTGCAAAAAACCACTTACCATAAAAAGTCTGATACAAAGATGTACCGTTAAGGTTAGCCAAAGATACCGTATGAATATAGGCCTACCAAGTAAGTTACAGTCATCAAAAATGCATGAATTTTAACACTTCCAGAACAAATTTACATGTGTATAGTGCAACTGGTCACTGAAAATACATGATTTTTAACACCTTCAAAAAAAGAACCTGTGTATAGAGCTACCCACTATTTTTTTTGCATAAAAACTGATCATAAAAACTTACACTACACTGCGTGCCAAGTTATTATCGAGATAACTTTTTTTTCTAATATTTCAAAATCCATCAAATTAATTCACACAAAATTTTCAATGTTGGGAACACTGACCTGCGCAATCACTGAAATTTTCGTACTGATCTGTGCAATGTAAACTGGTGCCATATTTGTTATCAGCTTGAAATATTAGAAAAAAAGTTATCTCGATAATAATTTGGCATGCAGTGTATACTAGAGTATATACAGTATTCTTTAAGCAACATACTTTTTTTATAGTCAACATTTCTTTTCTGAAAGTGTCAGACCATTTTCAGTAATTTGCCATGAACTGTTTATCATTATTCATTTTTAATTACAAAATTAGAAAAATAAAATACAGAAAGAAGTTCAAATCTCACCAATTCTATTTCTATGCATGAACAGAATTAGTTGCTTATAACCAAAGATACGAACATAATTTAAAGTGCTCATCTGCATATGTAAGACTTCATAAAGGAACAGAAACCTTAGCTTAAGAAAAATATTAGGAGATTAAAGACTTAAAGGATTGTTATCAAAATTTAACTTTACGCCTTATAGAAAAAAATAAGTGTAATGCTGTAACTTATCAAATAATGTGTGGAAAAATGAAATAAAATCAATAAATAAAATAATTAGTTATGTGACATGCATGATACATGCTTAGGCGATCATGTATCTTTTGATACATGAATGACAGGGCAGGTTTTTTCCGCAGTAGATTGCCATTTCTTTCTGTGGTAGACCAGTTGCCATCCAAAGCTATAGAACCCAGTCTGTCCTGCTATTTACCCATAGCTGGGAGGGGAGAAGAAGCGGATTCATACCTTTCCCAAGGGTATTAGCACGTAAGTGAATGTAATCCGAGCCACTATATATTACTCCACCGGCAATAATAGAAATATGTTCCCAATGAGGAAACATTAGTTTCTCTGGGACCACTGACATTTTCTAAGATAGGCATTCAGACCTGCCTTGAAGCCCTACTCATGAAGTCATTTGGTCATTCCAGCTCAGTGCAAAGCTGACTTTAGCTCAACCATTTTAAACATTACTATCCTTACTTGCCTTAACTTATTTCTGAACCAAAAAAAAAGAAAACAGACATACCTAAGAGACATTGAAAATTTTGTTTCACTATAGTCACCATAAGAAAGAATAAATGGTCCATAGCATAGTTTTTGAATGCTTTATTGTTTATCACATGTGAACAGGCAACATTTTAAATTCCATAAATATTACATAATTATCTAATTAAGCAACACATTTCACAAAAATAAGCAAATCAAAGAAATAGATAATACTAATAAATAAGTGAAATGTTATGATATTTAACATTTGTGAGCATATTGCAGACTTTATGCAATTTTGTAATGAAAGTTACTTTACTTTACAGACTTTGCATTTTTATTTTGTAAACTGAAAAAAAATAAACGTATATTCAGAAACACTAGGCTATGAATTTATATTTCAACCAACTGGAAACTCAACCAAAATCAAAATCAATGAATTAATTTTATCAATTCACTGATGCTAAGAACATCATAACATTCACAGATCCAAAATACAACACATGTGCAGCCCACATAGGCAATACCTACCTCCTAACATTGGTAACTGAGATGGCCACACAGTCCTACATTGACACGAAAACATATATACATTCATTGCATTCTTTCAGGTGACTACTCTTTCTGAATATACACAGACACACACGCACACCCCATAATATCACTGAAGATTCTAAGTAAAAGAAAATTTTGAAAAATTGTAAAGGTTAAATAATTATGAATTTAATAATTGTGGAATTAGAAATAGCACTATTTTTCAAGTATTCAAAAAGAGGAATATATAAATTATTGAAATTTATTACAATTTTTATCTTTTTTAAAAATAGATGAAAATAGTTTGTTTTTGTTTGTGTCACTTTGACAAAATTCTTTACACTTATTATTGACTGATTCATTCATTTTCTACAGCTTATCAACCCATTGCCAGTTATTTAAAGCCAGAAAATATTTTTAGATTCTGAGAATGTTTTTTTTAAGATAATGGTTTAGTGATATACGTCTTACTAATTAACCCATAGCTGGGAGAAGAAATGGATTCATACCTTTCTCAAGGATATTTGCATGTAAATGAATATAACAAACCCATTGGAACTTAGCTCTCCATTTTTAGCAGTTATCCATTACATCACCTGCACATCCAAGCTTACAGCACCTGGTATTCCCAAGTGGTCACCTATCCAGGTACTAATCATGGTTGATATTGCTTAATTTCAGTGATCGTATGGGAACCAGCATGGAAACATGGTGTGGCTGTATGCCATACTTATAAATTATCACAAAACTATAAACTGTATAAATGCCAAAAATGAGAGACAGCAGTACATCGAATGGTTTTGCCTGTTCCTATTTGTGGAAATTGACTCACTGGTATGTATAATATCATAAGTAAAGAGACAGTGTAGCTTTTACTGCTGTAGGATGCAAACGGGGTTTAAAAATGTGTATGGAATGAGTGTTTGAACAATATAGGTAAGACTATCTCCAAAGTGGCAACTGCTCTAAGTTAATAGTAATAAGGAAATCAGAAATATATGAATTCTGGACAGACATCAGGAGTATACAAAAACTTCAGACAGCTACAGGTAATGCTAGAATGGGACTCCAGTGACTAACAAAGCTACTAATAACCGAGGGAAAAAGAACACTGCATCAAATACAACCCATCAGTCATCCCATGAGGTTTTCAGTCATTGAACAGGAAGGGTACCATTTTTGACACCAAAGCATTAGTTACTGTACCTCATTTACGCCTATAGAAGACAATGGAACACTGGTGTTGTGTCCAGACAAGACACATTTGGGCAGATGGTCAAGTATATGTGTGGAAAACTCTACGAGGTTTTTCTTGCACAATTATAGCAAAGAAATACTAGAAATATGTCATTTCTGGACAGACATAAGAGGTGCATGAAAACTTCAGGCATCCAGAAAGCATCCAATAACATCCAAATTTATTGCTGGTGCCACTCAACCAAACCAGTAAACAGAATGAATACCATGTGGTTTAGTAGTCATTGAACAGCAAGGGTACTATTTTTTTTTTTTTTTTTTACTACACCAATGCTTCAGATGGACTAGAGAACACCTACAGATGACTAAAGAATACTGGTGTTATGTCACCTGGTCAGACAAGCTATATTTACATCTCTTTGGGTAGATGGTCAAGTTCATATGTAGAAGAGAATCCATAAAGCTATGGCTCCAGTTTGTCAGCATCATGGTGTAGGGGACATTTCCTTGGAGATCACAAGAGTGATACTCATGAAACTGGAGTCTTTCTTGACATCTTGTTGCAAATCATTTGCACTCTTGTATGCTCACCATATTTTCTGCTAATGATGGTCTATTCCAGTGAGATATTGCAACCACCCCCACATTGTGTGCAGATCATATAATCTAGTTCCAGGAATAGTTGGTTGACTTCCAGGTATTCTATTGTCTCCCACTCACTAAATTTAAACCTCATTGCGTATATATGGGAGAAGTGGCAGATTTTGTTCTGTTCTCTGCAGCCACACCCAACAAACAACTTGATTATGGACAGCCCTGGCATATGCCTACACAATGATTCCAGTAATTCATAGACTACATGCCACACTATGTAACCTCCATTATTTAGGAAAAGAGAAGCTACACATTTGTTAGCAGTTTTTAATGTCTTCAGTTTATTTGAAATGGGTGATTTTTTAAAAATTTCATTACTGGATCTGGAAATGGCCTTATAAATTTGATAGAAATTTCTGTCACAAAATTAATTAGAAATGTTTTATCATCAAGTATAGTTGCATATGATAGAATAGGAAATACATTCAGTATGTTAAAGTATTTGTTTAATAATTTTATTTGATAAGTATAGGTAATTTAAATGATTTTTTTTTCTTTTGTTTGATAGATTATACAACTATTTCTTTCATCCCTTGTCTGTATATCTATCTGCATCAAGATAGATGGATAAAGACACACAGGAAAAAAAATAATATAAAATATATCGTAATGAATAAACGCTTAGTTGGTTTCCTGGAGAGTTCAATAACTGATGACAGTTTAATTTACAATGCTGTCTATGGATATATAAATCATGTATTATAAAGATAGTAAAGGAAAGCAGGGGGGAAAAAAAAACAAAAAAACTATCAATTGTAAGGATACAGGATGTATGCCCATGAGCAAAAGGAACAGCTTAAGATGCAAGCTATGAATTGAAGATGTCAAAATCAAGCAAGTATTTAGATGTTTTAGCAGATGACAGAAAATGTGACATTGAAATCCAAATACATTGAAATAGCAAAAGATGCCTTCCAAAAACTAAAACTATTAACTGAAAAATTGTTAGATTGATGGATTGTTTTTTTTTTATGGCTTAACATTTTGAAAGATATTTAAAGTCAGAAAATATTTTTAAATTGTAAGAATTTCTACCGGTATATACAGTTTATATCAGCAACATATAATAGTTTCAACTTATAATATCCATATTTTTAAAAATATTCATAAATAAGAAAGGTTGTTTTTTATTCTGAAAACAAATTAAATGCAACATAAATATTTATTTATAAATAAATCTGAATTGATTCATTTGTTTGTTTGTTTTTTCAAGACTTATGCAGTTATTTAAAGCCAGAAATACTTTTAGATTGCAAGAATTTCTTTTTGAGATAATGACTTACTGATGCAAGTCCTGCTACTTAACCCATAACTGGAATTGGAACTTGGCTCTCTGATTTCCAATTCCAATCCATTATACCACCTGCACATTCAAGTTTACAGCACCTAGCATTCCTAATCAGTCATTCATGTAGGTACTGACGAGACTCAATGTTAGTTAACTTGAGTGACCGTATGAGAACCAGTGTTTCAATGTGACATGGCTTTAAGCTAAATTATGTTAGAAACAAAGAAAAGACAGCTGAATTGCAATATAACAATCCTCCTATATGGCAGTAAATGAGGGACAATTTCTTCACAGATGAAAACTTGAAACAACAAAGATATAATTCTACAGAAGCTGTTGATTTGTGTTTATGGTTTATCAACCTTTTGTTGGTTATTTAAAACAAAAACATATTTTCATTTGTCAGAATATTTTTTTTTTATTGCAAGTGAATGTCATTAACAATTTTTTAAGAAAAACATTGATTTGTAACAATACAATTTCTCACACATCTTTAGAAGATAAGTAGATAAACTTCTTCCTTTTAAGTCCACTCAGCTATCTGAATTTCATCTCTAGTCCATCCTTGAGGCAACTGAATTTCAAAATTCATGTCTCCAGTTTGCCTTTGAATTGGTAACATAAAATTTTATCAATTATTTTAGATAATCTTAAAAGTAGTCCTTTGTAGAAGTTGACCACCAAAAGCTGAATGGGTGGTCCCAAACCTTCCAGGTCACAAGTGGATGGAGAGGGTTAGGGCCCAGCCATTATCCATATAAGCAGAGAGAGGCAGGAAGTCAAGGAAAAAGGGGTCCAGCAAGGAGAGAAGTAGGTAGATGACCAGGGGAATTGACAGCTGCCCAGTGGCCTGGGAGTGACGAATCAGCAAAATGCATACCACCAAATTCAAACAGAAGACGAATTTAAGGAAATCACAAATTTTAAAGAAAACTATAGGGTTACTTAGATGGTTCTGCTTACCATTTGGAATTAAGACAGCCAGCTCAAGTTTTCAAAAAGCTTTGGAAAATATGTTTGTGGGGAGAGTACAAAATATGATAATTTATCAGAATGATATATGTTTAGGTGTGCCCACAGAAGAAGAACTGAAACAAAAATCTAAATTTGTAATGGATAAGTGAGGAAGACAGGAATGACGATAAATGAAGATAAGTGTATATTTAATTGCAAAGAATTAACATTCTTGGGTTACCAAATTTCAGAAAACAGTACTTTGCTAGACCCAACGTTAATACAAAAAATATTAAATGTACCTTCTCTAACTAATAAAAAAGAATTGGAATCATTTCTCAGATTAGCCAATTTTTATAGCAAATTCTTGTCAAAATATTCTGAAAAATTGAAGTGTTTTCTGAGTTGTGAAAGAAGAATAAAGAGTTTGAATGGACTAATACACACCAAACAGCCTTCATTAAATTAAAAGAAGCTCTATCTAAAGACCCATGGTCAAGATTTTTGACCCTTAAAAGGACATTACATTAACCACAATGTGAATGGCCAGTCTATCAGCAATTTTGTCCCAGGAAGGACACCTGGTAATGTATCTTTCCAGGACATTGACACCAGCTGAATTGAATTACTCTAATATTGAAAATGAAGCACTTGCAATTGTATGGAGTAAGACCAGAGCAAGACAATTAGGAAAAAAACTTTTTATGGAGATCAGATATGTGGAGAATTATGTATGCAAATGTCCTAAATGTGCTGTAATAAAGAATTTTTGCCACAATAAGTTACATTCTTGGTCTAAGAAAACAGAACCACAGTCTACAGTTCATATGGATGATGCACAAGTTAACAGGGTAGGTTTATGTCTAATACTGGTTGACGCTTTTTCCACCTGGCCTGAAGTTTTCTGAGTTCAGGATAAAAAAAATCTATTTACTGTAAAGCAATAAATACACATAATATTGGCCAAAAATAGAGTACCAAAAACATTAATAAATGATAATGCTCCCGAAGTCTGTGATGAAAGTCTATGCTCATGGTCAAGGAAGATTGGCTGTGTCCCATATAAAACACCTCCGTAGCACCTTCAGTCAAATGGGATTGCTGAATGAATGATCCAAACAATAAAGATGGATTTAAAGCATTTTCTTCTCAGCAAGAAAGGACTGAAACTTTCCTACCAAGATTATTGTTGAGTTACAGAATGATACCACATGCTAACAGATTAGAGAGCCCGTCTGTATTAATGGGCAGACAGAACCATGTCTTACTCTATTAATGAAAACATATGGTACAAAAGAAATAAAGAAAATAAAACCGGAAAGGAGCAAATTTCATAGTGCAAAAAGATACAACATGGCTTTAATATGCAAGAATGGCTAAAATATTGTTGCCTATGCAGACCAGCTAAGAGCTAGCCAAAATTACAAGGAAGTACAAAGTGAAGCTAGTTCGAATGACTATGTAGATGAAAAAGGACAGAGGAATCAATAGACAAAGTTCTTCAGAAGATTCGGAGAACAAAACATGGGACACTGAGAATAAAAGAAGTAGATCAAGGCCCCCCAGAGAGAGAAATACTCATGAAACTAGTGAGAGGGGGAGGAAATGTAGGAGAAGCCATAGATCCATGCAGGGCATGAAACCCAAAAGATTCAGGGAGATGTAAAGGGATTGCTTTAGCTAATAGATAATTAGCATAAAGAGAACTATATAGCTCATGGGCAACTTTGAATCAGTGTACTTAACTACTAATTTTAATCATCATAACAAAAATGATACTTGTATTTAGAAAGAGACAGCTGAAATTCCTGGGACACAGAGTAAAGAATGAGGGCTTGGTGAACTTGATACACACAGGATATACTGAAGGCAAGAGAGAGGAGAAGGAAACAGTGAGTAACCTACTTAATTGTGACACTAAGGCTGTGAGGTGGTTAAACATTAATTCTAAGCAGAAAAAGTGTTAATCCCAAAATGAAATATAAACTGAGAGATAGAGAGAATGGAAGACATTTTCCCTGGTAATGTGGAGTGAACAAAGGGCTATCTAGGTTGCCTCACCCCTACAAATTGGAATGATGCACCAAGAGTTTACTTTCTGTCAAAAATCTGGCATGTGGGTAAAGCAAATTGGCAAATGGCTTTATCTCTTTCTTGAGAAATTAGAAAAATACATGTCATTGGCGAAAAGAAAAGCAAACGGGAATTATATTTTCATTAGGAAAAACAAATTGAGAAATGAAAACAGAGAATGGACCTGCTATGTGGGTTAGGGTTATGAAAATCGATTCATCATAATAGGCATGTGGTTTATGTTTTCGCTAAGACAGCGACTGGCCCAAGGATGGAAAACAGTGTGTTTCTTTCTTGAGAATTTAGATAAACAAATATATTTTCATTGATGAAAAATTGGGAAATAATTTTTATCTATCACTTGGAAAGTTCAAATGAGAAGGTAATCTGGTTTGTGTCTTTTTTTTGCTCGACAAGCGAGTCCAGGAAAGGACTCAGAGAATTGATGTTAATGAGGAGAATAAACCATGTTATTTCTCCTATACATTTTAAAACTTAGATTTGTCACAAAGACAGTTAAGCCAGCCCTGAGAAGTGGACAGAGTTAGAATACCAAGAAGGAAAGATGAAGGGGCAGAATTTGGGCAGCTGTGAAGGGTAACAGGGCAAGAAGGGAAACAAGTTTGAGTTAAGGGAAAAGCAATCCCTGTGACCACTCCCAAGGAAGGTGAATAATTCTCCAAATTTAGAAAGTTGATTAAGAAAGCAGAAATAGGGAACAAAGAAAACCTTTATTGGAAATGAGGAATCACTGAATCCCCAGAACCCTTCATCCCTATGCCTGTTTTGGGTCGAAATGCATATAAACAGATGACTTTGGGGTGCTCAGAGTCTTTGGTCAACCTGCATAAAGTGCCTCTGTAATCTACATCAACTGCCAACAGTTTTCCTGATTTCAAGACTTTGAACCCAGCTACTCCAGAAGTTTAGACAAGGCCCAGTATCACTAGAGAGATTGATGCAGAAAAGGTTAATTTTTGTTGTACCAAGAGGTATATAAACCAATTGAACATTAACTCCACATATAACTCGTTTTATTTTTCATAGTGAAGATTTTGTTTTTCTTAATATAGCACCCGCTACAGCCTGAACCAACACAACGCGACTACAGCCTAGAATTTTCTGCTCTGAGATCAAGAACACAGTATAGAGTTGGTGTGGTGTGGATCGAAGCAGCCAGCAACCAATAACCAGCTTGAACCAGCATCAGCACTGACCAGCGCAGAGTTAACCCCATAGTTAAAATGCTGTTCTAAGGCCCTGAAGACTGGACCACTAAAATGTGATTACACCACTGCGTGTAGGCGGTGACAAAAAGGTGTTACACAATGAACTTATGGATATTTATTAAACTCATTTATTATCTGTATGCGGGTGGCTTGCTGCTAGTATAGGTTATGGATTATTCTAATATCCTTCCCAAATATGTCAAGTTGGTCTAACAGTGCCAACAGTTCTTTATGACATACTTTTGCATAATCTATAAAACATAGATACCCATCCTTCTGCATTTGTATTGCTCTTTCTGGTGTCATTCTGAGTATAAATATCACATTCCTTGTTCCACTGTTTTTAACGAACCTGCACTGTTCTTGTCCTATTTCCGGTCTGATTTGTTCCCTATTCATCAGAATTTAGATAAGTTTTACAGTGTAAAAAAATAAAATGGATGTGCAATCATGTAACAGTGGCTTGGAATAAAAAATTGGTGGACAGAGTTTAAATTCTGTTATATTCATTTTTGTGAAAATACATTTGGGAAAGGTATAAATCTATTTCTTTTCCTCATTAACTATGAGTAAAATAGTAGGGTGAACTAGGAAAAAGACAATTCTGAATTCAAAACTGGTTAAACTAGTTGGACTAGCAACTCTATCCTGTGAAAAACCAATTCTCTATGGAAAATGCAGCAGCAATGCTTTGCATGTTGAATCTGTGATGTGATGGATTACTACCCCCTAATGATAATTAAAAAAATAAAAAAAATTATTTCACCCTTAAGCAAGGCAATAATGCCACTAAGATGCAAAGGTTTACTAGGAGTGTAAGAGATCAAGAAGACTTTAGGTGAAGGAACTAGAAACTCACTCCTAAACAGCATGGCCAATGCATACTACTACTGAAGCCATGACTGGGGGGCCCAAGCCTGATTGAATGCCTTGGGCAGTGTTTCATGACCCTAGTTATCTTATCAACATTTGCTTTTACCTAGCTACAGTTATATATGTTACAAACTAAATTAAGCACAACTGACCGTTAATGGGTGAAAATATTTTCATGTATTTTGACATCATCCTAGGGTCTTTTTTTTTTCATTACTAACAGAATAATTTTTTGAAAGGCTCACTCTTTTTTCCCTTTGACTTTAGGAGCAACAAACATGCACTCCCTTTTTTTCCAATAAAACATGTAACACATATAAATACTTCAGAGATATCAACTGAAAATGATATTGAACTATCAATAACTTCAATGATTAAGTTCATTTTTTTTTTTTTTTTTTGCTATTGTGTAGCATATTTTGTTAAAACTTTTTTTTTTTAACAGTGAGATTCCCCCAGTACAAGGCCCGGGGGCTACTCGAGGTAGAGAGTTACATTAAGAGGCAGCTTATATGGATAAGAAGGGAAAATAGCAGTTAATCCTAGGCTTGAACAGGTTAAGATTGTAATGATTAAGGAAACATCCTTTTGAGAGCTGGTTCCACAGAGCAGTGGTTTGAAGGAAGAAGCTGTTCAAGTAGAACTTACTTCTCACTGATGTAATAGAAAGGGAATAGGGTGGTTTGCTATAATGTGAGTGGCATGGTGGGTGCTAGTAATGAAGGTTACAATTTATATTGTTGTGTTTTTTTTTATCCAGGCTAAAATGAACATTCTTTCCATTCTACAGCCAGGTACCAAACTTCACAATTGGAGTGTATAGAACTGTAAGGAATTATAACTGAGTAAATAATTATAAATCTCCCTAACATTTATATATAAAAAAATACTCATAAAAATGAGAAACAGCAAGATGTGGAAACAACAAAACGTATATTGTTTATCATCTGGTTGTTATGTGGTGTTGGAAAAATGAGAGACAGTAATACTGTTTAAAATTGTGAGTTTGGGGTCAAATGTAGATCAAATATAGATTGGAATCCAAGTCAGAATGATAACATAAAGAATAAGCAAAGTGTATACAGTCTTTCTCGTATGTTTTTTATAAATGTGTAATGAGTGTCCAGATAATTTGGTTGAAAAAATACAAATGAATGAGGTTTTCTTACTTTAAATTTTTGTTGAGTGATAAGAGATAAATGTTACTGTTATGGCCTGAAACAGGAAAAGGAGACAAAATTTTCATTGACATGTGTTTTGACAACCAACCTGTCCATGTGAATTGCTTGTCCCATAGTGAGAATGTCACTGTGTTTATGTGTGTAGAGGAGAAAAGTGGGGTTGATTCTCATTGGATTAGAATGAGTAAATTAATTATAATTATAATTATTTTTAACACTATAATTTATGAACACAACCAAACTTGAGAAAAAAAAATAAAAAGGTAAGTTTTATCATGAGAGTTGTACGGTGCTAGTTGAACTAGAAAGAAGTTACATACTTTTTAGATAACCATTATAAAAATGGTTATTAAAAAATAAATAAATAAAATCTTTATTTTTACCCTTAATACAGATCTAAACAGATCCTAATTCAACTGCTATCAAGGTAAAAATAACATTTATTTTGGGGATAAGGAAACCAGCAGGTTCAAATTAAATGAGTACATTGATAAAATGTATTAGAAAAAAAAATAACAATGATAGATTTACAAAATATATTTTTATATTTGTTTTAGTATATGAATAATATTTCAATCATAAATATTTATTTAGATATGGCAGATTGTACAAATGACCAAGAGATCATTTTATTTATACCTTATAACATGACAAAATTAGCAATGTTTCCTTTATGTACTACATTAAAACAAAAGTAAACAAAAATATTAAGAAAAAAAAAATTAATTTGCTGTAAAACATATCTTACTATATTTATCATCAGATGTGGGAATTTACACAAACAAGACACAGATAACATAAAATAAGTTCTCTCTCAAAAAGAATTCACAAATTTAAACAAGCAGACATTGTGAAGATTATCTGTACTTGCTCATTTTCCTTACTCTTCCAAAAGATAATATCTACAATTTGGCCACATAACTAATGCCTGACCAGGCAACAAAACACAACCAACCATTATAGAAATTAGCACTTTTTTTTCTTTTTTTGGCTGGCACCTGCTGAAAGCCAACTTTAATAGTTTGTCTGTTAGAATGTGCTAAAGATTTCTTGGCTTGGCCCAATTCCAAAAAACTGACCAAATAACCGCACCTTTTTTTTTTTTTTTTGTTAAGTGCTTTTTGTTCAGGGCAAGAACTTTTCAGCACTTCCTTGTACAATAACACTACTGTCAAGTACACTTTTGTCTATTTCATGAGGAATGGAAAATACTGAGAGCAAAAACACAAAAAATAATTTTAAGTGATTTTTAACCTTTATTGTTTTTCAAGGCTCCTTTATTGCACTACATAATTTCAGTCATGGTCATTTTTCTGTTGCCATACCAGGATATGGCAACACAACTGCAAAATTCAAACAGGCTATTTATTATTTATTCAACTTAGTCACTTGGAGGATAAAATTATTGTTTTGCAAGCAAAATCATCTCCACTATGTTAAAGGTTAAATAGAATAATAATTTTTTTAAGCTAATGTCTTGTCGGAGATAACTCCTCCTTAATTCCCTAATTGTTCACTAGGGGGTGCTCTCCCTACACTATAAATACTGGACAACTTCTTGCCTCATTGTCTTTTTACTTTTTTTCAGCGGACACATTTAAAATATGATCTCTTGCAGAGACCCGCGTTTTTGCCCCCTTGTGGGAAAATGCCATGAAACACACACATACACATGCATACGAACAGTCACCAAAATACAAACTCTTTACATTTACACACAAACACAAATGTTAATTTCTATGTCCATTGTAAATTTTGTTGTTTAATACATATATTTGTTAATATATATATATTGGTCTTGTTTGTTTTCTTTACATCTTCAGTTGCACTCAACTTGAGTCAGCCATGTCCTTGTAGTTGGACCTTCTTCTAGCAGGAATAAACAGCACGTGTTCCTAATTTAACAACACAAACCCACATGGTCCTCTACAGTCTAAGTGACCTTAAAGAAATAATTTCCCTGCAACTTCTGAGTGCATATTTTAAATTTATATCTTAGGTAAATGCAACCTTCCAACATAAAGATTAAAAAATAAGAGAAAATGTTTGAAAATACTTTGCAGATTTGAAAAAATATATCATAAATAATAACTATATCCAAAATATATTGCATGATGAAAAAAAAAAAGAAGTTAATTTACAAAAGAATATTTATTTTGTGACAATTTCTATTCTGGTCAATGCACTTAACGTAAGGTTTCTCCATTAATTGCATAGATCAAACATTAAATCAATATTCTCCTATATATTCTAAAATATATCCTGAAAGAAAATTGAACTTTGTTTCAATAGAATTAAGTTTGCTTTTACGCCAAATCTAACTTTCTTTCAGGATATATTCTCAGAAGGATATTGAATTAATTTTATAAATCATCCCAGAGGTGGTAGTAATAGTTATTGTTATTATTATAGATATTATTGCGAGCATCATTATTACTATTGATAATGTATACCAACATCAATCAATTAAACAGACACCTTCAAACGTTGATTATTATAGTGAAAATTTCAGATAAAAATTTAGCTAATAACTATTCATACCTGTCAGTCTCAGAAATAATCCACCAGAAATTTGTATATTTTTTCAAAACATTTTAATACTTATATTTTAATATTAGCAACAATTATTAATTCTTTACAAATTTAGAGTTTTTACTTATTTCATTGCTGTAGCAAAGTTTAAAAAAAAAAGAAAAGTTGATCTTATTTTGGAATCCATCTGATGATAGTAATCATTTGGTGCGTTCAATATATTCCTAGGTTAATAAGTGAGAAGACATTTTGCTGGAAAGGGAGGTAATGAAGTTCAATGTTGAGAAAAAAATTAAAAAAGTTGATAATATTCCAATGTCAACATTTCTGTGAGTGTTTTAAGTTATCTGCATTTAACCATTTCCTGTTTACCACATGCATGTAGAGAGAAAAATATAATACATAAAGGGAGATCAACATGTCCATAGACTGACAGAGTTATTAGTTCAATTTTGATCTAAAATTTTCACTCTATAATGTTTATGTAATTAATGAAGAAACATGGGTTTAAGTGCTGAAAAACAAATATCTGTTGTATAAAATATACATCTTTATCACTAGGCTACAGACTTATTGACATAACCAAGTGCATAGGAGTTTATATATATGATTGGACATTGAGATCAACATGGGCTGAAGATTGTGTTCTAGCATGAAATAGATTGTAGCCACTCTGTGTCAACCTCAATATTCACACATATGCTCTATCTCTGACATTGAGCACTTTTACCCATAAATATATCATACATTAACATTTTCTATTACTCCAAATGTTATTTTGTGGGTATTCATATCTGAGTACACCATGTCATTCTTTACAGAATAATGCCAAGATGTTCTGCTCTTATTTTTTTTATTTTTTTTTTTTAATTAAAACAGAGAAAATTAAATCTATCAGCCTGTGCATTTGAAAGACTTAGTAAAGAATCCTGCCAGAGAGGAAATTTTGTGTATTAAGTCTCTCAAATGTACAAAACAGTAGATGTAATTCACACTGTTTAAAAAATAAAAAAAATAAAACAGGGTATATACTCAAACATGGATATCAACAAAATAACATTTGGAGTAGTAAGAAATATTATATATGGCACCATTTTTTAAAAAATTAAATGCTACAGACAGTGGAATTATATATACATATATATATATATATATATATATATATAAAAAACATATTTTGACCCTTAGAATCTATGGTACAGTAAATTTAATATATTCTTAGTTTTTTAATATTGACTCTCATTCAAAGTTTTATTGTCTGACTGATTTTAAAGCCATTCAGGTTCCAACTCCAGGTTTCATTTTACAGAAAAAAAAATTTGCCACTCTGTCTCTTACTACTTAAATAGGATTTTTTTCACTTTATGTTACATATTTTCCTGAGATGCTAATAGTTTTCATAGTTTTTAATTTCTTGAATTTTCAAGTTCCCATGTTCAACTTAAATTCTTATTTTCTGTGTATTGTTTTCAATAGTAGATATCATAACTGAATACTTTATTCAGAAATGGAGCTGCTTCTTATCCAAGTACATAGACATAAAAAAGGCCTTCTTGTCTCAGGAAAAATGCAGATGTCAAAATTGATGCTATAGTAAATAGTGTAAAAATGAATGTAACCAACTTGACTGCAAATTTAACTCAGCATGACAATTCCTTTTTCCAAGCTTTTAACCATTGCACTACCACATCCCTAGAGGATATGTAGGTAGGGTTAAAGTTTATCTCATTTAACTATCTGCATTAATACAAGTTATTAAATAATGTAGTAAAAAATAAATTATGGCTGTTTGGAGTGCCAGTTGTACCTTGTCTTTTCAATCACAATTAGTGAGACTACCGCGAAACTCCACACGCAAAGTATGACCATTCAACTCATCAGTGTCTGCTGCTCTTCCGATGTCCTCTCTTATGCTCATTTTTATTGAATGGCTGCGGGTTGGAAATTCATGTAAAGATCCTTTCACACAAATGTGGGTGTCTCCCAAGGCTCTGTGCTAGGTTTTACACTGTTTCTGATCTTCATCAATGATCTTTCTGATGTCATCAGTTCCCAAGTAGGCATTTATGCAGATGACATTACCATTTACTCCTGTCTCAATAGCAAATCCGTCAGAGCTGACAAAGTTAATCTAGCTGCTGCTTTTGAAAAGGACCTCCAATCAGTGGTTAACTGGGGCAGGAAATGGCTTGTAAATTTTAATGCTTCCCATACTAAACGGCTCTCATCATCATGGAGACGTTAAATTGGTATAATATATACAAATATCAGACCCACATAAAGAGTGTTAATGTTGCACCACCACCACTTGAACATATAGATCCTGGAATCTACAGAGTAGGAGATGCGGTCTGGATAAAGGCCCCACATGGTCGCTGCATGATGCAATTTAAAAAAGGGAGAGTGACAGGGATCTATAGCCACAGTTGATCCTTGTCAATGGAATTCCACATAACATTAAAGATTTTTGTGCTTGTCATGGATCTATTTCCTCAGAAACTGACAGTTGTGATATATAGTCTGATATCAATTGAGGTATGCTGCTGCTTTTCAGAGCAGATTCAGATGATTCACATGCAGAACCAGAAGACGATGATGATGAGAATTAGAGAGAAGCCATGAACACAAACAAAGAGATAGACAAGCCCCCATCCAACATTACAGAGAAACACTTGTTGAAGGAGACCACTATCTTCTTGCCACTTATATGATCATAAGATCAGGGAGGAGTGTAGAATGGAAAACAGCTTACCTCCTAGAAAAAATGTGCTTATATGTGTCTTGCATGCAAAATACATAGAAGAAAATATGGATGACCTAAAAGCTGCAATTAAAGAACAACTTGATCTCGGATCTCAAAGATTTTGAGAGATGAATTTGTGCCTTTTTTTTCTTTTTTTAAATCATTTCAACCCAAGCAAGGCAGGAGTGTCACTAGTATGCAGGGGGTTAATGAGAATGAAAGTGACAGAAAAGACTCGGTATAGGTGGGGAATGAGAAAAGGATAAAAGATGAATGGAGTTCAAGTTGACAAAGTATGGCAGTTGATGTTGGATTTAAGTTTTTCAAGATTGTAGTTATCAGGGAAGCAAGTAAGTGGAAGGAAGTTCCACTATCATGAAGTGCTAGAAAAGAAACTATATTTAATTATTTCAACAGTAAAAGGGTGGGACCTAAAAGGGTGGGATGATGAAACACTGAACCCACTCCTGGTTCAATCATCACCATAGCACAGAAGGATCCAGTGCATGGAGATTGGTGCATGAATGGACACAAAGTCACCATATGGGTTGATGCAAGCTCCTTGTTACACATGTCCTTGTAGAAAGCAGTGGATCTTTTGTTGAGAATGCATGTTGAATGTGCCAGTTACACGAAAACAAGCACATTAATTTGGCAGAGGTCGACACAATGTTGAGAAGTGTCAACCTGGCAACTGTGGCTCACTCAGACAGACTCGGCATGCATACATTACTAGGTTTCTGATATGCTATCTGGAAAAACGAGTGCAGACAAAAGCTTTGTCAGCAATGTTAATAAGACGTCAGCTCAGCACACTCAGAGAACTGGCCGTTGAATATGGGTTAACAAATAACATGGGGCTCGTCAGATTGTGTTCTACCAGTAATTCGCTTGTGGTATGATCAGCTTTCAAACCAGGAACAGGTCCCATGTTTCATCATTCCAGCCAGACATTACAGTTTGCTTGTTGTTTCATGAATGTGGTTGCAATGGAGAGCCAACCGCACACTAGCAGATGTCCAGTTAATTTCCCACACAGAGAAAAGATACTCTGATAGCTGTGTTCATTAGGCATTAGTGGGAGCTCATTGCAATTTACCTTTCTCTTCCCAAACATGTAGACCCAGCATGTAGGTGCCATCCTTTAGCTGCTCTGGATTCTTGTTAGTTTGAATTGTTCCAGATGTACTCTTACGTGGACCACAGCACATACACTCTTATTAACGAATATGTCGTCAGTGTACAAGGACGTGATCCTTTGGATTGTTTTTTGTGCAACCACAGCATTGAGATTGACTGCATGCATGATCAGTGGTGCCACATTGAGCCGAAACCCCAAATGGATAAAGCAATACCATTGCTTTCTGATATGTACTGTGCAGATATGCACGGCAACGTCTGATCCTTACTGTCACCACTCCCTCAATTTTTGCACGCAAACATCTGCATTAGCTGTGTATGTGTAAACATTGACAGCCATTAGTGGTATTAGGCTGTTGGGGGTCTGAGCTCTTCTTCAGGGTACAGAAGTAGCCAACTGTTATCTATCCAGATTTGCAGTTTGTGAGTGTACTCCTCCCTGAGCTACTTAAGTGCAGGATACTCCAGTATGTGGTTCTTCAGCTTAGGTGGTGTTTGGTCACCAGACCACTTCCATGATACAACCCAGATCTCAAGGACACATGACACAGTGGATAAAGGTGTTGGTTAGATCCAGTGACAGGACCCAAAAACAGTGTAAGTTCAATACCCAGTTAAGGCAGTGGAGAACTTGGAGAGGGGAATTAACAGGAGATAACTGACATCCATTAAAACATGGCACATGGAACTAGAACAGTCTACCCCAGTAAGTGAAATAAAGGGTTCAGTTCAGCATTCCAACCATCTGAAGAAGGCCAGAGCATACAACGGCCAAAATGTTGTAATAAATATGGCGACAAAGATGAGGACAATAGTCTGAATAAGATAAATAGTGTACATATTAGCTAATCTCAGTAATAGAGACAGAAACCTAGATCTTCCTGTTCCAGGTCATATTCTGCATGAAAGTCTGGCTCATTGATGGTGATGACTGCACACAAAGGTTGGTTGATCAAGTTGAGGAAACCCCCCAGTGTCACTGCTTGTCACACAGACTCCACCCAGCCTTTTGATGTCAACTCCAAGCAACAGGTCGTAACCCAGTAGCTTCCCATCTACAACCAGAACCTTGACATCAATAGGGCACCTTTCGCTCACACCAGGTCGAACAAGTCTGACCCCACAGTACCTAAGGGTCTCATCACCAACAGTGAGCATGTCCACTGACTTCCTTTTCCAGAAGTGACAAAGTGTTCTGCTAACATGAAACCGTGAGAAAACTGTGTCCACAAAGGCTGCACCCTTGATCCTATTGATGTGTACAGTAATCGTAGGTAGCACCTCATTCAATTGGAGTTTTGGGAGCAGACTGGCACTAAAGTCTCTTCCCCTTGCTTGTTTCCTGGACAATTTTGGGAGATATGACCTATCTCGTCACACCTGTAGCAGTGTATTCAGAGTTTCCACCTTTGGACGTGTGGTCCCACACAGCCCTTTGCAAAATGATTAGCACCGTTGCAATGATGACGTTATAATATTGCATGGACACCCAATAGGAAGCTTCTTTACCCAATCCTGTATCGTTCATGCCACTGCAACTGCCAGACCATCCTTCATCACCACACCCTTCATAATTGCCTGTGCTCAAGCCAACAGCTGGGCAATCGGTAGTGTGTCTACTTGGGTTGAAGCATGAAGAAGCTGCTTCAGCTGCTCTGGCAATCTCTTTATGAATGCACATGTCAGTCCACGGTCATTCATTCCACAATACCATGAGTTTTTGCAACTCTGCCAAGTATATGCTGACAGATTCCCCACATCAAGAGCTGTCACTTGGTAAATTGCTCATACACCATGAACCCATCCATCACAAATGCAATGTAGATTGTATTCAGTTAATATCTGCTCTTTCCTCTATCCCAGCTGTTGATAGACAGAAAACGCTCCAACCGACAACCTTAAGGGAAATATGTGTTCAAAATGTATTACACCACACATCTTGCATACAAGTTCCATGTTTTTGACCCATTCGACCACGGACAATCCGGATGCTGAGTCATCAAAAAATTTGATATTGAATTTCCCTCCAGACATTATTCCTATCAGGAGGCTAAAATAGCTTGCTGTAAAAAAAAAAAAAGTACAACTGTTTGAGTACTAGTCATACCATCTTTTTGATCATAACCTGTGCGAATATTCCACACACAAAGCACAACCATGCAACTCATTTGTATCTGCAGCCCTTCTGATGTTCTCTCACACATGCTCATTTTATCAAGTGGCTAAGGGTCAGAAATTTGCATAAGCCACCAGAATATGGTATCAGATGAGATTGAAAGTACTTGGGAAGACAAAAATTATTTGAAAGAAAATTTCAGAATTTTTCTTAATCAATTTTCTACAATGACCAAGAAATTGATTCATGGACTTGAAAGGATTAAAACTAAAATAGACATAATACATCTAAATTATTTAACTAAACATGCTTGAATGAAAATATGCTGCACATCTCCAGTTGCCTTGATCTATCCTCTATCCTTCTCCACATTCTTTCCTCTAACACTACTATTTGCTCTCGCTCCAAATCCTCTGTAACCCCTTGCGTGCTAGTGGCTTCCAGCCTTGCCTAGGGTGAAAAGCTTAAAAAATAAAAAATATACAGTGTAACCCGGATATAAGAGAGATTTTCTCTGGTCCCAAATTAGAGCCTGTGTTAATGTATATATAATAGACGAAACCCGAATATAAGAGACTTCTTCTCCGGTCCCGACAACTCTCTTATATCCGGGTTACACTGTGTATATATATATATATATATATATATATATATATATATAATAAACACACACACACACAGGGTTCATCAACAGTAACAGAATTTATTTTATTAACTTTTATTGAACAAAAATAAATGACAGTAGTTTAAGATGGCTTAAAATTAACTATGGAATATGTGTTCAGGAATGGTTAAATCATAATTTTCAGTAGGTAGATAGGAGAATGATGTGGAGCAAATGAGAGGCCAGTACAATCACCAGACAACGACACAATAGGTCTTGTTTTGTTTCTCCTCCTGTAGGATGAAATACCACCCCCCCTCCCCACCAAAAAATTAGTGGGAGAATTGATTTAGATGCCAACCGCCTGTCCATGCAGCAGGTTGTAGAAGGTTACATGTTACCAGTAATTAGCATTTGTAACTGGAAGACTTCCTGCAAGGGTGCCAACACACCAGTGGTTTATACCAACATGTACAGGTAACTGGAATGTCTCTTTCTGTCTGGCACTCAAATCTAGTGGTTTATATAGGTACTGGAGACGCCTATGATTGGTCAGATCAAAATTTGCATACACCACTAATTTTTTTATCAACAAGCTCACTTGAATTTTTATTTTTGGCAGAGAATACACGCGACACGTAGGCGTTTCGTTCAACGAGGAAAGTGACTCATTGCTACACTGTTCAAATTGAAATGCAATATATTTTTCTAACGATAAAAAATACAGATTCTAAACCGATTTCTCATCTCCAAGATTTCATGTTTGGATTACAAAGAAGCATTTTTACACTATCTTGAACCAGCACTGCTTAAACAAAGTCGGTTTATTCTGCCTTAGACAAGGGAACTAGCTAATTTATGTTGCAGAATAACCCAATTTTTGCCATATTACAATATTTATAATAGTATAAACATCCAGCTGACATAGTTTCTTTCTGTTATTGAATGAAAAAATTAACTGCTGCACTTGGCATAACTTTTATGTGCCATCCCCTCAAGACTTGGTTGATCATTTCTTGATCATGGCTCTCCATAATGTTTGTCTCTCATTCTTCTCAGTTTCTGCTCAGTTTCTGTTATCCGTTTACATAAACTCATTAGTTTGGTTATTTTTTGCTCCCCACTGTCCATCTTACTTTCAATAAGTCCTGAAAGTGCTAAATTCTCTAAGCCCTCTTTCCTCATTATGTACCCCAAAATTCCAACTGACACTTTCTGATTGTAACGTATAGGAGTCCTTTTTGTTACCATTTTCTTTAAAACTTTTCATTGCTCATATGTTTAGTCTATGGTATTTTTTTTTTTTTTTTTTTTTTTTTATTTTATTTTATTTTTTTTTTTTAACTGTTCCAATGGGTTTTTTTTTTGTTTTGTTTTAATCATTTCACCAAGCAAGGCGATAATGCCACTAGGATACAGTGGGTTACAGGGATTGAAAATGGAGAAGAATGAGAATGGGGAGGATTGAGGGAAGGACAGAAAAAAAAAAAAAAAAAGAACATTGTTGAAGAAGACAGAAGATGGCAACTGACATTGCATTTAAATTTTTGAAGATTGTAGTTGACATGGAAGCAATAAATTGAAACAAAGTTTCACAGAAGGGAAGTGCAAGAAAAGAAACTGTTAAAGTAGAAGTGGCACTTGCATCTAGCTAATTCAACAGTAAAACAGTTATACCTAGTTGCCAATGAAGTAGCACACTTAAATTCATGTATTCAGGGCACCAGGGAAAAAAGCTTATCATAGAAATTGCCATGCAAATATTTGTAGAAAAGACAGAAGGAAACCATGTCATGTCAGTGAGAAAGTGACTGAAGTCACGATACCTGGTCAAGATCAATTACATTACAGACTCTTCTTTGGATTTTGTCAAAAGTCTTGAGAGCACCAAACAAGATGTGGCAATAGTATTCAATGCACAGATAAATGGGCATTCAAATCTCTTTTCTATATTTTCTGTCATCTGTTACAACAGAAAGTGTGCTACAGATATGTATCTGATATAAAATTGACACATCTTTCTCTCACCAAATATCCCAGATTTTCTTTTACATCAATCTTATCACAGTTTTTTCTTTTTAATGAACCATCAAGATATATTTGGTCAGTAAGAAGAAAGTGATAACTTAAATCTGAAGGAAAAAAGTGATTCTGGAGAGCAGCAAGTTATTTATTAACTCAATAATAAAAAGCTATTTATCAAATAACCACTAAATCTTGACCATTTCCCTCAGAATACAAATGCACTTAACATAAATTTTATATATACTTCAGACATACAATATAGAACAAACAATAATTGGTCCAAAAACAATCAACAAATTTTACTAATCTTCAAAACTGAAAATTCTTGCTTTTGTCTGAATGTGTGTAAAATTCATTTTTATCAACTCGGTTGTAAGCACTTGAATATTCAAATGCTCAATTCATAAGCAAATTATCTTTTTTTACAAAACAGGAACAGTTACTCATTTTTAGTTTTTACAATGTAGTCTGGTAAGCAAAAATATGAAAAACTTTAAAGTCAAATTCAGACAATATAAAAAAAAATTACAGTAAACCTGTACCAGTTACTATTTTAGCAGTGTTAAGAATTAAATAAAAATAAACACTTAAGATAATTCATATGTGGCAATTTTTGACAGTGAGGGTAGGTGAAAAGGAAACAGTAACTGTTTGCATTTTAGCACTAACTGCATTTGAAACTGGTGTATGCAGGCAAGCTAATCTCCTATATGGTAGTGAACTGTGGACAATCTACTCACAGATAAAGAAGAGGCAGCAGAGATGAGGTTCTACCAAAAAATGTGAAAAATAACATTGATAAAATGTGATTGTGATCAATGAGGAAGTCTTAAGGAAAACAAGAACAAGGAAACTTGTATATACAATTAGAAAGACAGTTGAAATTTCTGGAAAACCTAATGAGGAAAGATGACCTAGAGAATTTAACTCTAACAAGACTTACTGGAGGCAAGAGAAATAAGGGGAACAGGCAAGTAACTTTGCGTGAATGGATGGTAAAAATGGGACAAAGAGAGATGTAAAGTGTCAGAAGTTAGAGAAATAAAGGAAGTTATGGAGAGTCATGATCACTCAGATTTTGAAAGAAATTTTTTTGAATCATTTCACCCCTACCCAAGCCACTAAGATGCAAAGGATAAATGAAAAGAAAAGAAACAGAGAAAACATTACTGAAGAGAGAGAGAATAATAAAAAGAACAGGATTCAAGGAGATAGATGATGACAATTGACATCACATTTGAATTTTAGAAGATCCTATTTGACAGAAAAGCAAGAAGCTGGAAGAGAGTTCCACAGATGAGAAATGCAGAGTAACAAACTCTTCTGAGACAATAATCTGAGGATTAAACTTCAAAATGAGCAACCTTTGATTGGAAAATAAAAAAAAGACTGTCAGTTGTCAGGTATTAAGTGTTACTGAAAGAACAGAATTATTATCTGTATGGCATGTGTTACCTGCTTAGCAGTTATATCCAATACAATCGTAATCAATTCATCAGATTTAGCCAAATGCAACAGCTTCAGACAAACTGAAAAATAAATAAATAAATAAATAAATAAAATTTATTACAGGATAGGGTGGGGTGCTGAAAAGTTCTTGTGCCAATCACACTCATCACTCATCCAACTCTTGGTGGGTTGTGTGACCTGGAGCTTACAGCACCTGGTATTCCCCAGCAGTCACTCATCTGAGTATTGTTCAGGCTCAGCCTGGCTTAACTTAATAGACGAGAACCAGTGATTCAACATGATACCTTGGGTCAACCAACTTTCCAAAATTAATATTTCTATGACCAAAATTCAGAATTTCCTTTTTTTTGTAATGATCAAATAAATTTTATAAACAATGTGCCAAGTGTATTGAACTGCTAGGTGAATATGTGGAATAGCAGGTACATTTCATGACACAAGGTTATTCTTGTTGATAGACTGAGAACTTTTCAGCATCCACTTGTATTATGAATCAAGACTACAACTATTAAGACTAAATAGGATCAGACAAACTCCCAATCAAACTAATGATGACCTTTGGATTACAACAGAATTAAAATGTTTTGCCCGCTCATGTTGAAAACAATTGTATTTTAGTTTCTTTGCATCAGTATATTTATTTAATAGTGACTATCATTATCATATAATTTGTAAAACTAGCTTGCCTAATTTTTTTTGGTGGAATAAATGTAATTGATAAAATTAACAATAGGCAAAATTGTCAACAAGTAAAAAGAGAAAGAAAAAAAATCAGATTAAAATTAAGCAAACAAAATATATAAAATAGGTATATGCATAGTTTATATATATATATATATATATAAAGAGATACAGTCATCAAGTAGTTATAGTGGTTTGACTTCAAGGCAAGAAAAAACAATGTTAGAGATGAAACTAAGAATTGTTTATTTTATATCAATTAAAAGGAAATTGCAGCATGCATCTGTAGGATTTGTTTATAAATTTGGGGAGGGAGATGTTTTTAGTAGCCATTCTCCTGTGATTGTAAACAATTTTTATTTTTATTTGGTTACAAAGAATCAATTTCTTTTTATAAGTAATTTAAGATTTTGATTAAGTATGGTGTCGCTTAATTTTTACACAAGAATTCATGGCTTAAATTGTTTACATTTTTTTATGCTTGGTCTAAATGCAAAAGACATTTCACTTTAACTAGTAGAATTGATAGAATATTTTATACATTATAAAATAACATTTTGTAACACTTTTTGTTTAATTTTATGTTTTCTTTATTTTTATATATACAATTATGTTTTTATATATATATATATATATATATATATATATATATATATATATATATATATATTATGTTTATATATATAATTATGTTTTCTTTATTTTTATATATACAATTATGTTTATATATATATTATATATATATTATGTTTATATATATAATTATGTTTATATATATATTATATATATAATTATGTTTATATATATAATTATGTTTATATATATATTATATATATAATTATGTTTATATATATATTATGTTTATATATATAATTATGTTTTCTTTATTTTTATATATATAATTGATTATGTCACATTGACATCAGTAGAGGAGAAGCTTGAGATTTAATCAAAATCAAATTTGAGTCAGTCAGTTAAGTGCCATACATGATACATGATTGGGCAATCAGGTCTTTTTTAATTCATAACTGACGAGGAAGATTTTCCCCGCAGTAAGTTGCCATTTCTTTTTGCTGCAGACTGGTTGCCATCCAAGACTATAGGATTCAGTCTGTCCTGCTATTCAACCCATAGCTGGGAGGAGAAGAAATTGTACACTCTGGTCAGGAACACAGCTTCTTAAGGAACATGTAAATTTGTAAATAATATTGGTTCTCTGTAATTTAGATCTTGCAGGTAAATTTATAATAAATAATTAATTTAACTTTCTTGTTTTTGTTGTATTTCTTTATGATGTTTCTAAGTGAAGCTTGTTTATAGTTACTATGCATTTTTTTTGTAGAAAATGTTCATGTTATTTTTTTTTTCTGTGTTTACTGTTGCTATTGGTTACTTTAGAAAGAAAAAGTCTAATATGGTAATCTATAAAATGGTTTGGAATACCGTTATTAACAAGCATTTGTTTCACGTTATTAAGTTCTTTAAAGAAAAGCAGACAAGAGGATGAATTCTTGTGCACTCTCATAAGGAATGTTTTTAATAACTCCTATTTTATATCAGAGAGGACATTGACAAGTAAATTTAAAATGACAAGATTTTACTTGTGGGTTTTTTATATAACAAAGTATTAAATGTATTATTACTAGACTCCACAAAAACGTCCAAGAATGGAATTTATTCTTTAGGCTAAGTTCATAAGTAAAGTTGAGGATAGAATTTGTAGTTTTGAGATTATCAATTTCATTTTTGTTCTCAGCTAAAATAAAAACTTTGTCTACGTAGTGGACGTATATTTTTGGTTTAGTAACTTTTTTAAATTGATTATTGGCTAAAAGTATAACGGTAAGTGCTTGGAAAACATTCAGACAATTTTAAAATAAATTATGCCCTGAAAAGAAAAAAATTATATGAACACATGAGAAATTATATAAAAAAACTCAACCACTGCAATTTGTTAGTCGTTTTCAACAAAACTTATATATTTTAATAATTTCACCCCAAGTAAAGCAATAAAGATACAAAGGGTTACTGAGTGTGAAAGAATAAGAAAAAAGAAAACATTATTAAGGAGTGAGAACAATAAAAGAACAGAAATTAAGATAGAAGATAATAATTCACATTTGAAGATCAAAGTAGACTGTAAAGCAAGAAGCCAGAAGAGAAGAATCTGTTAGCATAGAACTTAGTTACATCTAGTCATTTCAACTGAACACTTAATTTAAATGTGCATATATAAATAGACCATTTATTTAAATAAAAACTATAGAAGCTCTAAAGAAAAATTCTTTGTAATCATTCAAGATTTATACAAAGCTAAAGTGTCATATTTTACTAAGATATACAGTTAATATCAAATGATTCATTAGTAGACTGAATGAAGTGACAGATTAAAGTAGACTGACTCTTTAACAATAACATTACATCTGTAAAACAAAACAGTATTTTGTGTTATAAGCACTAGCATCTGTGAAAGATTTAAAGGTTGGGGAGTGAAAAGACTCAAATACGACACAACAGAGTCAAGTTTTGTCATGACCTCATGTTAGTGAAAACAATAATAATACAGAAGCAGCTGGGATTTAAGTGTGCAAGGCAAACAACTAAAATCAAACTAGATTAACAAAGGTATTTTTGTATTTACAGTGGAGTCAACAAAGAACAGACCAATATATTTATATAACTTTGGCTAATATACATTTTTCAAGAGTATTTAAATTTAACTATTAAAGCAGTTTATTTATTTGTTTTTATCATTTCATACCAAGCAAAGCAATAAAGCCACTAAGACACAAGAGGTTATTAAGTGAAAGAATCTGAGAAAAATCATTAAGGAGAATAAAAGAGGATTCAAGGAGACACAAGAATTAAAACCAAAATTTTAAAGAAAATATTTAAATTACAGCAATATGTTTTAAAATTTTCATTAACAAAAAAAGAAGTCTAATCTTTGCTACAATTTGCAATGTTTGTAATATAGATCTAACTTGTAAGAGTAACCATTTCATATAGGTATATTTTAATGTTATATATTTATAATATGAAATGTGCAATTAATCTACACTCTTAAATAGGAACAAAATCAGTAATATTTATTGCATTACAGCAATGGACACTGGCACATATCATGTATGTATGTATATATATATATATATATATATATATATAAATAAATATATATAGATAAAGGACAAGCAGAAAATGTTTATCAATCTAACAGGTTTCATTTTTGCTAAAGATTCATCAGAGAATGAGATATGGCAAAAAAGAAAGAAATTCTGGTATTTTTATTTTGTGCTGTTTGATTTTCTTTGGTTAATCCGGTTTCACATGTATATGACTTGTAAAACAGACATTAGTATCATTTATGGCATTCCCAATTCAAGGAAAAACAACATATCATTTCGAAGTTCCAAGAAATTAACAGATTCCAAGTTTAACTGAAAAAACATAAATATTGCTTTATGTATGTAAATGTATAATAATTTTAGTTTGTCTATGTAGGATTCAGATGATCCGATTCCTTCATAAACATACCAGAATTTCTTATTTCTTTCTGCTATATCTCATTCTCTGTTGAAGCTTTAATAAAAGTGAAACATGTTAGATTGATAAACGTTTCCTATTTGTTACCTTATTTTGTCAGATTCGGATTCATATTTGATCCCAATTTATTCATTTATATATATATATATATATATATATATATATATATAATTCTTGTCATCCACAGACAGACTGTTTCTCTGTATCACAGCTCTTCAGTGTGGCTAGACGTCCGCGGTTGCCTCTAGCTAGATTGAAACCCGACTGAATTGGCGTCAGTCGGAAATTCTACCACTAAGCCGTCGGCGCACGGCAGGGATGAAGGTGAATTTTAGCGTATTTATTTTTAGATTTAGATAAACACACAGTGACTGACAGGGCTCAATTCTGCCGAAGAGTCATGCTATATTAGTTTAATAGTCACTAAACTAATGTTCATGTTATATTCTTCTAGTATGGCCACTATAGAAAAAAATTAGATATACTTTTGGCTGTCAACACCTAATCAAAACACCAACCTATGTGTTAAAAAATACATTTCAGTGATATTTTAAGCTAAAAATAAATAATATTTGTTTCAAATCAAATTAATTAAACTTTAAATTAACTAATACTTCTCAAATAAAGTATATTTTATTTTACAAAATTTTTTTACTAAAGAGAATTACAATGTGCTGACATGACTAAAATCAGTGATTTAGAAAAAATACTTCCAATCAATTTAGTTTTGAAAAACAGCAAAGTATTTTGCTTATTGGAAATATTAAATTTGATCTTTTAGTTGAAATTAAAACTAAAATAAAAGCTTCAAGAAAGATTTATCATTTTTTAAAATATTTCTTTGGAGATACCCACACACCATATATATATATATATATATATATATATATATATATATATATATATATAATGAAGACACCATTGCCACTAATGTCTTACCATTATATAGGATGTATTTCTGGTTATACATGTGTGTGTGTGTGTGTGTGTGTGTGTCTATTGTATCACCCAAAAACAAAATTCCTCCTGAAAATGGCTAAAGAAGTGGCCAAAAGTGCTTGGGACAATACAGACAGTGCCGATTCTGGAACTCTGAAAGTAGGGTGCCACTTGAGGTCTGAGATTTTTCTGTGGACCATGGGAGGGGGGGGGGTGGCAAATTCAAGCAGCATCTTTATTTTCATACTACACCACTATAGTATTTAACAACTTTGGAATGAGTTTTAGTATAAGTATGTTACTTAAGTTAAACAGAATAACTTTTCGATCATAGCAGTGAAGTTCTAATCTATTCTTGCCTTCTTTTCCACTCTCAAAAGAGGTTAACTTCCAAACAAAATCAAATGGTTAATACTAATGTCAATACTTGCAGAAGTGTAATTTCTCAGCTTTTTTTTCCTCTACAAAACTTAGAAAAGTGGGGGGGCAGCAAAAATTCTAATTGCCACTGAATACAGACAATTTTTGTACTCTCACCAAACAGAAAAATGTAAGAATACTGGAAAGCTAACTATAAAATTAATTAAATTTTCCTTTTCTGTCATATTCAATAAAATATGTTTAAAAGAAAGATTGCTGCCCATATATATTTTTTTTTCATTTAGTAAAGATTATATTTCTAGAAAAAAAAAAAATAATTAAATTTCAATGAACTTTTTCCTTAACTACCATTTTCAGATTTCTCACATACAGAAAAAAAGGATTTTGATTGTTTTGCATTTGCAATGATTTAACAGGAAACATTTTATTCTCTTAAGATTTAAATAGTATATCTATTTCAGTAAAGTGAAATTTAGAACAAATATAAATGGAATATATAAATTTAGAAAACAATCAAGTAGATCAATCATTGTAATTTGTATAAATCAATAATAAACTCTGATTTCAGACTATTTAAGTCCCAATAAAGCATTTTGATAATGTTAAGATGAGTGATCTTCAAAAATGATTTATTTCTTTTATATAAACCTCTTTCAGTGGTTTCAAAATATTAACAAAAATATAATCTTTATATAGAAACAGACATTTGAAGTGCATTTATAGAAATGGATTGAGAGAGTTAAATCATAAAGGTATATTACCTTCAATTGCCAAACATAAGAAATGCTCTTCACTGGTTGTAAGTAAATCTGAAATATATATCAAATTGCAATTTAATATGAATTAAAGGTTGTTGCCATAGATAAAAACATGTTCATTTTGCAATGAAAAGATACTACTGCAATGTACAGATGATTATATTTTCTCTCTAAAGTTCAAAGATAGTCTTGTTATTCTTATACAATGACGCTTTCAGAACAGTATCTAGATCTTTATTGTTTTTTAATTACAATATTGTACTCCCAAGCTTTCCTTGAATATCTGTTGCATTTGCTACCTTTCCAAAAATTTTAAACAGAATTCTTGATTTTATCCATTGAGATTTTCCTTTAATTTTTCCCCAAGCAAAGCAATAATGCCACTGGGACACAAGGGGATGCTGAGAGTGAAAGAAAATGAGAAAACATTAATGATGAGAAAAGACAATAAAAGAACAAGATTCAGAAAAAAGGAAGATGGCAGTTGATGTTGCATTTACACTTTTGAAGATTATAGGTGACAGGAAAGTAAGAGGCCAGAAGAAAGTTCCACAGGTGAGAAGTGTGAGAAAAACTATTAGAATATAACTTATGGTGACATCTAGCTATTTCAACAGTAAAATGATGATAACTAGTGGCCAGTCTAATACTACATGTAAATTCAAGCAGTCAAGGTACCAAGGAGGAACGCTTATTAGAATTGCCATGAAAATATTCATGGAAAAAACCGAAGAGAAGCCATGTCATGGTAATGGGAAAGTGACTGAAGCTGTGATGCTAGCTCAGAACTGAGCATGTTTTCATTCCTAGCCTGTCATGTCTGAAGAGAGCACTGAATATTTACATTATGTCAACTGTAAAGGATACAGGACATGATTGGTAATGAATGAAAACAAGATACCTACCATGGATCAGAGTGGAACTGATTCAGTTATTGCCAGGTTTTTTTTTTACAGTTTATCAACCCTTTCTGGGTTATTTAAAGCCAAAACATATTTTGGATTGTAAGAATATTTTTTTTTTTGTGAGTGAATATTGTATTAACAATCTTTTGATAATAACAATTTTTTCAGACATGTCCTACTATTTAACTAATAGCAGAGGGGAGAAGGTGGATTCATACCTTTCACAAGAGTATTTGCATGTAAGTGAATGTAATGAACCTGACTGGAATTTGAACTCTGCTCTCTGATTTCTTATCCCAAGCCATTATCCATAACACAAACCAAGTGGAAACAGAGTGAGCAATAACTGAGCAGTACTAAATGTTGATTCCAATCTAATTGGAATGATTGCAAAATATTTTTCCTCCCCAATTTATAGTTAGAAGCACACAAACGCATGCTAGGATTTCTTCCTAGCCAATAAGATTGGCCGGTTCTCAGTTTCCTATGACTCAATCTTGCTCTGTCTTGTTTTGAAGTCAGAACGCTATGTTCATTTATCCAAACTGGGTCTTGTGTGTCAACCCCAATTCTTAGTTTGTGAACTTTTTGCCATATTACTGTTGCTTATTACTCTTAATTTGCATTGCATATATTGTTTGCTTTCCTTATATTATTTTTTGCCCTATTCGTTTCTTTTTCTTGTTATTCTTCATTGCAAACTTTGTCAATTCTGTTTGTTTGGCAGTTCTGCTATTTATTTACACTTAACAATGGCCACTCATTCTACACTAAATAAGAACAAGATGAGATATTCCAAAACATGGACAGCAGAACAAAAACAATATACCTCTGCAGATTAAATAAAGAGTTCAATTCAAAATTTCCTGAAAGGGTCAACAGACACCTGAAGATTGTCAGAGGATACATCAGCTGAAATGTGATAACAATAAAGATGAGGATATTAGTCTGAATGTAAATAATGATAACTTCTCATGCCAGAAATTCAAACAGAAGCAGAGTTCTATTTAAAATTCTTGGAGTGTTGCTGAATGTGAGAGATACTTAAAGAAAACCAGGCAGTACGATGACTCAAGTTTTATGATAAAAAAACAAAAATAAAAAATAGTCCAAAAGAAGCATTGTATAATACAAAAGTGATTAGAAATATATTTAAAAAGAAAACTAATCTTTTTAATCTTTCAGTCTTTTTTTTCCTCAAAATAACCAGTTTTGAATCTAAAATTTTAATTCAGGTGCAATATATTTTTCTTCTTGAAAATTATTATCAGAGTTAGATATCTTGGGATATATATCTTACCATATATACTTGAGTTTTTATGATCAGCTCTTTACGAAAAAAATAGGGTGTTGCACTACACACAGGTAATGCATTTTTGGTAACTGATTGTATTCAGGGGTTGCATTATATATGAAATTAGCTTATGCATGAGTATATAGAATAAGACCTTTTGTTTTTAGTTAACAATGGAGTATTTCAAGCACATTAGGCTAAGAAGCCTCTCCAAAACTATAGATAAATAATAAGACAATTTGCTTTGTGATATTTGGTAATGGTGAAATTAGCTATTTCTATACAAAGCATTCAACATTCATTGACCAAACCTTTAGTGTTGTCATTGGTTGAAATTTATAAAACTTTTCTCTTAAAGCTGTTTTTTCAGGAAAGTAGGCTTCTCAAGTCTACTATTTATTATTTTTTCTAGTATTGATGATGTTTTCCTTCCTAACCTTTTGTCTAACATAGTGTAGAAAGTCACATGTGCTAACCATCTCTGCTGTTTCTGCTGTTGAAAGTCTTCAAGTGATGTGTTTCTTTTTTTATTTGGTAAACTGTCATTCTGTAGCACCAGTCTATAGGGTTTGATGAAGGATTGTCGTCTTTAAAACCTAAAGAGTTAATTCACTTGAAGCCATTGTTTTGTTTGTTTAGCGACATATCAACTCCTCATGGGTCATTTAATGTCAAAATTTAATTTTCTTGGAAGCATTAGTAATTTCTTTTACAAAAATGTATTGCTGGTAATATTTTTTGTTTTTTTATAAAAATGTTTTGCTGCTAATTTTTTTACTATGAAAATGTATCGCTGGTATTTTTGCTATAAAAATTTTTATTGTGTTTTGACCCCAGTTTTGGGGGCAACTATTTGTCCATAACTGGGGCCCTAACAGGTTTTACCACCACAGGTTAAGTTGTACCTGGTTCCTGGATGTAGTTTATCATTATACCCAAGATGATTGAAGCCATTGTTAATCACTGATCTATTTGGTTAGACCACTTGTATACAGATTGCATATTTTTAAATTTCACAATATTAAAGCTTAGAGGCTCTAATCCATGACAAACTGGCTAAGCATTACACTTCACAAGGCCTTCTTTCGAATGAAAAGTATGGCTTTCATTTCTCCAGTTCTACCGTTGATGTGTTAATGGTTATTACTGAATTTACATATCAGGCTTTAGATGAGAATGGTGAAGCTTGGACTGTGGCCTTAGATATCTCACAGACATTCAACAGGATTTGGCATGCTGGTCTTTTCCATAAGTTCAAGAGTTATAGTGTCCCTGGGTAAATATTTGGCTTTATCCAATCTTTCTTAACAAACTGTGTAATGAAGGTTGTGCTGAACAATACTTTTAAATCAGTTCACATTAATGCAAGAGTTCCCCAGAGTTCTATACTTGGACCTAGCTTGTTTATCTTCAACACCATTCCCAATGTCATCACTTCCCAACTAGATATTTATGCTGCTGAGAAAATTATTTACACCAGTCTTAGTAGCATGATAGATATAACAAAGTAAACTGGCAGCTGCTCTCAAAAATTACCTCCAATCATTAGTTAATTGGAGCAAGGAATGACTTGTAAATTTGAATGCCTCCAAAAGAAAACTGCTTTCATTTAATCACCATAGAAAACTTTGGATGTTATCTCCTGGAGACCCACTCATTGCACCTTGTTGGTCTCACAGACAAAGTGGAGCCACTATATTGAATCAGTTGCTAAGAAAGTTGGTTCAAAATTGTAAATCTATCATTCATCCATGCATGCATTGAATATTGTTGCCATATCTGGCCTGGTGCTCCTACTATAGAAAGGTCAGTTATGTAATTGATCCTGACCTGGCATCTCAACTTCAGTCAATTTCTCACTAATGTGATGTAGCATCCCCGTCTTTTCTATAAATATTCTCATGGCAATTGTTCTGTTTCCTCTTAGACTGCCCGAATTTAAGCATACTACCAGATTGACAACTAGGTCTCCGTGTTTTACTGTTGAACAAGCTAGATGCTATGTTCTATTCTAATAGTTTCTTTTCTCACACCTTTCACTTGTAGAACTCAAGTTTTTTATTTTCCTGCCACCTACAATCTTCAAAAAATTTAAATGCAATGCCACTCACCATCTTCTGTTTTCCTAAAGCCTGTTCTTTTATTGTCCTTTCTCCTCACTAAAAATATGGTACCTATAAATTGGACTGTGGGTAACAGGCATTAGTGAACAATATAAAAATATGATCTAACCTGTGGTGACAATGATAATATGTTTGATCACATCCAAATTATGTGTTATCAGAATAGGTAACTCGGTTGAATTTTGGATCAATCTGAGAAATTCAGACAAAACTATTTTCTTTTTCAAGGTCAGCAATATTGGGTCCTCAAGCAACTCCACCAGGCATGCGATACAGGTTGGAGATGCAGTACTGGAATTAACATCTGACTTGGGACAATTGACTGTCCACCTAAAACCATGTTGTACATGACTCTCAGTTACAAAAATTTCATCCATAGTTGACACTAAAAGAAAGAAAAGAAAAAGAGTATTATTGCATAAGAAAAAATTACAAAATGTCAAATTATACAAAACTTTATTTTTTATGTATTTTCTTTTCTTTTTTACACTAAAGTTCATCCATTACAAGGCTCAAGAGTTACTGAAGATAGAGGGTTATTGAATGAGGTGTGTGATGTATGATATGAATTTAGGAATTAGGTAATGAGGATATAAAGGATAGGTAACAATTGACCTTTGATATGAAAGGTTATGATTCAGGGAAGTATCTACCGAGGTCTGTTCTATAAAGTAGCAGTTCTTGAGAAAAACAGAATTGAACTTCCTCCTTACATTTGGAATATGGAGAGAATGAGGGTAGTTTGTGGATGTAGCATGGGAAGTCATAGCTGTATAGCTCTGAAGTGGTAGAACCTACAAATGTAGTTTCTCCAAACATTTGCCATGGAAATATGATAGAGTTGCAATAGGTTCAAGATGTTGCATCTTGGGAAAAAGGCTATAGAGTTGAAAATATGTCATTCCCCCACATTTTATGATGATTTTTTTTAATTTAGAAAGATATAAAAATTTACCTTCTTTTTAAATTGAAGGTATCATTTTTTTTTAAAATGAATAATTTGGGCTAATATTAAATTAAGCAACAAAAACTTTAGGTTTGGTTCAGTTAGATTTTGTCTAACAGCATGTCAACCCTGATGGGTTACACAAACCCAAGAATAAAAAGAAAATGTAATTTAAATTTTTTTTTTTTAACATTTCATTCCAAGCAAGCCATTAATGTCACTAAGATGCAGAGAGTTACAGGGAGTGAAAGAGAATGAGAAGACTTTAGTGAGGACGAGTGAAGAAAAGGACAATAAAGAAACAGGATTCAAGACAGAAGATGGCAATTGACATTGCATAAAGATTGTAGGTGGCAGGAAAGCAATAAATCCAGAGTTCTACAGACAAGAAAAGAAACTATTAAAATAGAACTGATGGTTGCATCTACCTAGCTCAATAGTAAAATGGTTAGACCTAGTTACCAAATTTCAAGCATATCCTTATTTTGAGAAACCTTTTCAAAATTCAAAGAATTTTAAATGTTGAAGCAAAGAATTCCTCTCTTGATAAATATGAACTTGTTAGAAATTCCTGTGCTGTATATCTAATCTGCCTGCTAACATGTTTGATAGAAAATAGAGAAGTCTATTTTGAGACTAGTTTATACATAAACACGTACCAATTAAATCTGCACTGAGGGATAGTGAAATCCATCTTTTGTGTGTGTGTGTGTGATAAAAACGATCTAATATGAAGGTACTGTGCTCACATAATGATTCTAGCCTATTTTTTAACTGCAGAAATAAAGATAGCTACCCTTGAGAGAGAGAATGTTTAACTATTAATATAGTCTTCCAGACAACTGAAAAATCCCTAATTAAATTAGATATGTATCATATTGGGAGGCACAGTGGAGGTATGGATAGCAGCTCGAATTGAGGAATCAGAGAGCCAAATTCGAATTCCAGTTGAATCATTGCATTCACTTACATGCTAATACCTTTGGGAAAGATATGAATCCTCTTCTTCTCCCAGCAATGGGTAAATAGCAGCTTCTGTAGCCTTGGATGGCAACTGGTCTACTGCAGAAAGAAATGGCAACCTACTGTGGGAAAAATCTGCCTCGTCAGTTATGTATCGAATGATACATGATCGCCTAAGTGTGTATCCCGCATGGCACATAACTGACTGAACATATTGTTTTTGAAGGGCTGTAGAAACAAATATTCTACAACCACAAAATTTCTTTCACATTACGGAAGATTTTTATTGCACTCATAGACAAACTAATTTAATTACATTTATATATACTTTATTTGTAATATTAAAATTTATTCAGTTAAAACAGAATCTAACCCATAAAAGCTAATGACATTGGTAAAGGCTATTTTACTTCAGACAATGCCAGTTAACCTTTGAAGAAAAGATTAATAGAAAAGGAGAATATATTTTTGTTTTCTGGAATGTCTGAGCAATTAATCTTGTGTTGAATAAAGCAGTAAAAGCAACAGTTTGAAGAGGAGGCAAGAGAAAAACCAGTCTTGTATAATTAATAGCATAGTGTATTAATTTCCCATTCATACTTTAGAATGAATGCATAATAGAAAATCACGTGACATAAGTCAGCCAATAAAAACTATGGATAGAAGAATATTTGAGACATTTCTTGAAAATTAAGGATAATAATAATAGTTTTTCATTAATCTCAGATTGATGTAAAATATACTGTAAATATTGACTTTTTTTTTTTTACTGAATTATTAAAATACATAGATAATTTAACATTCTAGTTCTAAACTATAAAGATTAATCATGGAATTTTTACTGTTTCTACTGGTTTAAATAATAGTCACTGATAAATTTGTGAAGCTCTACAGTATCCAAAACCCAATGCAGTTGTTCAAAGAAATTTATATTAAATTATGTTGCTAGCATGAAGCTTCAGTCTTTGTTGTAAAGATAGTAGTAGCTTACCTCAAAGAAAATGCATACATCACATATGAATTATTAAACTACATAGATAATTTAACATTCTAGTTCTAAACTATAAAAATTACTCATGGAATTTTTACTGTTTCTACTGGTTTAAATAATAGTCAGATAAATTTGTAAAGCTCGACAGTATCCAAATCCCAATGCAGTTGTTCAAAGAAATTTATATTAAATTATGTTGCTAGCATGAAGCTTCAGTCTTTGTTGTAAAGATAGTAGTAGCTTACCTCAAAGAAAATGCATACATCACATATGAATTATTAAACTACATAGATAATTTAACATTCTAGTTCTAAACTATAAAAATTACTCATGGAATTTTTACTGTTTCTACTGGTTTAAATAATAGTCAGATAAATTTGTGAAGCTCTACAGTATCCAAAACCCAATGCAGTTGTTCAAAGAAATTTATATTAAATTATGTTGCTAGCATGAAGCTTCAGTCTTTGTTGTAAAGATAGTAGTAGCTTACCGCAAAGAAAATGCATACATCACATACAATAATCGTCAAAGGACCAAACCTAGGCTATCTCTTTAGCTCTCTTTTAGAGAGCTGAATAAGTCATGCAAATTTTGTTTGATCAATCATGGGCATCTCAAGGCTAAACTTTTGCTTTTTTTTTCAATTCACTGCAAACAAGGCAATGACACAGCTAAGATACAAGGGAGTGAAAAAGGCCATAGAAGGAATCAGAAACCCAATCCTAAACAGGAAACAAGAAATAAACTTCTACTGGGGATGAGTGTGAATCAGATAATATTCCAATTGAGCAAAAAACTAAATAGTAAATATAATTTCAGAGTTTAGGTGGAAATGTTACAAGTATAGAGTTAACATATACTTTAGAAGGAACCAGAAATCCAATCAAGGGAAAAAACTCCACTTTTGTTCAAAAGACTGGGGAAGAGTGTGAGTCAGATGATAGGCAAATCTATCTACTTTTATTTCAATTTGCAGGCTTTAACTATCTGTCATGCCCTATTTTGCATCTGAAGAAATGGCAGATAAACCATTCGACATTAGATCGATCCTTTAGTTGAATGAAGCAGCAACTAGACATTCTGTGGTAGGGACACCAATTTTCTGAAACGGAATCTCATATTTTTTCATGCAATCATTTTCCATCATAATTCTTCCTTTCTTTTTTTCAAATATAAAAATAATACTTGAAAACTGTCTCTTAGGTTTTCTTCAATATTTTAATAAATAAAACAATGTAACGTTATTTCCTTTAAATTTATTCTTTATAAATATTTGTAGTTATTTTTCTTCTTAAAACCTAAAAAAGAATTAAAAAATCTGTACTTGTACAAAAAAGTAGATTTTCCTAGAAAATTTTATTTTATTTTTGAATATTAAAAAACAAAACAAAAAAAACTTTATGTAGCAAAGCAGATAAAAGTCAGTTGGTTACAGCATCCACCCTCCCCCCAACCCAATGAGACTTGGTCCCATTGATAAAGTGGAAATGGGAATTTCATAACTTGTTATTTTATGAAATGCTACATTTCTCTCATACAATTTATAAATATAGAAAAGTTTTCTTCTTTCAACATCCGACTACAGTAAAGCTGACAGTTACACTGCAATCCTTCCTGATTATTTTTTTTTTAAGCCGATTTTTTTTTTTTTTAATAATAATGGGTATAAAGTAATTAATAATAACAAAACAAAAGTCATTGAAACAAAGCAAGTTCAGTCGACCAATGATGACAATTCCAGAACAACGTAACTATAAACAATTTTTTCTATCCTCTGCCAGCCGCTATGATGGAGAAAGCATTACCTCGAACCGTCGCCAGTGAGACACGCTGCAAGAGCCACTCCGTTTCGCGAGGCTCGTTCCTTAATCGAGACGCAATCGCGCCAATCCTCCGAAGGAACGCCATCGAACGAGGGCCAATAACCCCTGAAGTCTCCACTGCCACAGGAGTAAAAAAAAATCTATCAGCAAGAGAAGAATATTTAGCTATTTTTGTTTTCTAATACAATTAACAATTTGCCAAAATGGCTGAATTTAGTGAATCACCTTCAAGTTCAAAAATTGCACCTGCTCCTCCAAAAAGAAAAAAAATGACCCCAGTATCTAAAATTTGTGCTAAAGCCAGAGTTGAACAGTTTCCTGATGACTCTTATGCACAAGATATGCTATTTTGCAAATTTTGTCTCCATAGTGTTGATATTTTTAGAGTTGACACAATCAAAGACCATATTAAGTCAAAAATTCATATGAGAAAAAAATCTTCAAAAGGGTTGTCTCAAGTGAAACAGAAGACAGTAACAACATTGTTCACGAGTAAAGCGGTACAAGATAATTTTATTCTTGAATTTTTTAAAATGTGCACTTTATCTGACATTCCCCTTCACAAAATTGATAAAATGAGACCATTAAAACATTGTAAGGAAGATGGAGCAATTCCAAGTGTCAATTGTATTAGGGAACTTCATCTTCCAAAATTATTTGCTTGTCACTTTGTTCCTCTGAAAGCCAAGCTTGCTAATGAATCTATTAGTATCATAACAGATGAAACAACTGACTGTCGTGACCAAAGCATTAATTTTTGAATATCATTGCAGCCATTCGTGGTGAGCCATTTCTCATTGATGTTGTAACCCTGGCAGAATGTAATCATCAAACTGTAAGTCAAGTATGCATCCAAGCTGTGACTCATGTGGATATTGAATTTGAAAATATCATTGCCTTTGTAACAGATTCGGCAGCCTATTGCAAAAAAGCTCATAGAGAAGTGTTGCCAAATATCTTTAACAACAGCTACCATGTATTGTGCTTTGCACATATTTAAAATCTTGTTGGTGAAGTATTTTCAAATTGACCAGCATTTGATAATGTTTACCAGCTCACTACTTTCACTAAGTCAGCTCTTTTTAGAAAGCCGAGTCAAAAAGAATATTTGAAATGGCTTGAAAATTATTTGCCCAAAGAACAAGTGAAATTACCCCCTGTACCAGTGGCAACCAGATGGAATTCCTGGTTTAATGCAGCCAGATATCACTCATCCTTTATACAATTTTATGAAGGATTCTTTAAGCAAGAAGAGAGTCATAGCCTTGCAATAGATAGAATTCTTGAATTAGTAAGTAGATGGTGGTCAAGACATCATGCCTCTTTCCTTAACTTGCGCCTAAATCTGCATTTTATAAATGAGAACAGCACACGTTTAATAAAAGCTTTGACAAGCTTAGAAGAAACTAAGTCTCCACTTGCATGTGTTGTTTATAATATGATGGAGGATGTGAAACAATATTTACATGCTGGTTTATCAAAAGCAACATTTGGCCTTGAAACTGATCGTCATCTGTCTGAACTAGAAACCACAGAGAGGGAGAGAGTTATCTCAAATTTTCAAGATTTGTTCGGCATATCTTTTTCTAAATAATAATAATAAATACCTGGAGACCCACCCTGTATATAACCTTTACAAGGCAACTTGTCTATTTGATCCTAGACAGCTACCCTGTATAAGCCATGATATTGATAGTTTTGCAGATATTAAAGACTTGGAAAATCCTTCTACTGGTCTTATAGAAGAATTTCAAATTTATGTGAATTACAAAGATGACTTATCATATCCTTTTAATATCCCAGCATTTTGGAAAGCAAATAAAAGCAGATTTCATCTTCTGGAACAGATTGCCAATAAGGTCATATGGATGCCTGTTACCAGTATTGATGTTGAACGTTCATTTTCTCAATATAAACATTTAATGAATAAAGAACATGAAAATCTAACCCCCTGAGAATACCAAGCAACTTGCAATGTTGTATTTCAATGGAGATTTAGAGAAAAGATTTAATGATTGCTAATTTCATAATTTGGGAAATATTCAATTTCAAATTTGAGCAGTTTTTCAATTTGTGATAAATTTTATGTAAATTTTGAATTAATGCTTATATTTTCTTACAGAGATTGAATTATGATTTAATTATTGTTTTGTAAAATTGTAGTCAAAGTTTTTAATATACTTAGAGTTATTTGCTGTTGATTCTTTTGTTGATTTTAATATTGCAGACTGCCATTATCAATCTGAATTCTTTTAAATAAGAATAGAACTTATTTTTGGAATTGAATTTTTTTAACATGCTAAAAAATGTAGTCATTTGCTATTTCTTCATATGAAATAAAACTTTGAATTATGTTTTTTAAGTTTTAATTTATCCAATTTTCTCATAAAAGTTTTAAAAAATAAATTAATTAAATAAAAAAGGAAAAATTAAATTTTGCAAAAGTGAAAACAGAAAAAAACAGAATTTACTAAAATTGGAAACGGAATCAATGAAAATTTGAAACAGAAAATCGGGGTCCCTAATTCTGTGGTTAAATGGATTGAAAAAGCTGAGCTCATCTGTAACTTGTGTGGGATAAAGAGCTCCTGCATCTAACCAGTGGGACCTTTAATGCTATTAACAGCTGATTCAGGAGCAAAAATTTAACAATGAACAAATAAAGTATGCTCTACAGACTGCTTTCGTGATGGACTCATTCATGGCCTACATGCAGTTTATAATTCAGTGTTTGCACCTGGGTGAGTCTGCCAATGTTTTCCTTACAGAACTATGGAAGTTTGCTGTGCTATTTCAAGGAGTGCCTGACCAAGGCAAAGCATGTGCATTCATGGCAGGATGACCAGACTACATCAAGCATCATCCAGGACGGATGAAATGACTATGAATCAACTGCTAACTAGCCCACATCATAATGAGGGAAGAGATGGAGTCTGAGAAATCAGATGTGGTAGTTATACAGCCAGTTAGAACTAACATTGATAAACTCTACATTACTAATGGTTATAGCAATGTTATAATGATTATTTGGTTGCGAGAGGAAAGGAATAACAAAATTAGATTTTTAAACATGTATTCATTAATATACAAGATATACTACAGTCATTGGAAAATTGGAGATGTTGATTTCATTTGCTGATCCTCAGGAAGGTGATTAGTTGTAAGGGTAGTGCTGGGAATTAACTGATTTCTTGGGTTGGTTTGACCAAGGTCACAGGATATAGTCATTGGTTGGGTCTGGCACACGTGTTGATTGATTGCAATCAAGGTACTGGGTTGATTCATGGTAAGGTGCATTGGTTGATGAGTGACAACAGTGGTGACAAGAGATTGATGTAGCTGGTAGGCCTGTGGGGGAATGTTTTACTGTGAGGGTATGCCTGTAGCAAGTTAGGTTTGCCAAGGTGATGGCGGTGGTGATGATAGATTAGGTATAGCTGGTAAGCTGGGATGTTTCACTGCAAAAGTATGCCTGTAGTGAGTCAGGTTGCCGAGGTGACAGCGGTGGTGATGAGGAAGGCTTGTAGCAGAGTGGTGACAATGCTGAGGTGTTATAAATCAAACTGGTCAGCGTTGGAAGGCTGGTGGTATTGAAGCTGGTCTCTTTTGGCTTCCATGTGTGATGTTATAAATCATGTTGGTGGGTGTCAGGAGGCAGGTGGGTTTGGAGCTGGATTGTTGGCCACATTCAGAGTGTGGAGAGTTGGGGTGATTACTCAAGCCTGGGAGTGTTAACAGTTAGGTTGAAGTCATTGTGGTGACAGTGACAGTGCCCTGAGTGTCAGCAGGTGGCCTAATGGCCAGCAACTTCTGTCAGACATTATGAGAGGCCTGCTTTTAAGCAGATCTGGCAGTCCCTAGTGTCATCTCTTTTTCCGGGAATGGGGGGGAATGTTCACAATTGGCCACTGTGCTGCTTCCATTGCAGGAGCTTGCTTCATGGACTAGACGTGATGCTTGGATCATTTAATTATTAATCTTGCAATTGCATGTATGAGTCCTAGTATAAATAGTTATAGACCAATTTTATTATTGTGATATTTTTGCATCATATCAAGTATAAAGAATGTAGTAACTACAGTCTGCAAATTGGAGGAGAGAGTTATCAATGACAATGTTCTGACTTCAAATTTGAACCTTCTTTGCTATACAGCTTCTTGCACCTTTTTACCAGGACTTCCCTTTGGTGAGGTGAGAAAAAAATTTAAATTCTGAAAATGCTGCCCAGAGAAAAAAATTTTGGGAACCACTGTTTTAGAACAAAAACTAAACATATGTCAAGAACATCAAAATGTAAGAAAATCCTGAACACAGATTTTACTAAATTTGAGACCGTGTCATGTAATGTGACATTACAAGAAAAAATACAACCAAATACAATGCATTAATCCTATTTAGATTTAGACTAATTTTGTGAAATTTTGAAGTTTTTGTATAGCCAATTCAATGGGCAGGACTGAGAAATAATTGCAAGTTCAAGAAAGTGAAACAAGCCACATTCAAATATATTTCTTCAATGAATGTAATTATAAGTAAAAATCAATCATTGTTTTCATAAGTGACAAAATTTCTGAAAAAGAGAGAAGATAAATGATGCTTAAAGAAAATTTTGTTTCCACACAATCCACTACAAGTTTCACTTCCACCATGTAAACAGAAACTTCAAAACAGCACAGGATTTCCAGTTTTCTTAACATTGAAAGAAAATATACCTCGGTTGCTGAGCTTTGAGATCAAAGCAGTGATATCTGCAACTGCATTTCTCATTAAATCTGATGTTTAACAAATGTTAATTGCTATGTAGCAAGCCACAATATATAGAAGATAGAAAAATCTATTGAAATAGTATCACTAACTATGCAAGGGTATAGCACAGAACTGGACATACTAAAGAGAAGCTTGTAAAGTTTATTATTCAGTCATAAGAGATGTAAAAATAATACACTACAGCATTTGGTTAAATTAAGCAAGAGTTTACATTCCAACATGCTTTCTTTGTAAATATCAAATAGTTCAAGTGTTACTGTGTTGAAATGGTGGCTGTAAGATCTATAACAATTATCAAATTCATACTGAGGCTCACAGAAAGAAAAGCTTTTGATGATCTGTATAAGTAATTAACTGGTTTTAAATTACAAGCTACAGTACTGGACAAATGATGCTCATCACCCTTATCAGTCCCATTACTAGGTGTGGTTGTAGGGTCACTGCACAGCTGAGCAGGTTGTATCAATATCAGTTTCTGAATTGATAGATACATCTTCTTATGTTGAATGTACACATTCAGTAAGAAATAAAAACTGAATAATTACACACACAAGAGAGTTCTTAACATAACCAAGAAGCTCATCCAAAAGAAATTTTGATATTTGGTTAAATTTCAGGGCAACGATCAAGTTATTGTAAGTCAAAAATAGAGACAAAAATAAACAGGGTTAGGAAAAGCAATCAAACATTGAAGACCAAGAATAAAATCAGGTGAAGAGGGGAAAACTATCTGTTGACTTATTTTGGAAGTTACGGTACTTGACTGAAAGCTATCAAATCTACAAATCAGTTTTCAAGAGTAAACTTGTTAGCCATAACTAAAATAGTTTCAAAAATCACTAAATAGGATTCTTCAGCTTAGAATATACCATTTATCTATCAGTAAAATTATCAGGTTTAAAAATATCTTTTTGACATGTCTGAGCAAAAGATATATGTGCATAACTATTTCACAAAGACTGCTCATACAGTCTCTGTAAAAATTTTAGTTTTCTGCAGTATTATAACATTTAATAAATAAATAAGCTCCTTGTGAGTTTCACAACTACAAAATACCCAGGAAAATGTTGCTATTGCATCATTTAATATTTGAGCTTAACAACTTTAACCAAATATTGCAATAACAATCATAATTATGAAAGCAAGTCATTATTTAAAGAAGTAAGAGGGTACAAATGAAAAGACTTATAATTGAAAAGTTTTCTATTTCACTAAAGTAGATATCAAACAGGAGTGTTATCACTTCTCTATCTTCTTTCTTCCTTTTTCTCACTGAAACCAAACAATTCAGTTTTTCCTTGGAATCAAAATCAGTCTATTATTTATGAAGTTTTGGCAGAGAGTAGCAGAGACACTAACTAAAGAACAATCATTATTTTTATACTGTATTATTTAATATGTATATAAATATCTATTTTCTTTTCTTCCTTATATTTTCAATTAAACACAAAAAAAATAAATAAACACAAAGTATTTATTTTATATTTTTCAACAATCTGCCTTGTCAATTCACTTATGCCTACATTTCTCTATCAATCACACATCAAACATTAGAGTTAAATCTTCATCTGTTAATAATAGTGTCAGGCTGTGGATTTACGGATATACTCAGGTGTGTATATATAGAGTCCACCTAAAAAATGCATACACATTTCAGGAAAAGAAAAATTAAGTCTTTCGTATT
>OZ038516.1:41778107-41830607 GCA_964036315.1 Acanthosepion esculentum
ACTTCTGATAATTGGGCAAAATGAAATTTAAAAAAAAAAAAAAATTATTTTACATTTTTTAAAACATTTGCAAATAACACCTTATACAATTCAATAACAATCAATTTTCACTGCACAATTCTACTCACTCCAAGAAATAAGAAAGAAAAATAAGAGATACAGCACACCTCTACCAAATAATTGAATCAGGAGAAGGGTAATTTTAGTAAAGAAATAACATCAAATATTGCTCAGTTAATGTTATATGTCTGAAAAAAAAAAAACCCCAAAAAAAACAGCCCCATGTTGAATGATAACAGTGTAGGTTTTATCTGGCCAACTTTTTCTTTCTCAACCTGCCTATATTTAACCTGACCTATATGAGGGAGATACCACGATTCCTGCTTCTCTTGACATGGTATTTATCTATTCCCCACATTTTTTTTTTTAAATCATTTCATCTCAAGCAATGCAATACAGGCTACAAATGATGCAAGGGGTTTCTGAGACTGAAACAAACAGAAAGGAGAATAAAAGAACAGGATTCAAAGAGAAAAGACTGCAATTGACATTGCATTTAAATTTTTGAAGATCATACAAGACAGGAAAGCTATGAGAGTTCCACAAGCAAAAAGTGCAGAAGAAACTATTAGCACAGAAATTATAGTGACAACTAGCAATTTCAACAGTGAAATTATGAAACCTATTTATCAATCTAGTAATGCACTTAAATTTGTGAAGTCAAGGTACCAATAAGAAAAGCCCATCAGAACAATTACTATGAAAATATTAATAGAAGAGGCAAAGGAAACCTATGTTACAACAGAAATGTGACTGAAGCCGAGATGCAAGGTCAGAACTGATAATGTTGCAGATTCTTTGGATTTTGTCAAGAATCTCTACATATAAAACAGAAGCACTAAACTAGATGTAGCAACAATATTTGAAGCATGGATGAATGGTAGACTTATAAAAGTGCAAGATAGATTTTTGCTGAAAAAAATTGTCTAGCACAACAGTGAACTGACTTTCTTAGCAGAATTAGCAATTGATTTAATGTAATCATTTCACTTTATGTCAGTGGAAAACATGAAACCAAGAAGGCACGGTGAGTTGCTCTTCTGCAGACTAGCATCAGCCATGCTGATGGAAAGCAAAAAAAGTTATCTACTTTGCTTCCACCTTCATCTACTTCTCTCTCACTCACACACACACAACCCCCAATGCATTTTATGACAAGTTACTTTCCAAAAGATCAGTAGCACTCATTTCAGTTTGCGGTGTACATTTTGAGTAATCTCATTTTGTTTATTCTTAGCTCTTTTACTGAAGAGGAACTATTCTTTATGAAAGATATCTCCACTAGACTCTTCTTAATTGATGTCAGGGAATAGGATATCCTTGCAACTAAAGGTAGATCATCTACCTCCTCATCAACTACTCCATACTAGAGGACAGGAGGATTGCTACAGCTACTAACAGTGCCACTTTTGATGATACTACTATGTTGGTAAATTTCAAACTTTTCCTACTGCTCTAAGTACCAACAGGTGCTAAACTAATTTTATGCTTTGATGAAGAGAGAAAAAAAAAAAGAGAGGAAAAAACCGTAAAAGAAACTAAATACTAAAACAGTTGTAAAATGATCAAATATGGAAGCAGTAATATTTTTTAAAAATCAAATGGCCATCTTATTAGCCATGGAGAAATACCAACCTCTGGCCATTATTAATAACACTGATAATATAAAAAAAATAAAAGGGTATTTTGGGTATCTTGCTTGCCAGAGATACCTGAACTAATTTCAATAAAACCTTCAGCATAAAGCACTGCCTGACGTTTTTACAGATTAGATTACATTTTAAAAGAAAACATACTAAGTATACAGAGTTTATATATATATATATATATATATATATATATATATATATAGCCCAGTAACCTGATTAGAGATTAAATCAATCATTATTTCACATTTTCACACTAGGAAAATGTTTAGATTTGTGTAGCTATAATTTTTTTACTTATTTTTTTAAAATTCAATTTTACTCTTATAGTTCTGGAAATTCAGGTTATGGCAGAAACTTATAAAATTTATTACTTCTATAAATTAAATAATTAATTAACTTCTAAACAAAACACACAAGTACAAATTTTTAATTTTTATAACAGATATAGATCAATTAAATATATATCTTCATTTCTTAACCCTTCTTTCATTTTTATCTCTTTACACACTGCATTCATTATAATCATTTTAACAGCAATCCTCTACTTTGAGTAGCTGTTGAGCCTTATATTGGGTAAACTTTAGTAGTAAGCAATTTAGCTTCAAGCCATAATAAAAGAAATATTTCCTCTTTAATATGGTGATTTTCTAAGTGGAGCTTAGATGTGGCACAATGCTGAAAGTATGAGGTATCCAGTGAGGAACGAATTCACTGGTTAGTTTTAATTGATCTAGAAAGACAAGCTTGCTAACCATGTCAAAACGGCTTACCTCCTTAATATATCCTGTTAGTGATATGGGGTTAAATTACTGGTCCCCAAACTTTTGCGCTATGGACCAGTATCAAGAATGTTCATAACAAAATAATAAAAAAGATTGCGATAGACAATAATAATAATAATAATAATAAAAAAAAGTTTTATTCTTTCTATGTGGATCAGTACCAAATGGTCTGTGGCTCAGTGGTTGGGAACCACTGCATTAAATAACCATAATTAAAAAAGAATATAGACTGAAAGAAGTTGATAGAATAATCAGTATTTCAATGGTGCCACAAAAAAACCTTTTCCAGTTTTTTTTCATCATTGGTTTTTGCCAGTTCAATAAAAACAAAGACCAAATCTTTCCTTCTCAAAGGACATATTTACACACCTATCCTAAAGTAATCATTCTGAAGTATAGTGCAGACATTGCTTTTTACAGATTCAAGAAAGATTAGATAAAGGATTTTTAGAGAGTAAGTGACCTGTTAATTTTTATATAAAGACATTTTCTGAGTACTGTGCAAAGTTTTCCTCATTTCTTTCTGCAGTAAAATGTTGTATGTCTAACATTTTAATTAATGGGAATTTTAATTTTTTTTTTTTTAATCTAGCTGATTTCATTTAGATCTTTTTTCTTCCCATCACTTTTGTTAGTAGATATCCCACACTGTGATAATAGAAGTTCTGCTAGGAATGATGAACAAGACTAACAACAATTTTGACATAAAAATGCAACTCTGATCAAAGGAGAAATCAATGCGCTATGACAAAAATGTCTAGAGAGTGCCTTGATCACAAAGTCATTTACAGTAAATTTGCGCTCTGACTCTTACAACATTTCGCCATTCCTGGCAGAACTTCTCTTATCACAGTGTGGGATATCTACAAATAAAAGTGATAAAAAGAAAAAGAATCTAAATGAAATCAGCTAGATTAAAAAAAAAAATAAATTAAGTTCTGTAAATATTTATGAGTTTGATACATAACCATATTTAAATAAAAATATTCACAGCAATCTCAAACTGAGATACAAGGCTTTTGAACTGTAAAATATACAAGATTATTTGGAAAGATTTAGCCTGGCAAGTTCATCCAGTAATCCAGCATCAGAAGATTATATAAGTAGGTATTCATAATGTATTTACATGCATCAATATCCCACCCACTCACATAAATTCTAAAACTGAAGGAGAAAAAAAAAAAAAAAAGTACATTCTTGGAATTCTGTTAATTTAATGTTAAGTTTTATATTTTTAACACTTAGCATTTTGTAATTATAGTACTGATAGTCTGATAAACAAGCAGACATTAACCTGTAATTTACAGAGACTAACAGAAATACCACCTTGACAGGGGTGTTAATGCTATTAATATAATCTGCTGTATAAGACTGAACCTGTGTATGTATTTATTCTGAGAAATATGCATGTGGGCCTGAACTGAACGGTCTTCTATTATCAATGCATTACTAAAGTTTGCCAAATAAGGAGTCTTGGAGAAATTGGATAATTTATTGAAAAAATATATAAACAAAATTTTAATCATACATATACAAAATGTTATATGTATAACCATAACAAGGATTGTTTTCCCCACACAAAAAAAAAAAAAAAAAAAAAGACGTCAATCAGGCAATTTATGAAAGACAGCATTTTTAAGGCAAGCAGTCTTTGTAATTATAGTGCCCAATATTAAGATAGGGCATTAATAATAGTAAATAAAGTTAAAGGTTTATCTTATCTCTACTATGAGGTTCATGGAATTACATCCACTCTTCAGATTTGATTATAAAATTTTAATTGAACATGTAAAAATTCAGGATATAAATAAATGTATCTGTAAAAACAATATCAATAAAAGAAATGAAAGGTCTTCTTTGTCATTTCTTTTATTTAGTTCCCTTTGTATACATAATTACATCAACAAAAACATTACTTTAGTCCAATTAAATCGTAAAGGACAAAACAAGTCACACAAAAAAATTTCCCACTTTGTTCTTAATTTGCCTAAGATTGTGCTGATAATTAAAAATGTATATATCATATTCTCTCATCTCTGTGTGTGAGTGAGACACTTTACAATGTGCACTGATAATTAAGACCTGATCCTTGAGAGCAGTGTCAGGGAGCAAACACTAATTCTTGCCAGAATACACTGCTATTTCCACACTACTTCAAAGAAAAATGTAGGAAGGAGACCCCCATCAATACTTGGAAGATTAATAACAGTTGATTTGAGAAGCCTATTTTCTTAAAAAAATTGTTTTAAGAGAGATTTTATGAATTTCAACTGAAAGTAGCACAGGCTGCTCAGTCAATGAATGCCAAATGTTTCCTTATAAGGAAACAATATTACCATTCTAGTCTAAGGCAGAAGTAGTGACCCATAGATATATTATTCCATTTTTGACAGGTACTATCATAGTAAATTTATCAAAATCAACATTCAAGTTTTTGTTTTAACTGAGCTTATATTTCAAACAATCTACTCGTGTAGATTAAATAAAGGCTTCACTTAAGGTTAACTGGTTCAAGACACCTGAAGGAGAGAAAACACAAAAGCTGAAACTTTATGATAATAACAACAAAGATGAGGACAAGTCTAAATGTAAATAATTTCTATCAGTTTCTTTAACTTGTTCAACTTTCTCATCTGACAATAATTCAACTGACTTAAGTCAATCCATAATGTTTCCTTATAAGGAAACAGCTCATATTATCATTACCATATAGTCTTACATGTATGTTTCTTTAAGTATAAAGTAAGGAATTTTAAACAGAAACAAAAAAATCATTTACAATTAATTATCTGTTCAAGAAATCAAGAAAAGTTCAAGTGATTTACCTGGTTAGCCAACAAAGAGTTTTGTGTCAAAACACTCATCAGAGTCAAATGTTTGATAAATCAATTGTACTTATTAACAGATCTCAAATTTATACTCTTTCAGAATGAACAAAGTTCTAATTTTCAAATTTCATAGGTTAGTATGCATTTAAAAAAAAAAAAAAAAAAATTAACTAGTTTTAAATTTATATCTTGTGATGTTTCTAATGTAATTCTAGTGTATAAAGAACTATAAATTTTAAATTTTAAAATTAGAATTAGTCCTCATTCGTTCGCAAAGAGTATAAATATAAGATCTGTTAAGTTCAATAAGTTTTACTTTTATCAAACATCTGGCCCTGATGAAAGTTTCCACATGAAACTATCGAGTCAGCTAACCAGATGAGTCACTTGAACATTAGTGAATTATCGATTATTAGTTCTAATAGAACACTATTTGGCAGAAATTCTGCCAGCCTTGAAAAAAAAAAAAAAAAAAACATTAAATTCTCGTAATTTTTACATTTTTTTTCAGTTGTATTATAATCATCAATCAAAATTCACACACAAATAAGAAAAAGATAGTGAACCACATTTTTCTACCCTGAGAGTTGTTTAAAATATTAAACTGAAATTTTAAATAAATTTAAGTGCCCAAAACTAATTGAAAAGTCTTTAAAAATCCATTATTTTTTAAAAATTTAAAAAATATATTCTGAATGATTTAAATTCTCCTATAAATTTAATAAATTCATTTTAACATATACAAAAGATCATTGTTTATGATTTTAAAACAATCTATTTTTTAGAATTATTTCATATATAAGATATTTTGCATTGCACAGAAATATTTTTCTTTTTTTTATTCACTGGTATCAAGTGGATGGGGCAAAACATGTCATTTGAGTAATGAAGCTGCTGCTATAAATAATTTGGGTGGTATTGTTAAGTTTAGTGCTTCAAAGAATTCATGCATCCTAAGCACTGATAAACCTCTTTACTTTTATATTGCTCCACACATTATCTTTTTTTTTAGTCTCATATTCTGAACCGTAAGTAAGTTGTTTGAGCAGTAACATGAATTGAAATAAAATTAAAAATAGTTTGAAGCTATGAAACCAAAATGGTAACTTGCCAAAATTTTTGTCAAAACAAAACAAAGATCTTGCTTTCCTTCTTCTGTTATTGGTTTAAAATATTTCCTATTTTTGAAAGATAAAAGAGAAAAAAAAAAAAGAAGAGATCCGTCCTATTTTTTCATCAAGGAGTTGCACTGCATGCAGAAATCAATTTTCTTTTTTTCATATAATTAAGGAAGCACTCCAGATACCAAATAAAAATAAATTATTAAATTTAAAAGTTAATGGTGGGGGAGGGATACAGAAATAAATTCAATGCAAGTGCAAATTGATGTCTCTTTGAAAAACTAATGATGCGATTTCTTAAAAAATGTAAGAAAAATTAAAGAAAAAATATTTTGTAATATGGAAATTCTTTTTTCATAAAGCACTATTAGGAATTTAAAAATAAAAATTATATTTTAATTTTACCTACAGGCATTTTTTTATTTGTTTAAGAGAGAAGAAAAGACTAAGAAGTAAGTTACAAGAAGACAAAATGCATGGTTATCAGGAAAAGGGTGAGCCTAAAATGCAAATTACAGGTCAGGGATACTAAAATCAAACCAGTACAAAAATTTAAAAATATCTGGGAAGTGTTTTTGACAGAGGATGGAAAGTGTGACACTGGGATCCGAAGACGCATTGGGATAACCAAAGATACATTACAAAAGCTAAGCAGAGTATTAACAGACAGAAACATTTTGTTAGAAAAGAAGAAAAGAGTACTGAACTGTTACGTAATATCTATCCTACTGTATGGCAGCAAATGCTCAACAATCTCCTCAAAGATGAAGAGACTTGAATCTACAGAAACATGCCAAGGATACCATGGAGTGTAAATGTGAGCAATGACGAGGTTTTGGAGAGAATGGAAACAAAGAAGAAACTTAAAATTAACATCAAGAAGAGGCAGTTGAAATTTCTGGTGCATGTAATGAGGAAGGAGGGCTTGGAAAATCTGATACTCACAGGACAGATAGAGAGAAATAGGGACAGAGGAAAGCAGCGTGTAACATGCTTGATGGGCTTGAACAAATAAATGGATGGCAGAACAGGGTTTAGGAAAATTGACAAAAAACTTATTAAGAGCAACAAGGGACAGGAATGTGTGGAGGGCCATGATCGCCTACGTCCTGAAGGGACACGCCACATAAAAAGGAAGAAGAGGGAGGGGGATCAATGTACAATACATTGTACAATGTACATTACAATATTTTTACAATTAATTTACAAAAAGTAAACTTCACCAACCCACTTAGAATTTTTCATTTTTTTTTTTATTCATGATCTGTACTGCTTCATGATAGTAAATAAGTAAAATAATGAAAAGCAGAAATTTTGAAAAAAAAAATTATTTTGGTTGCAATGACTACATAACATTATACAGAGTGCTCCGAAAGTTTTATCCCCCCGCGCTCTTTTCCAAACTGTAGGAGTTCGTGTCAGCCATCGGCAATAGAAAATTATGTTATGTAGGGGTGACAAGACTTTTGGACCACCCTGTACAACTTCACTTTTTTTTCTTTACGAGTAAAAAAATTAAATTTCAAGTTTTACTTACGAAAAACAAAATACAGGAAATAAATTTAGAATGCATGACTTTTCAACTCTAAAGAGAGATCAGAATATATAAGTTGTAAAAAAGTAAATCAGTGTATCCAGTTTTTAACTAATAATCACAAAAAATTATTGTACGTTATTGAATTTCTAGTTTTCAACTTTTCATAAAATTAGTTGGGGGGGGGGGTAATAAATATTAAAAAAAAAACATTTATAATTTCAATCATTTGTGAATAGTTTCTGAAAGTTTCATTAAAATCTGACTACTTTTATTTTTGCAAGATTTTTCTGTCATTAAAAAAATGCACTAAAATTTCCTATAGCAGTTCCGCTGACTTTTCTAATCAAAAGTTAGAATGTTCTAAAAAGGATAAAAAAATTAAAATAATTAAAAATACTTTGTTCTTTCCTCTTAAAGAATAACAAACATTTTGAGACGATAAAATTTTGTTTTTACGTCAAGTTTGGTATCTTTTTCATCATACTATGCTTTTCTTTTTAGCAAATTTTTTAAAAAAGGTACCCAAAACTTAACAATACCTTCTTTTTTACTCCCAAATTTCGACATTTTAGTTATAAAATTACTTTGTTGCGAAAATAAATTCGATGTTTTCTCTGGATACATTTAAAGTTTAAGGAAAAAATGTTTTTTTTTAATGATTAACATTTAACAATAAACAATCTTTCATGCAAGAAAATAATCAATGGCAATCTGTATATGCAGAATTAATAAACATTGAAAAAAAAAAAATCAATGAATAAATTTAATGAAAAATTGAACATTACAAAATAACACTTCATATTCATTCAATAAGATGTGGTAAGTCACATTTTTAATGAAAGAAAAAGTTATTAACGTTTTTTCTCTTCATAAGCCATCAGAAATTGATAAAGGAAAAGGAAATTAAACTACTAACTAAAGAACCACATCTTTTTACAAAATTTAATTGAACATGAATAAAAAAAAAAAAGCAGTCCTGAAATTTTACGTAAGCAGTAATATAACAAAATTAAAACTAAATTAATCAAAAAAATACTAAATTAAATTCAATAAAGTAAAACACGAGTTGAAAACAGAAAACTCAAGAAAAAAATTCAAATTTCAAATTTTGATCAAAAAAATCTTTAAAGAAATTGCAGTCAAAATGTCAACGTTTCCTAAAAATTATAGAAATTAAATACAATATTTCAACAAATCCTTGTCATGTCGACAAAGATAACTTATCTTTAGACAAATTACCTGATATTTTTTAAGATTAATAAATTATATATTTTAGAGAAAAACCGCTTCAGATGTAATGTCGTCTGGTTAAAGGGAAAAAAAGGCAAATTCTAACTTTAAAAACAAAAGAGTTCACAATTTAAAATATTTTTGAAAATTAAAAATAATATCTTTAAAGTTTAAAAAATATACAAATTTATTTAATTTAACATAAATTATTTTAATATTTTTTAAAGATTATTACCTTAATATTTTATTTACAAATGAACATTATGCATTTCTGTTGGTGCAGAAATGAAAAATGCGAGGTCAAATTTTATTTTAAAAATGCAGAAAAATAACATTTAATTTAAATTACTTAAATAATAATTACGTTGATAGCCGAAAGAAATGTGTAACGACTTCTGATCACATTACCGTAAAACTTTCAGTGTAAAAAAATAATTGTATTTAATTTTCCGATTTATTTTATTTTATTTTATTTTTTTTCATTCTTTTTTTTATTTTTAAGATCTCAGTTTTTCTAAGCTCAAACTGGGAACAAAGTGCAGTATGTGTTCTCCTCCCTAAGCCATAAAAGGAAAACCTAGTCTCTGGGATTCCAACTCTGTGGCAGAACCTCCCTCATTGTACTAAAAAGTAGTGCGGTGGATGCCGGCGCGAAAGTGGCAATAATGGTCGGTGAGATTGGGATATTTTTTTACCCTTGGCTTCTATATATACTCGTATATTATATACTAGGTATGTCCACTATTTCGGCATACATTTTCGATAAATAAGTTTAAAATGATTTTTTTTAAATGAAAAAATATTCTTGAAAATTACATTTAAACTTTAATTGAAAGTTTAATGATTAAATTTATTATTTCCATTAACTAAACAATTCTGGTGTTTTTCAGATAGAAATTATATACATTGGAATGTGAAATTTAATTTCAAATTCTTAAATTTTCTTAAAAGCGGCCATTTTCTTACGCGTCTGAGCCTCCATATTATATAAACCGACCATGTCAAATCATAATTCCCGGTCCAAAAAAAGAAAAAAAAATTCAAAAAACTTTAGATTTCTCAAATTAAATGTTTTAACTTTCCGAGTTGATAAATCCCTTGGATTATGTTTAGTATTCTATTGTAATAAATCAGTATTTCGGATTTTGGTGTTGCAGTTCCGATCCTCTTTTTAAACACTTCCCAGATATTTAAATTTTCGTACTTGCTTCATCTTTGGCATCTTCAGTTCGTAATTAGCATCTTGGGTTGTTTCTATTGGTAACAGTCATATATTCTTTCTTACATTTGTAATTTAGTCCTTTCTTCTTGCTTTCCTTTATTACATGTTGTATGAGTTCCTGCATATCCCTTTCTGTGTCTACTATCAACATTGAGTCATCTGCATACCTAACGTTGTATTTTTAATTCTCTCAGGGTAATCTTCTTTTATGTGCCGTGTCCCTTCAGGACATAGCAATCATAGTCCTCCATATCTTCCTGTCCCTTATAGCTCTCAATAAATTTTGTCTTTTTGTTATTTCTCCCAAACCCAGTTCTTCTATCCATCAAGTATGTTACGCACTCCTTTCATTTATCCCTTTTTCCATCAATCTATCCCGTGAGTATCAGATTCTCCAAGCACAACTTCCTCATTAGGTACCCCAGAAATTCCAACTGCCTCTTTCTGATGTGAAGTATAAGTTTCCTTTTTGTTTCAATTTTCTCTAAAACTTCGTCGTTGCTCACATGTTCTGTCCACGGTATCCTCAGCATCCTTCTGTAGAAATTTCAATTGTCTCTTCCTGATGTTAACAATAAGTTTCCTTTTTGTTACCATTTCCTCTAAAATCACATAGTTGCTCCCATGTTTGGTCCATGGTATCCTCAGCATCCTTCTGTAGAAATTTAAACTGTTATCGCAGTTAGCTCCTCTTCATTTCCTTAACCCTTCACCAGGGGTCTCTCTCTCCCGGGAGTATAAATACTGGTTGACCTTTCTTCTCTTTCTCTCTTTTTCTCTGCTTACGCGCACGTGTGAGCAACTATGTCGATGTCGGCCGTGGGCCGAAACCTCGCACGTGGGGCGAGGTACAAAAAACTTTCTCTAAAAATTTCCAATATGTGAACTCTTATACACAACCAGCGTTTCCCATATTCTCGGGAACACGCTAAAACAAAATTCACCCGTACGGACATTCAAAACAACACACACATACACAACTTTCCATACAGACACTGCAACATTTTATTCATGTCTTAAATGTATTTGTAATTCGTGTATTAATCTATTTGTTATTAATATATATTTGTTCGCATACATGTATATCGGTCTTGTTTGTTTCTTTGGACTCCATTAAAGTCCAACATCCTTATGTAGCTGGACCGGCCAGCGGAAGCCATAACCTAGAGATAACTCATCTTCTCTTCCACACACACCACACACCGCACCGGTCCACTACACTGTCTCTTCCTAATGTTACGTTTAATTTTCCTTTTTGTTTCCATTTTCTTTAAAACCTCGTTGTTGCTCATATGTTCGGTCTATGGTACCCTCAGAATCTTTCTGTAAAACCACATTTTTGTTACTTCAAGTCTCTTCTTCATCTTTCTGGTGATTGTCCTGCATTCACATAGGAGACAGATATCATGTAACAGTTCAGTACTCTTTTCTTCGTTTCTAATGATTTTTTTCTGTCACTTAATACTCTGCTTAGCTTTTGTAATGCATCTTTGGCCATCACAATACTTTTTCGGATCTCAGTATCGCACTTTCCGTCCTTTGTCCGAACACCTCCCAGATATTTAAATTCTTGTACTTGTTTGAGTTTAGTATTCCCGACCAGTAATTTGAATTTTGGGCTCACCCTTTTGCTTATAACTATGCATTGTGTCTTCTTGTAGTTTATATTTTGTCCTTTCTTTTCGCTTTCCTTCTCTACCTTCTGTCGGAGCTTTTATAGTTTCCTTTCCGTGCCTGTTATCATCACTATGTCATCTGCATATCTTGTGTTGCTAAGATTGTGGCCACCAATAATTAATCCTGGTAGAACTTCTAATTCTCGCAGAATTGACTCGAATTGTATATTTATCAAATTCCTTTTCTATCCGTATGTAATTTAGGCGGTTTGCTCCCAGTATAAGTTGTGAAATATTCTAATATCCTTCCCAAATATATCAAGCTTGCCTAATAGTTTCAACAGACCTATCCTCTTCAAAAGGGTATGGTATTTCTGGACGAATTTTGGAACTGATTCCGACATTATAATCAAATCGCGAAAGCCACTATTATATTAATCTTGTATTAATGCAGGTGCTCTACTGTGCTCTATCCTCGAACCCGCGTTGTTCCTAAATCTCATCAATGATTTTTTTGATGATACAAGTTCTTAACTTGATATCTATGTTGATGGCATAACTATTAACTCCTGTCTCAAAAGTAAGTATGATTGGTCCAATAGGGTCAAATTATCAGCAGATCTAAAAAATGATGAACGATCTGCTGTTAATTGGGGCAAGGAATAGCTTGTTAATTTTAACGCTTCTAAAACAAAACTTCTCTCTATTAATCATCTGAGAGACCCCTTTCTGGCTTCTATCAATATGGCTAATGCTAACCTCCAGGAGAGTGAGTCGTTACGCTTTCTCGGGCTAATATTATCTGCTGACATGAAATGGAAGGATTGTATTGAACCCATTGCTAGTTGTTGCTAAGAAAGTCCAGTGTCCATGCTATAGTTTTTCTCTACAGAATCTATCTTATATATTCATAAATATAGTTATCACACATGGTCTGGTGTTTCTGGTATAAATTTAGAGATTCTTGATAAAATCCAAAGAAGAATCCGCAATGTTATTGGTCCTCACCTGGTATCTCGGCTTCAGTCACTTGTCCATCGCCGTAATGTAGCTTCCCTGTGCCTTTTCCATAAATACTTCCATGTTACTTGATTCTGATGAACTTTCCACTATGGTACCTAGACTTTATGAATTTAAGTGCAGTACTAGATTGGCAGCAAGGTCTCAACATTTTATGGTTGAAATGGCTAGATGTAGCTGTAAGTTCAATGCTTCTCTCACCTTCTCTATAAATACTTTCAAGGTAATTGTTCTGATGAACTTTCCACTATGGTACCTAGGCTTTATGAATTTAAGATTAGCAACAATTACGCATTGAAAAAAATCTGTAAAAGGAGTATAGTTTTCAAAGTTTGAAGGGAATCCTGCTTTCTAAGGATATATATATATATATATATATATATATATATATATATATATATATATATATATATATATATATATTAACTGATTTAAAATATGGTTTCTTCGCCATGTTTCAAAAAGCGAAGTTAAAAACTTCAAATTTAATTATATAATTAAATTAAAAGCATTAGTTCTATTTCATCATCAAGCGAATTTTGGAATAACTTATCTTTAAATTTACTGAGTTTTAAACGCACATACAATTCATAATTTTTCCTTTCAGAGAGATCCAATCATTCAGACAGGGGCGGTAGCGTGATAATTTTTATTAACTATTGTTGTATCAATTATGAGTTACGTTTGAAAAAGAGGTTAAGTTTAGGGAGGGTAGGGGTACATTTTTCAACGAATTTTGACATCCATTCAACGCATGTCGTCTTTTTTTATCAAGTACAAAAAGTTTTTCGTCATTTTTCCGTTAAATTTGTACTTGTATACTTAAAGATTCTTTTTAACAGGAGTGTTTGGGTTAGACTACGTTAACTTGAACTACAATTTTAAAATATTATTTTTACTCTTAATTTCTAATAGAGTATATTTCTTTTTAAATCAAGTAAATGTAATAAAATTACTTAAATTATTTAAAAAATTATTATTACATATCAACTATAAGTATGTATATTACCATCTCCCATTTTTTATTTTTTTTATTTTATTTTATTTTTAAATATTATTTAAGGAAAAATTTTGACAATGTCGGCAAAGAATAGCTATTTCATTTCTTTGATTCAGTAAATTTTTATTTTTTATAAACTTAGTAATATATAGTTTCTCATGTATGCATAAAGGACATGGGTCATTTAATGACCTACATTTTCTAACTTTTTTTAATTAATTTCCATTTTACTGTAGTTGTGTTATTGGTTTCCTTTAAGTGCCAGAAATATTTCGATAGGGACGTCTGATTTCGGTATTTATTTATCCTAAATGAAGTTTGATGTTGATTGAACCTCTTTTTGAACTCATTGCTTGTGCAACCTATATAGATTTTATGTTTTCGGGATTCTCAATAGATGAGATATTGCATTGGTATACTAATAATTTCGTGCGACATTTATTTTGTAGAGGACAGTTATGAGGATTTCTACAGTTACATAATTTTTGTTTATCTTCATCTCTTTTTATTTTTATATTGTCTAAATTTCTTTGGTTTTGGTCTAAGTGTTTATTCAAGATATTAGCATTATGTTTCTTAATAATTTTCTCTACGTTTTCAGTACAGCTGTAACTTAATTTTAGTGTATTTTTATTAAAAATAATACTTAGTTAACTATCTTTAGGAAAGGGCTTAACGATTAATGCAAGGAATTTTTGTCCTAATTTGTTCTTTACCATTTGGTTGTATGGGGGTGTATACCAAATTATTTTTCTACTTCTGTTTTTACTATGTTTTCCATGTTCCTTTTTTATAAAAGTTAGCTTTGGGCTTTTGTAGCCACTATCTTTTAGAGCTTTATTATAGAAATTAATATGTTCATAGAAAATCTTCTCATTTGCTGAATTTGTACTTATTCTTTTTTCTATAGATAAAGGTATATGCTTAATTATAGATGGAGGATGGTTAGATTTAGGGTGTATATATAAAGGATTAGTATTGGGTTTTTTATAAGGTATGTATGCATTTTTCATTAAATCTAATATTATATCAAGGAAGTTAACTTTTTTTTTAATTTAGTGCTTACCGTACTTTTTAAGTTCAGGCATTTAAATTCTTTATATAATATCTTTCTAATTTTATCTATTTTAAAGTTAGTAGAGTTCTTTATAACCATAAGTCCATCGTCTCTGTATAAACCAATGTCAGTTATATTAATTTCACGGTACGCTGTGAGATTGTATAATATAAAAAGACCTATAAACTCAGAAGACTCAACTGAGTCTAGTGATCCCATTGTGATGTCAAAGTGGTCATAAGAATTTTTTATCCATTGCTCACCTTTGTGTATCAGTACCGATTTTTTCGCATTTATAATAATGATCTTTTCTTCTGTAATATCCGTGTACTGGGTAATAAACTCCAACGCATTCATGAACAGTTCTTTAGATATTGACTGATAATAATTTTCGATATCAAACTGGATTAGTGTACAGTTAGTTTTATCCTTTATATCAGCAAACCAGTTTGTCACGTCTTTGATATTAATCCAAAGTTTCAGCCCTATTTTCTCTTTAATCTGTTGATTAACCCTTTCTAGAATCTTTTTACTAATTTTTCCGATTTCAGGTCTTGTTATGTTTATTATCCTTGTAGTGGGATTTTCTTCGAAATCTGGTTTGTGGTCGTTTAAGGTTACGTAGCACTCTTTTTCATTAAGTTTACCTACTCTATCACTAATCTTCAGTTTATCTATGATTTTTTTACTGCTAGTATTAATATTATCCACCATGTTAAGGTAATTATTATTTGCCTTTTTATAGTTCTTATGTAAATCCTTATTAATGAGATTGTTGTAATCCCTTGTCGTTATTTTATAGAAGTTTCCTGTTTTTTCCGATTTCACTAAAATTTTATCTGTTGTCTTTTACTATTTTATCCAGGCGTTTTTGGAAGTAGCATTTCTTTTCATGGAAATTTATGTTATTTGTTATTTCCAATAGGTCATTTTCAAAACCAGACAAACTATGAATAAACGAGGCTACTTTTTTTACTGTTAAAACTGTAAATTTCCTTGTTGTTTTCATTTTGTAAGTCATTCCGTCGAAGGAAAAGGTAAGCTCACCATCTCATTCTTCGTATGAGTTCCTCTGTTTTTTGCATTAATATAACGAAATAATTCCTTTTGTTGGTATTAGGAATGTTCTTCAGAGAAATTCCGAAATTTATTTTTTTCATATTTTTTCTTGTTAAAAATAAAGATTAAGAGTGCTCGACTTTGATTAGGAGCCAATGTATATATATATATATTATAATAAAAAGAAAGAACAGTAAAATATATAACCCGGCGTTCTTATTGATATTTTACAAAACAGTGCTCAATGTAAATTTACAGAGCATAAATATTATAAATTAACTGATTTAAAATATTGTTTCTTCGCTACACAGGAATTACCATGTTTCAAAAACCGAAGCTAAAACATCAAATTTAAGTATATGATTAAATTAAAAGCATTAGTTCTGTTTCATCTTCAAGCGAATTTTGGAATAACTTATATTTAAATTTACTGAGTTTTAAACGCATATACAATTCATAATTTTTCGTTTCCAAGGATACACAGAAATCCAATCATTCAGACAGGGGCGGTAGCGTGTCAATTTTTATTAACTATTGTTGTATCAATTATGAGTTACGTTCGAAAGAATATATATATATTATGAAGGTTGTATAAATCGTTTTCTGTGCCTATGTTGATCAGAGACCAGGCTTTGCTTTACCGTTTGTATCTTTGTTTTCTATAAATATTTTCTGGGAAATAGAAGAAATTTTTGTGATTTCGTTGAAAGATTTTAGAAAGAAGCAGAAACCCATCCTAAACAGGAAACAAAGGATAAACCTCTACTCCTGTTTAAAAGATCGGAAAGAATGTCTCTAAAGTAAATGATGGAGAGAATGGAGTACAGTGGAGATTAGTAGTTAAAAGTGTAGTGGTTTTCGCGGTTTTTCGTAAATAACCACACTTTAGAAGTCAAAATTCGAGCATAATATTGACGATCCGTCGTTTAAAAAAAAACAAAAAACTACTCTTTAACACGTTGGTTCACAAGCCTCATTTCCTTTGTTGTTCGAGGGTCCCAACACTATATCTTAATTAATTTTGGACTTTGTTTTAACATTGTTCATATATGAGGCAAGGATATCATAGGTAGTATTTATTACCCATGACCCACCGGTGTGTCGTTCGGTACATGAGTTCATTTTAGAACTCAGAGTCCCACACGAATTACAAGAATGCATGGTACAGCTCTTTGTATGTAAAGCATAAAAAAAATAACCTAAAAAAACTAGAGTAGAAATTCCAAAACGAAAACGAAATAAAAGACAAAAAGCTCAGAAATATTATATTTCTTTTGAGAAAAAATGAGGTTCTGGTGTACCATGATCTCATAAGCAATCAATCATAGCATCTCACTCCCAATAATCCTTATAGAAAAGAAACTGGAAAGCGACCCACCGAAGGCTCGTGTGTACCTTGTAGACAAACCACCACGACCCACCGCCGGGTCGTTTAGGAGCCAATGTATTAAGATGTATACCTTTTCCTCCCCCTGATGCGTTCTGTTTATCTGATATCCTCACACTGCTATTGACAGGTTTCGCAACTCAAAATTTATGGGGAAAAGATTGATTCCAGAGAACCATGCATGAATTCCCCCAGTTGCTCTAGAATAGATTTTGCCAAAAAGACATTTGTGAATGCAAAAACTTTTTATATACAATTCTTATTTTTATTTTTCATACAAATTTCGTTTTTTCTTAATAAATATTTATAAAATAGCTAGCGTATAAAATTTGATAAGCATATAAGAATACCAAAGATTAACATACATATATCTCAAAACTGTAGGCTCCTAGAAAAACGTTGTCAAATTAAACTCTAACATAAGATCAGAAGTTTGTGGACATAGTAGAAAACTTATAACAAGTAGGATTTTCAACTAGATGTGGTTTGGTCAAATTCAAATTTCTTTCAGTTTATATTCTTTGAAAATGGATAAATATGAAGCTTTTCAAGAGGTCAATTTGAAATCTCCGCACATCTACACAAATATATGCTCAGCATCTCCCTTTATCCAAATGAAGCGTCGAGACATCAGAAGACATACCGACAACTGAATCAACACCTTCTCATAGTCAATACACTGATACTTTTTTTTCTCGTATAAATGTTGCCTCGCTCTGCCTTTTTTACAAGTACTTTCACGGTAATTGCTCCGAGGAGCTGCTTTCGCTTGTCCCCAGACCTCGTGAATTTAAACGCCGCACGAGGCTGGCTACCCTCTCCCACCCCTACACCGTGGAAACTGTTAGATGTAGACGTCTCTTCTACTCCAATAGCTTCATGTCTCGCACATCCCGCCTATGGAACTCCCTTCCCTATTACTGTTTCCCTGACAAATACAATCTCCAACGGTTTAAGTGTAGCGTCAATCGACATTTCCAGTTACCTTGATCTATCCACTTCCCTTCTCCACATCCTTTCATTTTTCATTCCTATCTGCTCTCGCTCCAAATCTTCTGTAACCCCCTTGCCTTGATCGACCCACTGTCTTTCTCTTTCACCACATCCTCTCCTTTACCACTCCTATCTGCTCTTCCTCCAACCCTTCTTTAACCCCTTGCGTGATAGTGGCCTCCAGCCTTGCTTGGGGTGATACGCTTAAAAAAAAAAAAAAAAAATGGTGAGTAATGGCATTTACCAAAATGAAGGAACATTCTCTATATCAAACACATGTCTATTTTACGAGTATTTGAAATAAGACTGTCTACTATGAAATGATAAATCCGCAGAAAACCAACTTACATTTTTACATACAAAAAATGTTAAAAAAAAGTACATAAATTTCAGTTTTAAAATTGTTACTGCTATATTTAGAAGTGCATTTAGTTACTATGTTAACCGTAACTATTGCTAATTACCGATTCAATGAAATATATATAGATATATGCGTGTGTGTTTGTCTGTGTGTGCTCGTATATATATATATATATATATATATATATATATATATATATATATATATATATATATATATATATACACGGAGGTAACCAGACGTCTAGCCACATTGATAAGCTGTGATACAGTGAAACAGTCTGTCTGTGGATGACAATATATATACTCCTGAAAAATTTATTTCGGTTGAGCTCTCTAGGGAGGAAGTGTGAGTTGTAAACAGTGACTATTACTGCTAATAATGCAAGACTCTTCCGTAAAGCGAATCGAGTTATCTCAATCACTGTGTGTTCATCTAAAAATAAATATGCTTAAATTCACCTTTACCCATGCCGTGCGCCAACGGCTTAGCGGTAGAATCTCCGACCGGCGCCAATTCAGTCTGGTTTCGATCCTAGCTAGAGGCAACCGGACGTCTAGTCACACAGATGAGCTGTGATACAGCAAAACAGTCTTCTGTGGATTACTATATATATATATATATATATATATATATATATATATATATATATATATATATATACATTGGCTCCTAATCAAAGTCGAGCACTCTTAATCTTTATTTTTAACAAGAAAAAATATGAAAAAAATAAATTTCGGAATTTCTCTGAAGAACATTCCTAATACCAACAAAAGGAATTATTTCGTTATATTAATGCAAAAAACAGAGGAACTCATACGAAGAATGAGATGGTGAGCTTACCTTTTCCTTCGACGGAATGACTTACAAAATGAAAACAACAAGGAAATTTACAGTTTTAACAGTAAAAAAAGTAGCCTCGTTTATTCATAGTTTGTCTGGTTTTGAAAATGACCTATTGGAAATAACAAATAACATAAATTTCCATGAAAAGAAATGCTACTTCCAAAATATATATATATAAACACTACCTATCTAAACTTTTTACATCGACAGTTTTAGGAGGGCCTACGATTTTCTTTTTAACTGGGAGTGAAAGAAAATGAGAGGAGTGTTATTTTTTTAATGAAACTTTTTCATTCTTTTTCTCTCGTTGTCGTTTTTACCTCTAAAAGTAGGTATAGCATATATGCATTTGACTTTATCTCTACAAGGATCAGATATGACCCAAACTGGACTATTACTATCATATCTGGTGCTGTTCAATCCTTACTTTCCGTTTACACGATCTTTTGGAAGAATATTTATTCTCTACTCTGCAACTGCTTTCCCACAGGCACAACGCTGCAAGCCTGTCACTATATCGCTATTCCCATTGCAAATATTCTCTATTCTTTAGGTCCATGAATTCAACATTTTTCAGTTAGGATACAACATACTACTTCCACTGTGCCGAATCACTCTCACTTTCTCCGTATTCCATTTGTAAGGAGGAAGTTCCACACAAACAAAATTTCCCAAGAAGTGCTAGTTTGGGGAAATGTCACTTGTGTATATAACGAGGGAAAACCTGATACTGCCTAACATAAATGGAAAACGACTTTATTCATAGCTGAAGAAGTGATTACTTCACTTTCCTACTTTCAAACTAAGAAATTCGACCTAATTTGATCGTATCTAATTTCAGAGGCTTTAATCCTACAAATCTAATTTATACAAAAAACATATTTTCTTTATAACACATAAAAGAAATAAATATTACCCAACTAATGTTATAATTCTTTTTATCAAACTGTTTGGATTTTAAAAGCAAATAATGTACGTCGGTAAACAATTTTGTTATTTCCGATATGTCGATGTAATTTTGTCATCCAACTACGAATATCTGAATGTCTCAACTTCACAGGGCCTCTTTCTCAAACTTAGCGGACGTATCAAAGCCTTTCTTCCACTTAAAAACCACCATCTTATTTAAAACTTGACAGCTCTCCTGCTAAATGAGTTCTTCTTCCTCCATATATTTATATATCATTTCGCAAAGGTCGAAAAGACCTTTAATACGCGGAGCACAAAAATGCATAGAAGATATTAACTGCTGCAATTTTCAACACATTTTGTGGCATATTTTCCTCATTTTGGAGATATTGTTTTAAGAATATGACGGGTTGGGTATAAAAAAAGAGTATCCCTAACACTATAAAATAGATTTGTGTTATATACAGAAACCAGGGACATCACAAATCTACCATGGGATACCTGAATATGTATCTACTAGTTTTTAAGTACACATTTTTATTACTTTAAACTTTATTCTTACTGAATACGTATGTTTGAAATAGACGCCCCGTATTTATTTTAAACAGTGTGCTTTATGTCTATCGGTCTGTGCACTCGAGAAAACATAATTAAAAATTGGGTGTCTATTTCAAAGACGGGTATCCATTAAAAATAACGTTTGAAGTAATAAAAAAGTCCACATTATACAAAATATGACAAAATAATCCGCAATTTTCGCAGTATCAGAATATCCCAACCTGGCATCGTGACCAGGCAAGAATTTAGGCAAGCATTCTTTCAGTGTTATGACAGTTAGGCTGATCGATTTTCCAATATGCCAACCCCTGCTGGGTTCTTTAATGCTGAATTTTGTATGATGCACTCAATAAGGATCGAACTCTGAAGTAATGATTAACTAGGCGATCCCCATTAACCATTACCCTACGTCGAGATGCCTAAGACGGTCAGTTATTCTGAGCCCGAGCCAGGACCGTAAAGGGAAGCAACTCTTACTATCATAAAAAATATCTCATTTAAAATAAACCCAGTTGATATGCGATTCTCATGTTTATCTTGTTATGTTTTCATTATCTTTAATAGCTTTGATAATAAAGTAAGATTGTCGGTGGGAACTGGTAGAAGTCCAAATGTCTTGGAAATCGGCCCTATCAAGATGAGCGAACGATATAGATTGGTTTTCTTGAGTGATTTTGGCTTTTTCTAAAGATAATCACCAAAGAAGAAAGATAAAAATAAACTTGAGTGCAGCGGATGCATCCATCTGAAAGGGTTGAATAACAGTAAATACAGATAATACAATAAGTAAATAATAAAGTTGTAAAATCGGATGTTTTCGATTGTACATATGCACTTGGAAATGTCCTGAATTATTGAAATTATTACGGAGTTGCTAACTGGGTGCCCTGTGATTGGATGAAAAACAACCAATCACGGGCTACCATTTTAGATCTTCACCAAATCCCACGAGAGCGGGTTTTACGAACCCTCTTCCTCATTTGCTTGTTGGGACCTGCAGGGACAAGACGTTCCCCGTCTGCCCTCTCCGTCATCTAAATACCATGACACGTGTGAGGATTTGGACAGCAACTGAAGCACAGAAATCAAGGTTCTATTTCTTCAACCCAGCCAAAACGACACAGAAAATGTAAAACCGTTAAAAGGACGCATCTTTCAGATAAGTTCCGCAAACCCGACTGTTTGCAAGAAAACTTTCCTCTCTTTTCCTACAATACAAGTATTTTCAACCATTTCCATCTGTGTTTGTGTTCCTTTCTTCTTGCCAGCGTCACAATATTTTTTGTTACCAAATGTAATTGGGAAAATCCTAATAGAATATCTGCATGAAAAGAGTTAAGGAAGTCTTTCATAATAGTGTAGTGAACAAAACAAGATCTAGATTTAAAATTCAAATGCTAAGCACTGACTCATCGATTTTGTTAGAAAAAGACCCGAATTTACAAACTTTGCTTAACACACGCGCAAAAGCGAATCCAAAACAAAACTCGTGAAATTTTACGAGTTTTGTTTTGGATTTGCTTTTGCGTGTGTGTTAAGCAAAGTTTGTAAATTCAAGCCTTTTTTATTTCTAACAAAATCAATGAGTCAGTGCTTAGCATTTGAATTTTAAATCTAGATCTTGTTTTGTTCACTACAATAGAATTTAGCTCTTGTGTCTTCTTCATTCCTGAGTCCTCTAGCAGTGTACCTACGAATGTAATTTTTCCTTTCTCTTCTTTTTCTTCCCTCGCTTGGCTACCAGAGTACTATTTTTTATTAATATATGAAGACATTCGTTGTTAATTTGGATAATTGAACACTTATAATCAAGACGTCATATCAACAGATAATCCGTATTAACAATCGCTCAGTTTTGTACGTCAATTCAAAGTCGAAAATTTCGCAAAGTTTAACAAATGTAACCACAAAAAAATTAAAAAAAAAACAATGTGATAAAAGAAGTTTTTCTCTTGACACCGCTATTAGTAAAAAAAAATTGTTTTAAAAAGCTATTTTTAGAATTTTAATAAAACCCTAATAGAGTAGGTCCCCGGATTACAACAGTCCCGATCTGCAACGGTTACGACGCAATCTCAATTAATCTTGTTTAGACTTATGCCGTTTTTCTCGTACATACGCAATACATTATATTGATATTTATATTCATAGTAATTTTAGTCCTAATTTTGTTAACATAAAATCCAGTTTCATATATTTAGGTTTTAATAAAATTCTAAAAACAGCCTTTTAAAACAATAATAATTACCGTGGAATTATATAGCATTAAGGGAAAAATCGTCCTTTTTAAAACAAAAAAAAATATTTTACCCCAAGCAAGGCAGTAAAGCCACTAAGACACAAGGGTTTACTGGGTATTGAAAAATTAGGGACAGAAGCATTACTCATGAGCGGGAAGAGAAAAGAGTAATCAGTTCAGAAAATAGCGATTGACATTGCATTTAAATTTTTGAAGGTTAAAATTGGTTGGGAAGCATGGAGCCGGAAGCGAGAAATGAAACTGTTAGCATAGAATTTACGGCTACATCTAGGCAGCTAAACTGCAAATTGATCAGATCTCGACGCCAGTCTAGTACTGCTATTCAATTCATAGAGTTTAGCGAAGAGCTCTACTCACTAATTTTTCCCATCATGGAAATTACGGATTGGAGATACCAAAATCAAACAGGTGCAACAATTTAGATATCTGAGAAGCGGGAACGGAAAATGCGACATGTAAATCCGAAGTACCGTAGGGATAGTGAAAGATGCCTTCCAAAAGCTGAGCAAAGTATTAAGAAACAGAAAGATATCGTTAGAAACAAAGAAGAGTACTGAACTGTTATGTAGTATCAATCCTATTCTATGGCAGTGAATGTTGAACAATCTCTTCGCAGATGAAAAAGAGACTTGAAGCAATAGAAATGTGGTTCTACAGAAGGATGATGAGAATATCATGGATCGAACATGTGAGCAACGACAAAATTCTAGAGACAATGGAAATAAAAAGGACATTTATACGTAGCATCATGAAGAAACAGTTGTGATTTTGGGACACATAATGAGAAAATATAAAAATTTGACACTCACAGGACAAATTAAACGTAAGAGGGCGAAAGGAAAACAGCGAATAACCTACCTAGCGAGCTTATCGAATAGATGGCGTAGCAGAGTTTGGAAAAGATGTCAATAAAACAAAAGTTATTAAGAGCAATAAAGGACAGGAAATTGTGGAGAGCCATGATCGCCAGCGTCCCGAAGGGATACAGCACAAAGAAGAAGAAGAAGAAGAAGAAGAAGAAGAAGAAGAAGAAGAAGAAGAAGAAGAAGAAGAAGAAGAAACATGTGAGTAACGACCAAGTTCTAGAGACAATGGCAACAAAAAGGACACTTATACTTAACATCAAGAAGTGACAATTGAAATTTCTAGGGCACATAAGGAGAGCTTGGTAAAGTTGATACTCACAGGAGAGATTGAAGGTAAGAGGGCCAATAGAAAGCAACGTACAATCTACCTGGCGGGGCAGAATTTGGGAGAGATGGCAAAAAGACTAAAGTTATTAAGAGCGACAAAGTATAGGAAATTGTGGAGAGCCATGATCGCCATTAGAAAATAGAAAATCATCAGGGAACGAGTTGTCAAAAGTTTCTATACGCTTATTCTATGTTCTCTTTACCATCGGGTCAGCATATTTAAGCAGATCGGTCAAATGTACGAATAGAAGACAAATGTTAATAGCCCACCATTATTAAAGATTACACAAGTACGCTAATCGTGAGATGATACGCTAAGCATAAGATACCTGCTTCTGAATTCCAGATTAAATGAAGGCTATATTAAATTACTATTTAAACATTCGAATCTCAACGAAACCTAGTTCACTTATGCTATCAAATTTTTTGATTATTTTGTTTAAATAAGGTCCGTTGTTTATCATATGTTTCAAAAGAAAAATTAGCTATATATTGACATAGAGAATTTTACATTTTAAAGATCTTGGTAGAGTGAGAAAGTATTTCTCACAGTTAATAATTACACGGCATACTGCTTAAGTCGAGGCAAGGTGACTTGTGATCTGTCGAAATATACAGACTCATGAGTGAACATATTGCCTCCAGAAGACCGGTTTATATAGGCCTGATGCGACGCATGCGCAGGCAGAAACCCTGGTTATTAAGAAAAGAGAACAGGGGCGGGGCAGTAAGGAAAAGAAAAGATAGCAATCACTTGGCACGCCGTATTCGTGATATACCCGGAACCGTGCCAAAATGACAGAGACGCATGAAAAGTGTATTGACAGGAGAGAGAAGAGCAAAAAAAAGAAGTTTTAAGGCAGTCTGAAAGAAAAGAAAGGAAACATTGTGACAAAAGCAAAGAAAGAAAGAATAACCAAAAGATTGCAAAAGAAAAAAGGGGCAGAAGAAGAAAAGAAATAAAAATATAAGAAAACATACTAGCTGTTCAAAGACAACGAAGTCGAACCGCCGTATAAGGCTGCCAGTACTGTCTGCAAGACAATGTACAAACGATCTTTCTCTACCGAATGGAATGTACATGTATCCAATCGCGGACAACTATTGTAACAACAGAAGGTTTACGCAGAATGAGATGTGGGTATCTCTGCGTGGTATGCAATATATCAGATACAAGAGAAATGACACTCAGAATACTAAGGGTTTCCCAGTTGATGAGTAATCACTTTGGATTTAATGTGACTTGAATCAATGCAGAGGGTATTAATAAATAAAAACGTGTAGACCAGAAGTCCCAAATACGCGGCCCGCGGACTATCTCTCTGCGGCCCGTGGACGATCTGTCTGAAACTAGCGGACTATCTATCTGCGGCCCGCGGGCAATCTCTCTGCGTCCAGCAGACTATCACTCTCGGCCCGCGGACTATCTATCTATGCCCGCGAACAATCTCTGCGTTCAGCGGACTATCACTCTGCGGTCTGCAGACTACCTGTCTGCGGCCAACGGACTATCTATCTATGCCCGCGAACAAACTCTGCGTTCAGCGGACTATCAATCTGCGGCCCGTGGACTATCTATCTGCGGCCCGCGGGCAATCTCTCCGCGTCCAGCAGACTATCACTCTCGGCCCGCGGACTATCTATCTATGCCCGCGAACAATCTCTGCGTTCAGCGGACTATCACTCTGCGGTCTGCAGACTACCTGTCTGCGGCCCGCGGACTATCTATCTATGCCCGCGAACAAACTCTGCGTTCAGCGGACTATCACTCTGCGGCCCGTGGACTATCTATCTGCGGCTCGCGGGCAATCTCTCCGCGTCCAATCTCTCCGCGTCCAGCAGACTATCACCCTCGGCCCGCGGACTATCACTCTGCGGTCTGCAGACTACCTGTCTGCGGCCCGCGGACTATCTATCTATGCCCGCGAACAAACTCTGCGTTCAGCGGACTATCAATCTGCGGCCCGTGGACTATCTATCTGCGGCCCGCGGGCAATCTCTCCGCGTCCAGCAGACTATCACTCTCGGCCCGCGGACTATCTATCTATGCCCGCGAACAATCTCTGCGTTCAGCGGACTATCACTCTGCGGTCTGCAGACTACCTGTCTGCGGCCCGCGGACTATCTATCTATGCCCGCGAACAAACTCTGCGTTCAGCGGACTATCAATCTGCGGCCCGTGGACTATCTATCTGCGGCCCGCGGGCAATCTCTCCGCGTCCAGCAGACTATCACTCTCGGCCCGCGGACTATCTATCTATGCCCGCGAACAATCTCTGCGTTCAGCGGACTATCACTCTGCGGTCTGCAGACTACCTGTCTGCGGCCCGCGGACTATCTATCTATGCCCGCGAACAAACTCTGCGTTCAGCGGACTATCAATCTGCGGCCCGTGGACTATCTATCTGCGGCCCGCGGGCAATCTCTCCGCGTCCAGCAGACTATCACTCTCGGGCCGCGGACTATCTATCTATGCCCGCGAACAATCTCTGCGTTCAGCGGACTATCACTCTGCGGTCTGCAGACTACCTGTCTGCGGCCCGCGGACTATCTATCTATGCCCGCGAACAAACTCTGCGTTCAGCGGACTATCAATCTGCGGCCCGTGGACTATCTATCTGCGGCCCGCGGGCAATCTCTCCGCGTCCAGCAGACTATCACTCTCGGCCCGCGGACTATCTATCTATGCCCGCGAACAATCTCTGCGTTCAGCGGACTATCACTCTGCGGTCTGCAGACTACCTGTCTGCGGCCCGCGGACTATCTATCTATGCCCGCGAACAAACTCTGCGTTCAGCGGACTATCACTCTGCGGCCCGTGGACTATCTATCTGCGGCCCGCGGGCAATCTCTCCGCGTCCAGCAGACTATCACTCTCGGCCCGCGGACTATCTATCTATGCCCGCGAACAATCTCTGCGTTCAGCGGACTATCACTCTGCGGTCTGCAGACTACCTGTCTGCGGCCCACGGACTATCTATCTATGCCCGCGAACAAACTTGCGTTCAGCGGACTATCAATCTGCGGCCCGTGGACTATCTATCTGCGGCCCGCGGGCAATCTCTCCGCGTCCAGCAGACTATCACTCTCGGCCCGCGGACTATCTATCTATGCCCGCGAACAATCTCTGCGTTCAGCGGACTATCACTCTGCGGTCTGCAGACTACCTGTCTGCGGCCCGCGGACTATCTATCTATGCCCGCGAACAAACTCTGCGTTCAGCGGACTATCAATCTGCGGCCCGTGGACTATCTATCTGCGGCCCGCGGGCAATCTCTCCGCGTCCAGCAGACTATCACTCTCGGCCCGCGGACTATCTATCTATGCCCGCGAACAATCTCTGCGTTCAGCGGACTATCACTCTGCGGTCTGCAGACTACCTGTCTGCGGCCCGCGGACTATCTATCTATGCCCGCGAACAAACTTGCGTTCAGCGGACTATCAATCTGCGGCCCGTGGACTATCTATCTGCGGCCCGCGGGCAATCTCTCCGCGTCCAGCAGACTATCACTCTCGGCCCGCGGACTATCTATCTATGCCCGCGAACAATCTCTGCGTTCAGCGGACTATCACTCTGCGGTCTGCAGACTACCTGTCTGCGGCCCGCGGACTATCTATCTATGCCCGCGAACAAACTCTGCGTTCAGCGGACTATCACTCTGCGGCCCGTGGACTATCTATCTGCGTCTCGCGGGCAATCTCTCCGCGTCCAATCTCTCCGCGTCCAGCAGACTATCACCCTCGGCCCGCGGACTATCACTCTGCGGTCCGCAGACTACCTGTCTGCGGCCCGTGGACTATCTATCTATGCCCGCGAACAAACTCTGCGTTCAGCGGACTATCAATCTGCGGCCCGTGGACTATCTATCTGCGGCCCGCGGGCAATCTCTCCGCGTCCAGCAGACTATCACTCTCGGCCCGCGGACTATCTATCTATGCCCGCGAACAATCTCTGCGTTCAGCGGACTATCACTCTGCGGTCTGCAGACTACCTGTCTGCGGCCCGCGGACTATCTATCTATGCCCGCGAACAAACTCTGCGTTCAGCGGACTATCAATCTGCGGCCCGTGGACTATCTATCTGCGGCCCGCGGGCAATCTCTCCGCGTCCAGCAGACTATCACTCTCGGCCCGCGGACTATCTATCTATGCCCGCGAACAATCTCTGCGTTCAGCGGACTATCACTCTGCGGTCTGCAGACTACCTGTCTGCGGCCCGCGGACTATCTATCTATGCCCGCGAACAAACTCTGCGTTCAGCGGACTATCACTCTGCGGCCCGTGGACTATCGGTCTGCGACCCGCGGTCTATCTATCTGCGGCCCGCGGGCAATCTCTCTGCGTCCAGCAGACTATCACTCTCGGCCCGCAGACTACCTGTCTGCGGCCCAGCGGACTATCTATCTATGCCCGCGAACAATCTCTGCGTTCAGCGGACTATCACTCTGCGGTCTGCAGACTATCTCTCTGCGGCCCACAGGAAACCATTTTTGTAATCAATATTTTCCTCAAAATTTAATAAATTTGTCCCACGCCCCATCCATACATTTACAGGAGTAGTATAAAGCTAGACCTACCCAGCAAGAGCCAACAGTCATTCAATGTTAAGGCGAATGAACAGTCCTCCTATATCGCTGTGAATGCTGGACAACTTCCTCAGAGGCGAAGAAGAGACTTGAAGCAACAGAAACGTGGTTTTTACAGAAGGATGCTGAGAATACCATTGACTGAATATGTGATCAACGATAAAGTTTTAGAGAAATTCAAAACAAAAAGGACACTTATATTAACGAAAGATGCCTTCCAAACACTAAACAAAGTATTAAGAAACGGAAATTTCATTTCATTCACTGAATTACCATGTATTATCAATCCTTCTATATGGCAGTGAATACGGAACATTTTCCTCATAGATGAATCGAAGAGTCGACGGGGCAGTGATGTGGTTCTACAGAAGAATAGCATAGACGGAACACGTGAGCAATATGGAACAAAAAAGACATTTGTACTTAGAAAGAGATGGAATTTCTGAGACACATAATAAGGAAAGAGGGTTTGGAGAATTTGGCACTCACAGGAAAGCAAGAAAGGCAGAGGAAAACAGCGAGTAACCTACCTTGTGTAAGTGAAACAAAGGATTGGAAGTTGTGGAGAGTTATGATCGCCTACATCCTGAAGAGAAACGGCACATAGAAAAAGATTTGAAAGAAATATAAGCGTGCAGTACAGCAAAGCTATACTGGAGCTTGTTGATTGATAGATTGATTCGTTTTCTACGGCTTATCAACCATTTGTAGGTTATTTAAAGACAGAAAATATTTTTAGATTGTAAGAATTTGGGGTGGGGGGAATAATAATAATTTAGTGATACAAGTCTTACTAATTAACCCATAGCTGGGGGAGAAGCGATGGAGTCATACTTTTCCCAAGGGTACTTTCGCTAAAGTTAGTATAAGGAACCAGAGTGAAATTGGAATTCTGCTTTCCGATTAACAAACTCAAACATCCAAGCTTACAGCACCTGGTATTTCCCAGCGGTTACTCGACCAGATACTGGCTAGGCTTGACGTTGATTAACTTCGGTGATAGTACAGGAACCGATATTTCAACGTGATATAGCAGTAACCCCATATTGTAGTCTGGTAGTTATTAGTTAAATAATGTAAAATTTTAGCGGATATATCTTCGATCTGAGCGGTTAATGAAGAAACGATGCTTTAAGTGGATTGACAAGGAAGGAAATTATGTCGTAAAATAAATGTTTACTGTCTAAGTTAAACAATTTTACATGCTTTGGCTACGGACATATTGCCAAACCCATATATATATATATATATATATATATATATATATATACATATATATATATATATGAAGAAATATAGTCTTAAGGTGTGCTATATTTATGGGATAAAGTGCTCAATATCAGAGATAGAGCGTGTGTAAATATAAAAGTGAACATAGAAGTCAACACTTAGAGGCGACAGTCTGTTTCAAGCTAGACGCAATTGTCATGCCACACGTGTAGCCTGATGATTGTTTCTAGCATGAAACAGACTGTCGCCTCTAAGTGTTGACTTCTTTGTTCACTTTTATATATATATATATATATATATATATATATATATATATATATATATATATATATGTATATATATACCCAAGTATAGAATTGCTGTATACGGAATAAATTCCAATAACCAAAAAATACTATTCTTAAAAGAATACAGAGTAGAGTAAATATAATTTATTCGAAAATTCTGACATAAATATGTTATAAAATCACTACAAAATACCTATTTTGTTTCAACACTTCTGTTGTCTTAAAATAATATATATATATATATATATATATATATATATATATATGTATATATATATGTATATATATATATATATATATATATATATATATATATATATATATATATATATATATATATATATATATATTCTAGAAATATAACCCGTCTTCAACCGGGTGTTTCATTACTGGGAATTTTTTACCGTTCACTTGGAGCAGTTATACGTTTAAAGTCAGCCCACCCGAAAATCAATATTAGTAACAACAATTGGGTGCAACTGAGGCACACCCCCAAATGGAGGGGCGTTAACAATTTGAAAAAGGTGGGTAGCCCTGAAAAGGACCGTTTTTGTGTTCTCAATCTTGCCAGGAAGGAACCTCTTCCATGGACCGTCATAATAATAATATACGATAATTTTTATTTATAATATAATTTTTTTTTATTATTCTAATATTGCGTTAGATTTCTCAAAATTGATTGTACGCTGTTTTTTACAGACATTAAATTTTGCCTTTAATTTTTGCGCAAAGTGTAAAAATTTTTTTTAAAACCCCCAGTTTTTTCGATTTTGAGAGTTATAGATATAGATATATATATATACCAGATTTATTTATTGTAGTAATCCTTTGCATGACAGCTTAATTTAGTTACTCATTCAGTTAGTTATTCATTTTTTTCGTAGCAAAATAAACATTCATAATTTTACGGCATTATTATTTTCTTTTGCATCTCAGAATATCATTCGTATCAATGAAATAAAAAATAACTTAAATTTCAGTATAGTTTATTATAAACAAAACGAAAATTCAAAGGTTTTCATATGTATATATATATTTTAATCATTTCTCCTCAAGCAAGGCAATAAAGCAACTAAGACACAAGGAGTTACTGAGTTAGCGAATATGAGAAAAATACACCATCAAAGAGAGAGAACAATAAAACAACAAGAATTAAGAAGACAAAATATAATGATTGGGATTGCATTTAAATTTTTGAAACCGGAAGAAAGTTTCACAAGCGAGAAGTGCGATAGAAGAAGCTATTAGCATAGGACTTACGGTTGCATCTAGCCATTCCAACTGAAACTGATGAAACCTTCTGTTCTAGAGTAGCTAGCACCCCTTCAGCACTCTACCATATGGCCTGGCTCATAGCCTTAAATAGTCTATGATTAAGGACTTCAACAGTTGATTAATAAGTTGATACTAAGCTGATTAATATTCGGACTGATCTTACTTCGTTTGACCCTCCTCTATTCCTTGTAAGTTGTCTTGTTAATTGTTTTGTAACTTATTGTTCTGTGTTTTGTGTATGTATCCGTTAGCACCGGATACTGATGCTGAATAAATATATTAAGCACTCATTCTTCTCTGTGTATCGACGATACAACACCTTGTCTTCAATCTAGTACTGAGCTTAAATTCATAAAGTCTAGCTACCGTAGAGGAAAGCAATATTTTTTGTGTAAAACTTAGCAAGCCACAATCACTGACCCAAAACATACCACAGTATTTCTTACACCAAAAACAACAGTCTTACTTACCATTCTTACTATAGCCACTATAATACCCCAGAGTCTCTATGAAGTCCTAAATAGTACCCATATGTACAAAAGAGGAAAGTTCATCAGAATAATTAGCATGGAAGCATTTATAGAAAAGGCACAAGGAAGCTACGGCGGTGGGAGTTGACTGAAGATGAGATGCTAGGCTAAATATATTGCAGGAGCACCAGACCAGGTGTGACAGAAATATACATTACTTTAAACATCCGTATTTTAAAGAGACACCCCATTTTTATTTATTAAACAGTGTGTATTACGATTATCGGCATATGCACTCGAAAAATTTCAGTAAAGAAAATTTGTTCTCCGATAGGAATCGGACACATTTGTTCACTAAGAATTCTCGAATGTGCTTAATAAATAAAAATGGAGCGTCTATTTCAGACACGGCGTGTTCACTATAATGTCAGATTAAAGTAATAAAATGTCAGATTAAAAATAAGATCCATTATTTCTTTAGAAATGCCCCTAGGATGCAGTGCCGTCAATCTTGATGGCTTGAAGATTACATTCAAGCATGAGGCAGACTCGCTACTCGATGTCCACATCAGTGTTCACTCTTCTTATATTTATTTGCACACGCTCTATTCCGGATATTGAGCACTTTCCCCCTAAAAAATATAGCATTCCATAAACCTATATTTTTTCATTATACACACACACACACACACACACACAAACACACACACACATATATATATATATATATATATATATATATATATATATATATATATATATATATATATATACATACATACATACAGTGCAACCTCGGTTCTCGAATGCCTCCCATGTCGAACAAATCGGTTTTCAAACAGAAAATTCGAGATGAAATTACCTCGTTTATCGAATAAAATTTCGGTTCTCGAACAACATTGCCGAACCGAGTTAACCCGAGCAAAATAATTTCTGAGTCGACCGCCATGTTGTATACATTCGTGTATTATGGCGTGTTTTTCTTTTCCAATTCTATTGTACTGTGATTTTTTTTCTCTACATTGATTTCTGTTGGAAAAATAGTTTCGGTTTACGAACATTTCCGGTTACGACGAACGGCCTTCAGGAACGAATTAAATTCATAAACCTAGGTTCCGATATTTTGTATCTTAACTTGCCCTACATTTTTGTTTTATGAAAATTGTATTGAGCACGCTTTTAAATTAGCCGTTTTTTGTTAAATATTACTTTTTACCAAAGATTGAATGTATTATTACACACACACACACACACACACACACACACACATATATATATATATATATATATATATATATATATATTATGAAATGGACAAAGTCCGACAATTATTTTAAGACATTTTCATGTTTATACATTCTTTTCATAGATACAAATATTTAAGTAAATGCTCTGTTTTTTTTTTGTTGATTTTTTTAAATAATAAACAGCATTAATAACATTTACCGGCCTGAATGTCCGAGAAATTTTCATAGAAAATATTCGTTCTCCGACATAATAAATAAAATGTCTTAAAATAATTATCGGACTTTGTCCATTTCATAATGTGTGACGTCATTTGTTTACATTTGGATACGCTTTGAGCAGATATGAATGTACGTGAGAGATTCATGGAAGATTTAAGTTTAAAAGCAGTAAAACGACCTAGCTAATCGAACGTTTCTCCGTGGCTCGATCGGTTAAGGCACGTCAGGCTAAATGACGGTTCCGTATAGGCTATAGGTTCGATTCCTGTCAGAGAACGATTGTTTTCTATGTACATTTCTCGGATATTCAGGCCGGTAAATGTTATTAATACTGTTTATTATAAAAAAAAAAAAAAAAATTTGTATTTGTATCTATAAAATAATGTAAAAACATAAAAATGTATTTATATATATTAGGAAAGTAGCTTATTCCGCTACCTTGGTTTCAACCTTTCGGTATCTTCAGGTTATTTCGATCAATTGATTTTCTAACGTTTTATTTTTAAAAAATAAAAATTTAGGAACGCTGTAGTTTTTAAAAATAAATAAATAAATAAATAAGCACAGGACGTGAGGTGCGGTAGAAGGTGGGGAGGAGGAGGGAAAAATCAAGCGTATTGGAAATATATCGGTGGGGGATTAACTGTAATATCCATACGTTCTTTTTATCCCACATCAGCCCCTATATGCACATGCGTGCGCACACCCCAGCATACATGCATACACAAATCTATATCATTCTTTTATAACACACACACGCATATATATTTATATATGGATACCTAAATGTACTTTCACACATAAACACCTATATACCCATACATACAGGCACATACAGACACCCGCATACATATCGGCATTACGTGTTGCGTAAGGAAAAGGTGTTAGGATATTTTTCATTTCATTCTCTTCTGATAATAAATTAAAATACATGAAACGTTATATATGTATTTAGATATTGTGCCTCGGTTACAGATATACATACATATTACTTACATTGTTTCTGAATGCAGAAATACCGGTGACGGTGGGGTGGTAACAAGAAAGCAGCAAGTTAAAGAGCATGATTAATCAACTCATCAACCTACGTACCTAACAGCATACAAGGGGGTGCAGACAAATTTCTTAACCCATTTTCCGAAATCTAACCAAGTGTCCAAATATCAAAATTCTTTTTAGAAGGGATTCTTCGTCTTTTTCTAAAACTGTTGTACAGCCAATCCAAGTCTCAAGAACCACTCAAGGTAGAGTGTTACTGAACGAGGCTGTTTTATGGGCATAAAAGGAAGAAGTGCAGATTATGAGGCTATGTATGTCGGATAATGCTTAACCTTAGACTTAAAGAATTTAACTCTGTAGTGATCGGTGAAGCATCATCTTTCGGATGCTGTCTGAGTGGAACTTCCTCCTTATCAATGAAATACGAATGAAATGAGGATAAGTCAACCTTGTGTGCGTACAATGGCGAGTGCTATATGTAAAGGTGTGAACTGGTGGAACTAAGGAATGAATTTCGTCTAATCATTTGCCATGGAAATATTGAGGGAGTAGCGAGTGGCTAGTAACGTTTCCCACTCTGGGAAAGAGGTTGTATGGTGGAAAATAATTCATCCCCCACGAGGCCACAAAAATGCGTTTGAAATCTGTCAAGGTTAGAAAGTGCCGAGAACTTTTCCGTACTCCTCCTCATATGCATATATACATACATACACGCATACATATATACATACCTACCTATATACATATATACATATCTATATACATACATACATATATACATACCAGTTGTTAGACTTGGATGACAGCAGGATATATAAAAAATAATGTCTAATGCAAGGGGTGCTGAAAAGCTCTCAGCTTGACCATGGAGATCTTCAAAAATGTTTTAATTTTTTATTCAGTTGTCAGCGTTTTGTTCAATAAAATTATCATCAGGACAACTGAAAGAAATCTGGTCAGGTAGATTATTCCTCTTACCTTCAATCTGTCTAAATTTTTCAAGCCCTCTCTTTTCATTGTGTACCCCAGAAATTTCAACTGTTTCTTCAGGATGTGAAGTATAGGTATCCTTTTTGTGGGCCTTTGTCTCTAGAACTTCGTCATGTTCGATCCATGATATTCTCAGCATCTTTCTGTAGAACTACATTTCTATTACTTCACGTATCTTCTTCATCTGTGGGGAGATTGTCCAGCATTCATTGCCAGAGAGGAGGACTAATACTGCATAACAGTTCAATACGTTTTTCTTTATTTCTATCGATATTTTTCTGTTACTTGATATTTTACTCAGTTTTTAGAATACATCTTTGGCTATCGGATTTCAGTGTCGCACTTTCCGTCCTCTGTTAAAACACTTGTAAGCTATTTAAATTGTTGTACTTGCTTGATTTTGGTATCTCCCGATTGTAATTTGCCTGTTGGGCTGTCCCTCTTGCTATCAATCATACATGCAGTATTATTGAAATTGATGTTTAGTCCTTTCTTCTTGATTTCCTTCGTCACCTTCTGTAGGACTTCTTGTAGTTTCCTTTCTTTGTCTGCTATCAACCCGTTCATCTGCATATCTTATGTTGTTAAGATTGTGGCCGCCAATAATGAATCCTGATAGGACTTCTAATTCTCTCAGAATGGTCTCGCTGTATAGGTTGGAAGTGTCTTGTGAGAGGACGCATCCTTATTTTACATCCCCCACCATTTTGTATATTTACTGAACTTATTTCCTATCTGTATGCAGGAAGTTTATTGCCTGTATAGCTTCTGGATTATTCTAATATATTTTCCACATATGTCAAGGTCACTTAGCCATTCCAGCAGTCCTTTCTGACGTACTTCATCAAGCGCTTTTGCATAATCTATAAAAACAGGTCGAATTGAATCGTGATATTATAGCTGATTCAATAATTCTTCTAGATGTTTTATGAGAAATAAATGTAACCATTTTGGCGTTTTTAAAATCGAAAGTATGTAAATTATTTATGAATATCTATCATACATTTCAATATCGCATGTGTGTGCAAACAATAGTTTTTCAGATTCATTCCCAGAAGCACGTTAATTATATGAACGCTTAATTTAATTTTTATTTCAACTCTTTTTCTTTTAAATGATTTAATTAATTTCAATTCATTTGATATTTATATTATGTTGTCACACATGAAATGACACCTTTTTTGGTTGGTTGTTGATCTCGTCGTCTAACGAAGTAACCTCCATAGTAAATAAAAAATCTTGATTTATTCCTGACTCTTTTTCTTTCCAAATAATTTTATATTTAATATATAGTGTTGTAATGGAATGTCCCACACACCCTATCGCCTGTGTGGACTGACTATATCAGTAGCTATATATAGTGAGCACAGTATATGCTGTGCTGGTCGAGCTCTCTGCATTCGGGCAAAGAGGAACCCAGATGAGGCTATGCCGAAGGGCAGAGTCTCGTCTGGGGTGGTAAACAACCCCGTGTATACGGGGTTTACGAAGAATTTTTGCTTGAGCCTACGTCCCGCATTATAAAACGGCCTTGTGCCACATCCTGCCTCACGGGGAGGTAAGGTAAATACCCTTTCTTTGGGAATTAGTTGGACATGCGTCTCAAGCTGTGCTGGTCAAAGTCTCTTCCCCCGGTCAGAGAGGATCCCCAGACGAAGGGCAGAGTCTCTTTTCGGCAAACATCTACCCGACTCCGTTTTATACGGGGAATTTTTAGTCGAGCCTACGGGCTCGGATACCCCACGTTAAATTCGGCCTTGTGCCACATCTGACCGCATGGGGCGGTTGGTAGATATCCTTGCTTTGGGAATTGCTTGCCTGTCACCAGAATTCCTGTCTTTCAGTAGTGTATTCTATTTTACAATCAACCTCTCTTCTTTCACCTACGCACGTGTTGCTGTTACTTCACTCGAGTACCACCTTTGTCTGCCTGTAACATCACTAAGGATACAACATATAGTTACTCATAAACCCAATGGAAATGATTATGATGTATGAGTACATGCTAGGAAAAAGAACCATTTTTGCATGGAATAATTACATGCGATGAGAAATGGGTACTCTTTGACAACAATAAGAGAGTAGACCAGTGGTTAGATGCAAGTGAATCACCAAAACAATGCCCCAAACTTCCATGGCATCCTAAAAAGTTAATGGTTACTGTATGGTAGTCTTTCAAAAGGTGTTACTCATTATTTATTCTTGGTTCAAAGGAAAACAATAACAGTTCGTGTTGTGGAGAAATTGAGTGTATGCACAAAAAATTGAAAAAGAAACATGCTAGACTTGTGAATAGGGATGGCCCAATTGTGCTGCACGACAACGCATGACCTCACGCTTTTCAGTCAAATGTCCAAAAGCTGCATAGCCTGAATAATGAAATTTCCTACTGATTATCACTTATTTAAACATTTTGAGCTTTTCACGCCGAATAAAACATTCTTCAGTGAGGAAGAGGTAATCAAAGCATTTGAACTGTTTATCACATCAAAGGATAAGAATTTTTTAAAGATGGGATCAAGAATAGAGATATGTTGGCGAACAGTCATTCATCAACATGGTGTCTATTTCAACTAAATAAATTAGTGTTATGGTCCAGGTTCCTTGTACCACGGTGATGGTCCAAGGTAAAACCAATGAAGAATAACTCGAACACAGGTATGGAATAACACAGATATATTACAAACAGAATATGTACAAAAGAAGTAGAAAGTGTTAGTAATAACAATCAGGTTAGGTTAGAGAGAATTATGTTGTCTCGACCAGTATCACTATTCCAATGTCTTACAGTAATCGTCTGACGCGACTCTGTCTCTGACTCTGACTCTGAGTGACTCTCACGATATTTAACAACACGCCCACGTGTGTCGAATGTGGCACAAGGCCGGTTTAATGTGGGCTTTCCGAGCCCGTAGGCTCGGGCAAAAATTACCCGTAGAACCCGTATAAACGGGATCGGGGTGGTCAACCACCTCGAACGAGGCTCTGCCCTTCGGCGGAGCCTCGTCCGGGTTCCTCTCTGCCCAAAGACAGAGAGTTCCCCTCTGCCTCAGAGGCAGAGAGTTCGACCGAATAGCTGAGACGTCCAAAAAGGACTGGCTCTCACGATGTTTAACAACACGCCCACGTGTGTCGAATGTGGCACAAGGCCGGTTTAATGTGGGCTTTCCGAGCCCGTAGGCTCGGGCAAAAATTACCCGTAGAACCCGTATAAACGGGATCGGGGTGGTCAACCACCTCGAACGAGGCTCTGCCCTTCGGCGGAGCCTCGTCCGGGTTCCTCTCTGCCCAAAGACAGAGAGTTCCCCTCTGCCTCAGAGGCAGAGAGTTCGACCGAATAGCTGAGACGTCCAAAAAGGACTGGCTCTCACTACTGCTTCCTCTTGATGCGCAGTATTTATGGTGTACTGGATAGTCCATTACTATTATGGGTAAGTTCCCATAACAATTAGTTATTTAACATTTCAGAAGAGTTTTATTCATTTCCTATAGAGTGTGTGACTTCACGTGTGACAAATAAATGAATACTGTATATTTCCGCGTACGAGAGAACTTTTAAATCCAGAAAATCACCCTTAAATGTTGGGGGTCGTCTTATACGACAATTCTAAAAAAGAAACCTAAATTCCGAGCAATGTTTGTGGGTAGGCTAACCTCTGCCATAGCGTGATAACCAATAACGTACATGAAAAGATTCACATTATCAAATAAACTGATAATAAAAGTAATAAAAACATTCCTACTTTATATATTGCTGGCATAACTTCATAATAAATTGCCTATTGGAAGACTAATTCCATATCAATGAAATCAACTTGTATCCATACAATCTCAGCTGAGAAAACGTAAACATCGAATAATGATTACGTTCACAGCAAACATTATCTCTTGCTAAACTTTCAGTAATCAAGATGCCAGTGTTAATTACGGCAGTAATAACGTTTAGGACTTTAACATATTTCATTAAAAATTCATCATCATTTTCGTGTTAAATAATAACACAATTTAGAATTGCATACAACCTTTATTTTTCAAATTAAAATCCTTTTACGGTAGTTGCATTTAAAACTTTTAGGATATTATAAAAATATTTATTTCCCATCAAGTTATCAATATTAATCAAACAACCCTATCATACATTATCGTACAGTTATTAGCGGTATTTTGTGATTGTTGATGAAGTATAAGTAAATGGCCATTAGTACACCAGGCTGTTTGTAACTGTTTAGATATAGGAAAAGAGGAAGATAAAGAAAAATCAGTATTTGAAAAGATCATGTGATGAAACGTAAACAAAACAATGGTTTCCCTTTTAGGAGATCTTAACTCTGATCTTGCTCGCACAGCTCAGTGGGATTGGGTAAGGATTTCGGCTAGACAGGACGGTTTAGAGCCCCGAGAAGCCAAACATCTTAAGGTATGGTTTTGTTAAACGACGTCAATACTACGACTGATGTTCCTTTAACGGTGCCTACTCACTAAACGCCACGAAGACGACTATAATGTTTCGCCTGCCTACCTCACTGTTCAACATTATGGACAGCAACTACTTCTGAAACAAAAAAAGGGTTTCAATAAAATGAACAGAGCTTTCTCTTACAGAGTGGTCATAAAATCTGGATATCACTAATATTCCTGTTTTTTTATTTCACAAACTGAATATGAGTTTGTCTAAAGAAAGAATTGAGTGGAGGCGATGGTTATATCGACAAATAGTAAATGCTTTCAATGCATGTTATTCCAGAAGAACCCCTAGTAGGGAAGGTGGTTAAGAAATTCAAATAGTCAATGTCTTGGACAAACCGCATTCTGGACGACATACTTCACTATATTGAGAAACCAGTTGTAGCTGTCGCCCCCCTTTTTAGATGCGCCAATAGTTTAGTTATGGATTCTTTATCCATTTTTTAATTTTAATAATTAGACTTTTAATATGGACAGTGTAAGGGAAACAATTAGGTAAGGGCCCATTTCCATTAGAAACTCCCACAATTCACTGCAACTTCCGCCCAAGCAAGGACCAGTGGAAAGAATTGGAGGGAGTTTTGTTTTGTCAAGAATTAGAACTTAGTAGCCCTTATTACTGGTTACGGCGCACAGTATTTCACGGTGATTTGAAGCTATAAATAAAATTCAAGCTCAAACATCAGTCAAGACTCGTGTTTTAATTTACGACCAGAAAAACCAATAAGGAACCGCTACACCAGTTAACGCCACAAATGTTGAAATTGTTATTCATTCTTCTTCTGTATGCACCGTATCGCCTCAGGACGTAAGCGATCATAGCTCTCCACAATTTCCCGTCCTTTGTATCTCTTAATAAATTTTGTTTTTTGTTATTTCTCCTATGCGTGTCTAAGGTCTCCTCCAAGGTGTTGCTTTCATCCCAAAAGAAAATACCAAGTTAAACCATGTTCACCTTCTTGGTTTTCACCTACATGCTCGGCCGCTATATGCCACAGGAATCACTTCTTACGGCTGAATCAGCACGACACGTCTGATTGCAACAGACGTCTCTCTGTCTCTGCTTGTAACGAGTGCAAGCGTGTCCTCAATGAAACGAAGTTACTGTTTGCTGGCAGAATGAAACAACGTATAGTACGCAAGTTCAGTTCTAGAGATTATTGGCGGTTCTGCAAGAGTGCTGGACAAGAGCAAATCCTCAATCCCTCAATTCGATGTCCTGACATCTACAGGTTGAATGCTTAGCTCGGAAATTCTCTTCAACATTCGAGTCATTCGGAGTACCCATACCTGATTTCCCCGCTAGAACAGAGGCTCTATTGAGTGATATACGCACAACTCTGTCACTAATCTCAGACATTATTTCTAAATTAGATTCCCATAAGGCAAACGGGAGTGACGGGATCCCAGCCGTCGTCCTAAAGAAATGTTCTCCCGAACTGACTCCAGTTCTCTCCAAACTCTACAACTATTGCCACACTGCTTCCTGCTTTCCAGCTTGTTAGAAGTCCTCCTCCTTATTTCCTGTTTTTAAGAACTCCGGAGAACCTTCTGACCCTTCTAACTATCGCCCTATTAGTCTCCTACCGCTTTTCGGCAAAGTATTCGAAGCTTTAATCAATGCTGAGGGGGTTAAGCATCTTACCTCTCACGACCTACTCTCTGACAAACAATATGACTTCCGTTTTGCCAGGTCTACAGCCTACGGTCATCACAAAATATGTATATCAAGCTCTTGATAATAATGTCGAAGCTGGAACTGTGGCTTTAGATATCTCGAAGGCGTTTGACAGGGTTTGGCTTGATGGTCATCTACGTAAGGTTCAGGGCTACAGTATTACATGATAATTGTTTGATTTAATTCAATCACTCCTATAAAATCGAGAAATGAAGGGCGTTTTGAACATGATCGCTTTCAGATACTTTCACATGAATGCAGGTGACCCCCAAGTCTCTATCCCGAGTTCTACGCTGTTTCTGATCTTCATCAGATGTGTATGTGTGTGTGTGTGTGTGTGTGTGTGTGTGTGTGTGTGTGTTTTCAACATTTTTAATTTTCTGGTAACTAACAACATTTCGTTTTTGTTTTGATTGGATACATTGTTTTTAAATAAATTAATTTCGGTTTTGCCTTGATAAAGTCCGTCAATGGACGAAACGCGTCGACTGCAATTAAATACAGTTTTCCTCATGTCTTTTTTCTTCTATTCATATATATATATATATATATATATATATATATATATGAAGAAATATAGTCTTAAAGTGTGCTATATTTATGGGATAAAGTGCTCAATATCAGAGATAGAGCGTGTGTAAATATAAAAGTGGACATGGAAGTCAGCACTTAGAGGCGACAGTCTGTTTCATGCTAGTGCAATCAATTGACGATTGCACTAACATGAAACAGACTGTCGCCTCTAAGTGCTGACTTCCATGTCCACTTTTATATTTATATATATATACATATATATATATGTATATTCATCGTCTGAAGATCGCCCTGAAGTAATCATGCTGTGTTGATCCCAATGTCTACACTGCATATATATATATATATATATATATATATATATATATATATATATATATTTAAAAACATGCATCATACGTTGCATTGATTGCCGAACACGGAGTTTCATACTTTTTGCATTTTCTGCATCTTCGCACCTGATGATTGCAGAAAGCATGAAACTCCGAGTTATACAATCAATGTTACGTATTATGTTTTTTTTCTTAATATATATTAAATATGTCTGTTACGCCTTTGTGACCCACTTTTTTGCCACTGTTCTAGGAGCAGACATTCTACTCATAGCAGATGGGCGAGTCCATGTTTCAATAATACGTTGTTGTTTTATTGAATCGGATTCACCCCAAGCACAGCAGTAAAGCTACTAAAACACGGGGGGGGGTCCGAATGTGAAATAATTAGAAAACAGAAACATTAAAAGGAGTGAGAACAATAGAAGAGTAATCACGAAGACCATAGATAACGATTGACGTTGCATGTAAACTTTTGAAGATCAAACTTGGCTGGAAAGTAAAAAGCCGGACAAGAGTTCCACAGGCGAGCAAAGTAAGAGTAAGAGGGCGATAAAGAAAGAGAAGGTGAAGGTGAGAGTGAGGGAGTGTAATTAAATACTGCAGACAAGTCATCTTTTAATTTCTTTTATCTAACCTCTCCAGTAGCCGTACGATTAAGCGTAGGTCAGTAGTGTAGGAATTAGACAAAGGCTTTTTGATCGAGCGCTTTCAGCGATTCGTTTAGCTATTATCAAGATGCAAGTCTTTATCAGAATCAGTTTCGTGCCTTTCTATCTGCGACTAGAATATACATTCTGGCTACAATGGGCGTGCATATTGGATAAAAGTGGAGATACGAGATGTGAGGCGATAGCTTGAGGCCTGGAATTTGGAATTCCTTACAAGCAGTTCGTATTACCCGTGTTCAACAGATGGCAAGGTACATGCGGCTTGGAACAACTCGTTTATTTCTCTTCGCCGGGCAACAACAGCCCGTATTCAGTCGCGGTTAGGGCTGATCGTGTGTCAGGTTTCAACTCCACACTTCAGACTCTCGGTAGACTTTAAGCGGCGTGAAAGATTCCAGTTATATACGATCTATTGAGTTAAAAACGCAAACTGTAACCGAAAAAAACCCCAAAAAAACGTAACCATAGAACTAAATGATGTGCTTCACGCTCAATGTAATTTAAATAATAACAGCTATTTTTATCTTTATAATGAGCTCAACGATATTAACACATTTTTTATTTACATGCACAACATGCCGATTCATTACCTAAACTTGCTGAAAGTTTTATTTTTTTAAGCAGTTCACCCCAGACAAGGCGGGAGTGCCGCTAGCACGCAAGGGGGTTACAGAGGATTGAGAACAAGAGTAAAGAGGCGGGCGGAAAAGTATACAGAGAAGGACGGGGAACAAACTCAGGGTGTCAGATGTCAACAGTGAAAGGGTGGGACCGAGATGCCAGCTTGGTAGCTCGCTTAAATTTATACAGTCCGGAAACCAGCTCGTTGGAACAGTTGCCGTGAAAATACTTGTAGAAGAGACAGAGGGAGGCCACAGCACGTTTGTGGGATAGCGATTGTAGATTAGATGCCAGATCAGGACCTATCATCTTGCATATTCGTCTCTGGATTTTTGTCGAGGACCTCGAGACGTACAGCTGGGGCACCAGACCATATATGACAGCAATAGTCCATGCAAGGACAGATGGTTGATTTATAGATTTGAAGGATGGAGTTTAAATAACAATTGAAAAAAATCATGTTCAAAAACTTAAAAAAATCCCTTATGCTAAATTTTTACTGCAAAAGATAACAAGAACGAGCTGAATTGTAAGACTGGGCATTAGTCAATCAGTTAAAACATTATTACCAATATCATTAATAATATTACAAATAAATAGTTCTTACAGCCGATACACATACATATATGGTGGTTGTGTTTATGGACTCATATCGAAGAGAATTAATAAAGGAATGTAATTATATATGTATAGGAATTTTTAGATGCTTTATATCCAAATGTAGTAGCCGTCGCTTGACCAGGTGGTGAAGGAATGTATGTTTGTTTTCGATGTAGCAAGGAACGGTTTCGTCTTTGGGTATGTTACGATAACCGCAGAATGGACAAAATTAATTTATCGACTATGGTTTATATACACATCAATAGATTCGCTTTGAAAAAGGCCACTAGCTTCTCATTGGCTCGCAGCCTTATATCCTGATTTCCTTGTTACTATTTGGTCATTTCGTTTCCAACATCATCGTTGTAAACGCTTTCTTATTGGTTGGTCGAACTATAGCATTGTTTTCCTGGCGAGTTTTATTAGCCATCTATTTTAAGAGATGTTAATTTTTTTTTTCTTTTTGTTATTATTTATTTTTATTTATTTATTTTTCTATCAATATACATACATGCACGAGCACACCAACCAAGTAATCACTAAACTTCGCTTTTTGCGTTTGGTCCAGTTAGTAATACTTTTGTGTTCAGGACCTTTATTAAACTAAAACTACTTTAAAAAGTATAAGGTCATGTGGGCACACTATTTTTTAATTAAAAAGGTATTTTCTAAAAGATATTTGGTATCGATGAAAGTTTTCTAATGCTATATTTTTTTTGAAAATTGCCGCCAAAGTTGTTTTCATATACGATCACCAAAGTTAAGCAAAGTCGACCGAAATCAGTGACGATGGGTGATCACTTGGGAGTACCAGATGCTGTAAGCTTGGATGTGCGGGTTATGTAATAGATAATTGTTAATCGGAGCTATATGGCTAAATTTGAATGACTCCTGCTTTTTATTGCAACTGCCATCCATAAGAAGTAGAAGTAGAGAATATAGCTATATGGCTACATTTGAATGACTCCTGCTGGTTGGCCTTCTTAGCTGAAGCATTGTCAGTTATTATTCATTTTTCACTAATATTTCTTTCATCTTCATTTCTCTTGCTTTTTATTGCAACTCCCATCCATAAGAAGTAGAAGTAGAGAATATAGCTATATGGCTAAATTTGAATGACTCTTACTGATTAGCCTTCTTAGATGAAGCATTGTCAATTATTATTTATTTTTCACTAGTATTTCTTTCATCTTCATTTCTCTTGCTTTTTATTGCAACTGCCATCCATAAGAAGTAGAAGTAGAGAATATAGCTATATGGCTAAATTTGAATGATTCCTGCTGGTTAGCCTTCTTAGATGAAACATTTTTAATTATTATTCATTTTTCACTAGTATTTCTTTCATCTTCATTTCTCTTGCTTTTTATTGCAACTCCCATCCAGAAGAAGTAGAAGTAGAGAATATAGCTATATGGCTACATTTGAATGACTCCTGCTGGTTAACCTTCTTAGATGAAGCATTGTCAGTTATTATTCATTTTTCACTAGTATTTCTTTCATCTTCATTTCTCTTGCTTTTTATTGCAACTCCCATCCAGAAGAAGTAGAAGTAGAGAATATAGCTATATGGCTAAATTTGAATGACTCCTGCTGGTCAGCCTTCTTAGATGAAGCATTGTCAGTTATTATTCATTTTTCACTAATATTTCTTTCATCTTCATTTCTCTTGCTTTTTTTTTATTGCAACTCAATACGTAAGAAGTAGAGAATCAAGCTAAAATTATTTGTGCACAAATGAATGTAAACAACTCACCTGGAATTCGAACTTGATTTCCTGATTTTTCATTCTGAGCCATCATTGATTACACCATCAGCACATCTAGTGGCCATGATTCTCATCGGGAAAAAAGTTATGTCGTTGGGTTCCTAACCCTCTTCCAACCATCAGAAATTAGAAAGAGAGAGTTTAAATTTCTAGGACACACAATGAGAAAAGCAGGCCTGGAAATTCGACACTTACAGTACATATTGATGGCGTGTAACATACCTAATAAATATTTTGTGAATGAATGACAGGGTTTTGGATAGATCCCCAAGGGACAGGGAGTTGTGGAGAGCCTTTGATTGATTCATTCATTTTCTACAGCTTATCCACTCTTTGAACATTATTTAAAGCCAGAAAATATATTTAGATTGTAAGAATTTTGCGGGAGATAATAATGGTTTTATAGGTCTTACTAATCAACCCATAGCTGGGGGAGAAGAGGTGGATTCATACTTTTCCCAAGGGTATTTACGTGTAAATGAATATAATGAATCCAACAGGTATTGGGACTCGGCTCTCCGGTTAACAATTCCAAGCCATTATCTATTACACCACTCAAGGTTAAAGCACTTGGTATTCCCAAACGGTCATCCATCTAGGTACTGACCAGGCTCGATGTTGTTGCTTAACTTCGGTGATTGTACGGGAACTCGTGTTTTAACGTGATACAGTCATAAGCCAAGTGTGTTTTTTTTAAGCTAGGGAGGTGGTAATGCTGATTTTATGTAGCTAAAGTTTCGCCATTTTTTATAGATGTGAATAAGTTCGCCTATTGCCCGGTTTACTCACCTCTCTCGTCTATAAAGCAGGATTAGAGGTTTATCCAGTTTAGGATTGGCATTCTGGTTTCTTCTATAGTTCTTTTCATTTTCTTTCACACCCAGTAACCACTTGCATCTTAGTGGCATTATCGCCTTGCTTGGGGTGAAGTGTCCTAAAAAAATGTAACTATATCCTTCATAATGTTCCAGAAAATTCTGATTTCGTTAAAAGAGATGATGACCACTTTTATCTGTCTGCCTGTATCAATAAGCAGTATTATCGCTACTGGGCGGCAAATAATCACAAACATCTTCATGAAAGGCATTTACACATCGAAGTGGTTATCGTGGGGTGCACTGTTGCAAATGTTAGTGTTTGGAGTGCTTACTTCTTTGTTGATGAGGAAGGTCGAGCTGTTTCAGCGAATTCCACTCGGTATGTGAGCGAAAAGATCAATGGGAGTTTTGCGCAAACTGTTTGCAAGACATCAGAACATTTTACCCGATGACGCTGGATGGCCTGCAAGCTCACCTGGTTTCTTCACATATGATTATCTTCTCAGAGAGTATCTGGAAACTGGGGTCTACAAACATCGACCAGAAAGAACTGATAAATTGAAGGATGTTATAAGCCGAACAAGTACAGAAATAGCTGGAAATGGCACACGAGTAATGGAAAACTTTAGAAATCAGCTACAACAGTGACTCGAGAATTTGGATAATACCTTTTTCAAAATGTACCGTATTTGACGGCATATAAGATGCACGGGTGTATATGACGCACCCCAATTTCAGCAGGGCAAATCAAGAAAAAATTTAGTAATTAGTAAAATTATTAGTAAATGGTATAGCCTAGGCTATATTTGTGAGGTATTATTTTGGTTAAACAAGCCATGATTACAATTAAACGAAAAATAATAGGAAAAAAAGTACACGAGCCTATAAAAACTTTATTATTAGTTTGGTGCAAAAATAATGTCGTTTTTTGACGTTCAAATTCATGTGAGAAAACGACATTATTTTCGCACCAACCTAATATATCCAAAGGTAAGAAAACAAAATAAAAATCAAGCAATTATTACAATTGAGCAAAACAGTACAGTTACAATTAAAATCTTATTCATCTTCAAATCCACAAAATTTGTTGTCTTCATTATCAAAACTCTGATACTCATTTTCAATACTACTATCATGGTCGTTAAATAATGCGCCATCTTCCGTTCCATTGAGAGCATTGCTAATGCCGCACTTTTTAAAAGATTTCACAACAATTTCTGGTCTAATATTATCCCAAAATAGCTTCACCCATTCGCAGACTCATACAATGCTGGGTCTTTTTATTCTTCCTGTAAGTGTAAGGTTGTAATCAGGCATTGCCATCCACGTGTTCAATTGCTCCTTCATGTTTAAATCTAAACTAATAGTTACCAGGTAGCTAATTTCGGCCGACTATCGCGAATTTTAAACCTACATATGACATATAAGACGCAGGGGAATTTTAAAAGATATTTTTAGTAAAAAAACATGCGCCTTATATGCCATCAAATACGGTAATTGAAAACAAATTGTGTACTTTTACTGATTTTAAAACAATTTTGTAAATTATTTTTTGTCTTTTTCGACCTATAAAACGTAGGAAGGGTTTTATTGACGCACTCTGTATGATCCACAGATACATAAAACCCATAAAGATCGATAATTCATTATCTATTACAAAAAGTTTAAAATCTTTAATTGAGTAATCAATGATAAAAGATCAATCAAATCCAATCATCTAAATAAGACTACTGTTTTTACAAATTCACTTCTCCTATTGAATATCTCTGAAAATAATTTAAAAAAATTAACATATAGGATATGCAGACACAACCATTAAAAAATTAACATATAGGATATACAGACACAACCATTAAAAAATTAACATATAGGATATGCAGACACAACCATTAAAAAATTAACATATAGGATATGCAGACACAACCATTAAAAAATTAACATATATTATATACAGACACAACCATTAAACAATTAACATATAGGATATACAGACACAACCATTAAAAAATTAACATATTGGATATACAGACACAACCATTAAAAAATAACTTATCGGATATACAGACACAACCATTAAAAAATTAACATATAGGATATACAGACACAACCATTAAAAAAATAACATATAGGATATGCAGACACAACCATTAAAAAATTAACATATAGGATATGCAGACACAACCATTAAAAAATTAACATATAGGATATACAGACACAACCATTAAAAAATTAACATATAGGATATGCAGACACAACCATTAAAAAATTAACATATAGGATATACAGACACAACCATTAAAAAATTCATTTCTTGACTTGCTATATGTCTGACCATAGTGTAATACAGTAACAAATGACAGAGAAAGACAAAAATTATAATCACATTAGACAGCTTTGTTGATAATACAATAAGAAATAAGAAAGATTACAAAGTTCAAAAGCTATTCATATTAACTTAAAACAATCTACAAAAAAAAATCACTTATAATTTCAGAACAAGCAATTTAAAAAATTATTTAAATTCTCAGAAACCATTCGTGTGATAATACAAATATTTGAATTTAAAATAACACCATATTGTTTACTCGTTATTATTGAAATAACCAAACTAGAACAAAGCAAGCATGAATTGTTGTGTTCCTTGATCAGTTGTCTCCCTTGCAATTTGTGTCCATGAGAGTGCCTGTGTAAGAAAGCAAAAAGATTTAAAATAGACAAAGATTTTAATTGATTCATTCATTTTCTATGGTTTATCAACCCCCTGCAAGTTATTTAAAGTCAGGAAACATTTTAAGATTGTAATTTTTTTTTTAGATAATAATGTTTTAATAATAGTTAATGCGTATATTCACTAAAAAAAAAAACAGAATTATTTTTATAATTCAAAATATGTTTCTGCCTTAAATAACACAAAACGGGTTGATAAACCGTAAAAACAAATCAATCCTTATCTTCATCGATATGTCTCTTTATTCATTCAGCTTATGCCTTCCTTTTGTTTGTAGAACGTTTTTTCATCATCTTTCTTCCTCTTCTTTACAATAAACCTGTGCCTTCTTGGGCTAAAGTCTTTATTTTCTTGTTCTTATTTTCCTTCTTTTCTTTTTATCGTTTTTTGTCCATAATGCATTTGCAATCTTCGTATTCTTGATTTTCTTTTTCTTCAATGCCATCAACATGTTTACTTACAAGAAATGCCCTTTTTACGAAAACGCACCAGTCAACACTCCACCACCCACATCCTTCAAATGTAACGTAGCAATTCTTAATGGTCGACTGAGTATCCCCTATGCAACCGGCTGATGCAAATATTATCATTCACCTCGCTTCAAACTGGCTGACGTCAGTATGACGTCTTTCCAAAAATACAGTGATTTTTTTTTTAATTTATCGTACGATCGATGTTAAACAACAAACTCTTCTCGTATAATGCGTCTGACTCATTACTTTCATATGTCCGTACACGCGAGAATCACGCATGCGTAGACTGCTTTTTCACTATCTTTACATGCAGGCACTTTTCTTCAGTTTACCTTTGCTGCGCACCAAGGGGTATCTTTGATGTCTCGTCTGATAATGACGTCGTTTCTTAAGCGGACTTATAAAACTATTTTTGTTTTTCATATTTATTAAACCTAGCTTAGTACGGAAATAGTGAAAGAAAGATAGAGCTACACTATTTACATTATTCGGACTATTGTCCTCATCTTTGTTGCCATATTTATGCCAACGCTTCGGCCGTTGTACGCTCAGGCCTTCTTCAGGTGGTTGGAATGTCGAACTGAACCCTTTATTTCTCTCGCTGGGGTAGACTGTTCTAGTTCTACGTGCCATGTCTAATGGATGTCAGTTATCAGTTATCTCCTGTTAATTCACCTCTCGAAGTTCTCCACTGCCTTAACAAGGCATTGAACTGTCATTGGATCTAAGCAACGCCTTTATCCATTATGCTGTGTGTCCTTAAGGACACATGGCACAGCGGAACTAGAACAGTCTACCCCAGCGAGCGAAATAAAGGGTTCAGTTCGACATTCCAACCACCTGAAGAAGGCTGGAGGGTGCAACGGCCAAAACATTGTGATAAATATGGCAGCAAAGATGAGGACAATAGTCCGAATAATGTAAATAGTGTACATAATACCTCATGTCAGAAATATTGACAAAGAGTTATACCAATATTACAACTGGAGAAGGACAGCCTGAATATCAGCATTCTTGATTCTGGATTTTACCAGTATTGTTTCCCGGGATAAACGCTTAACTATTGTGGTGATTTTCTAAGCGAAGCTTAGATGTGTCACAGGGCTAAAAGTATGGAGCACATAGTGAGGATCGAACTCACTTCTCAGTCGTAACTGTTTTAGCGAAACAAGCTTGCTAACTATTACACCACGTCTAGGCGCCCCAAACGCGTCACTATCATGCTTGGAAGGTAGTCAATGGGACTATTCAAGGAGGGGTTGATGCCTGGTGATCAAAATGGGGTCAATAAATATCTGGGAATCAAAAGAGGTTTATTAAATGTTTTTAACTGGGACTAGAAATGTCATGTTTCCTCCAAAGAGAAACTTCATTCTTTTATTCGTCTTAGATAACCTTTTTTGCCTGCCATCACCATAGCTCATGCTGACTTCCAGGAGAGTGACTCATTCTGCCTTCTTGGACTAAAGTTTTCTGCTGACATTATAGTGAATCTAAAAACGCTATTTTTCAGAAATAATCCAGTCGACCTTTTCTTTACGAAATACAAGCATTGTTTTCCCTTCTCCACATCCTTTCACCTTTCATTCCTATCTGCTCTCGCTCCAAATCTTCTGTAACGCCCTTGCCTTGATCGATCTACTATCTTCCTCCACATCCCCTCCTTTACCACTCCTATCTGCTCTTCCTCCAAACCTTCTGTAACCCCTTGCATACTAGTGGCTTCCAGCCTTGCTTGGGGTGATAAGCTTAAAAAAAAAAATTATATATATATATATATATATATATATATATATATATATATATTACATGCGTAGCACTTAGT